>CM053596.1:166083471-166114769 GCA_028646575.1 Pseudocheirus occidentalis
TTGATTTGCATTTCTCGAATCAATAGTGATTTAGAGCATTTTTCCATATGCTTAAAGATATCTTTAATTTCTACCTCTGTAAATTGCCTGTTAATATCCTTTGACCACTTATCAATTGGGGAATGACTGGCATTCTTGTAAATTTTATTTAATTCTCTGTATATTTTAGAAATGAGGCCTTTATCAGAGACACTGGTTGTAAATATTCTTTCTCAATTCCCCACTTCCCTCTTGGTTACGTTAGCTTTGTTTGCACAAAAACTTTTCAATTTGATGTAATCAAGATTATCCATTTTGCATTTTGTAATGCTCTCCAACTCTTCTTTGGCCATAAAGTCTTCCCTATTCCATAAATCTGACAGGTAAACTATTCCTTGCTTTTCCAGATTATTTACAGTATCAGCCTTTATATCTAGATTGTGCACCCATTTTAACTTGACTTTGGTGTATAGCATTAGATAATGGTCTATGCCCAGTTTCTGCCATACTATATTCCAATTTTCCCAGCAGTTTTTGTCAAATAGTGAATTCTTAACCCAGAAACTGGGGTCTTTGGGCTTATCAAACAGTATATTGCTATAGTCATTGACTACTGAGTCTTTTGTACCCAATCTATTCCATTGATCCACTACTTTGTTCCTTAGCCAGTACCACGCAGTTTTGAGGACTGCTGCTTTATAAAAGAGATTAAAATCTAGTATGGCTAAGCCACCTTCCCTAACATTTCTTTTCATTAATTGCCTTTATATTCTGGACTTTTTGTTCTTCCAAATTAATTTTGTCACTATTTTTTCTAGTTCTATAAAGTAATTTTTTGGTAGATTGATTGGTATGGCACTAAACATGTAATTTAATTTAGGTTTCACATTGTATTTCAAGTCAGTTAGCTTAAAGAAATTTAAGGGTATTAGAAAACAATATATTCTAATTTTAAAAGTTAATAGATTGCATCAAACCTAGAACATTAGTACTGAACACACCCACAACATCTTTATAAAGGAGAGCAGGAAATTCTGATCAATACAATGATCAATTATAATTCCAGACAGCTTATGATGGAACATGCTATCTACCTCCTGGCTGAAAGGTGATGGACTGACTTAGGGCACAGAGTGAGATATATTTATTTTCTGGACATGGCCAATGAAAGAATTTGTTTTCCACAGCTATGCATATTTATTACATGGGATTTGTTGAGCCAGAGAATCGTAGATGGGAGAGAAGGTTGATTTTCATTAATTGAAAAAAAATTTTCTTTAGAAAAGAGAGATTGGGCTGAATACAGCTGAGATTAGAAGAGAAAATGGTAATTAGAAAAAAAATATATTTGCAGCAAACCTCTCTGACAAAAGTGTCATTTCCAAGATTTATAGGGAACTGATTTAAATGAATAAGATTAAAAGGCATCCCCCCAATTGATAATCAAAGGATGTGAATAGATCATTTTCAAAGAAAGAAATCCAGCTAGCAAGAGCCATGTGAAAAAATGTTACAAATCAATAAAATTAGAGAAATGCAAATTAAAGCAAATCTGGCATTTTGCCTTTTACCCCCTCAGAATGACAAAATTAACAAAAATGAAAAGTGAAAATTATTGGAGGGGTTTTGGGAAAATGTAGAGCTATGACTTGGTCCAATCACTTTCTTGAGAATTGTTTGTTCATTTTTTTTTGACCACTTATGTATTGGTCACTGATTCTTAAAAGCAATTTGGAACTATGTCCAAAAAATTACTAAACTATATCTATCTATCTATCTATCTATCTATCTATCTATCTATCTATCTATCTATTCATACAGCGACACAACTACTATCAAAAAGAGGGAAAGGACCTATGTATACAAAAGTATTTATAACAGCTCTTTTTTTTTGGTGAGAAAAAAGTGCATACCAAATGGGAAATGGCTAAACAGATTATATTAATGTAATGAAATATTATGGTGCTGTGATAAATTACTAGAAGAATAGTTTCAGAGAAACCTAGGAAGACTTGTTGAACTGATACAGAGTGAAGTATAAAGAACAAGAACAATTTATACAATAATAACATGTGCAAAGACAAATTACTTTGAAAGACTTAAGAACTCTAATAAAAGCACTGATTAATCATGATTCTAGAGAACTGATAAATCATGCTACCCATTTCCTGACAGGGTGGCAATTAATTCCAAGATGAAGAATGAGGCAAAGGTTTTTTATATGGCCAATGCGTGAATTTGTTTTGCTTGACAATGCATATAATTCAGAAGAATTTTGTTTTTTTTTTCTCTTGCTTACACAATGGAGGCAGGAGTAATGGAGAGAAAATAAATGTTAATTGAAATTCTTTAATTTAAAAAAATTAAAAGTTAGTAGTTTCTGGGAATTATGGAATTATAATGTAGGGGAATTGATCTTTAGCCAAAATTCTATTTTAGAAAATACTCAAAGATATGGTAATATGGCTTTTTTTTTACCGCAATCATACCATATGCCAACAACAACAAAAAAAATTAAATTTAGTAAGGGAATATGATGCTAATGTAAATGCAAAATATTTTATGATTTTTTGATAAAACTTTTTTAAAACTTTTAAAAAAATTTAAAAAATTTAAAAATTTAAAAAATTGATAAACTATCAAAATAGTTTATGATATTTTGTTTTGAGGTTTTTTTAGAGGATGACTTGGTTTTCAATACGAATATTTAAAGGATAAGATTAGCTTTGAAAATAAGTGCCAAAATCATAATGTTTTGTGTAAAAAAAAAAGACAATCACTTGAGTAAAAAAAATCAATTTAATATTAGGACCCTTGTAGGAAATTAAATGTTAGAAATTTGTTTAAGCTGTGATCAAAATAAGAAAATGTTTAAGGAAACCAAGCATCCAAACTTTTTCCATTCTGTCTACTCCATAGGCTTATTTACTCACATATACTATTAGTTAAATGGAGGTAAAAAGTGAAAGTTTTAATAAAAAGAACTAATTAACTAGTGAAAGCTAAAAATATCTAGAACAAAGAGAAAGTGATACTATAATCTCAAAATTGCTCCACTGGTCCAACATGATTAAAAAAGATATTTATTTTGAATTTAAAAGTTTACAAAACTCTTTATAGAGATTATTTCATTAAGCCTCAAAAAGCCCCTGTGAGGTAGGATGGCACATATTATTGTTCCATTTTTACAGAAGAGGAAAATGAGACTCCAAGAAGTTAAGTGATTTGCACATGGTCACACAGTAATGTGGTAGAGTGGAAAGAATGCTGGCTTTGGAGTTAGAGAACTTGTTTCAAATCCTAGCTCTATCACTAGGCAAGTTGTTTAACTTTTTCAGTCCTTGGTTTCCTCATCTATAAAATGAGGGTGTTGG
Source organism: Pseudocheirus occidentalis (assembly GCA_028646575.1). NCBI lineage: Eukaryota > Metazoa > Chordata > Mammalia > Diprotodontia > Pseudocheiridae > Pseudocheirus > Pseudocheirus occidentalis. The sequence goes on from CM053596.1 coordinate 166,086,825, forward strand.
ATTAGATGCTTCCAAGTTTCCTTCCAGACAAAATGTATGATCCTATAACGTCTTTGGATCTTGGTTACATCATCTCTAACATTCCTTCTAGCTCTGAAACTATAATCTTAAGTATCAGAAGCAAGATCTGAATTCACATCTTTCTGATTCCAAGTCTATCTCTCTATCTACCACTAAGCAATTCTATTTTACATTCCATGATGAGATATATTTCCCATATATAGTCTCTCTGGTTGGGCTACATATAAGCTCCTTAAGAACATGTCTTCAGCTTTTTTATAAACCTCTTAAAACCTATACCTCATCCTGGGAGAAGGGGGAGTATAGCCTGTTGTGGTCCTCTGCCTCCTCCTCACCATATTCATGAATCTGCACATCTTTCAAGGCTTTGGGAAAATTAAAATGACTTCCTCCTCTTAAAAAAAAAAAAGACCAAGAGTCAAGATGGTGGTGTAGAAGCAGCAAAACTCTGCATCTCTCCCCATAACCACCTCAAATACCTACAAAATATGACTCTAAACAAATTCTAAAGCTCCAGAACTCACAAAATGATGAGTAACAAAGCTCCTGCTGAAGGCAGCCTGGCAGGCAGATGGGGAGGGGTTCATTGCAGAGCGCTGGGAACCCAGACCAGCACCATATGAACCTGTGGCTAGAGTCCTAGGGCTGCCAGAAAAAGCTGAGGCTGGACTGCAAATCACTGGCAGCTTTGGTGTTTTCCAAAATTACCAGCCCATAAGAAACAAGGACTAAGTGAAAGGTCAGTGGAACTTGGATAAATTTGGGGGAGAGGGTCCAGCCAACTGCCTCAGGGCTAGAAGTGGCTGAAGAAGCAGCACTGCAGCTGCCTCCACATGGCTGCTTCAGAAGCTTCCGGCCACAGATTGCAGGAGGGGGCCAAGAGATAATTCAAAGACTAAGTGCTCTTGCCTTGAGCTACCTGGATTGGGATCGCAGACTTGGGTGGTGGCCCTGAGGTGTGTGATCAGTGAGCCAAAGCTGGTGGGGGCTGCAGAAATGGTGCCTCCTAATAGCTCTGGCAGTTGCAAAAACCTCAGTGATACGGGACAGAGCTCTCCCCTCTGGAAGCAGAGTTCTACTGAACCTAAAAGTCAAGTAATTAACTGGCAACATGAATAGGCAAAGGAATTAAAGCAAGCTCAGCAATCCAACTTTAGATTCCTTTTTGGGGGACAAAAAGGATCAAAGCATGGAATGGGAGGAAGACAACAGAATCAGAACTCCCACACCAAAAGCTTCCAAGAAAAATGTATACTGGTCACAAGCCATAGGAGAGCTTAAGAAGGATTTTGAAAACCAAGTAAGAGAAGTGGAGAAAATATTGGGAAGAGAAATGAGAATGATGCAAGAAAAATCATGAAAAGGGAGTCAACAACCTAACTGAAGAAAATAACTCCTTAAAAAATAGATGAACTGAAATGGCAAAAGAGACCCAAAAAGCCAATGAGGAGAAGAATGCCTTAAAAAGTCAAATTTGCCAGATGGAAAAAAGAATCTCAAAAGCTTTCTGAAGAGAATAATTCCTTCAGAATTAGAGTGGAGCAAATGGAAGCAAATGACTTTATGAGAAATCAAGATACTATTAAACATATTCAAACACATGAAAAAAAGTCCTCTATCTCATTGGATATCCATTTTCCCCCCTAAATGATTATACTCAGTTTTGCTGGGTAGGTGATTCTTGATTGTAATCCTAGCTCCTTTAGCCTCTGGAATATCACGCTCCAACACCCCCTCCCAATCCTTTAATGTAGAAACAGCTAAATCTTGTGCTATCCTAATTGTGGCTCTATGATATTTGAATCGTTTCTTTCTGACTACTAGCAATATTTTCTCCTCGAGATAAGAACACTGGAATTTGACTGTAATATTTCTAGAATTGTTCATTTGGGGATATTTTTCAAGAGTAGATTGGTGAATTCTTTCAATTTCTACTTTGCCCTCTGGTTCTAGAATATCAGGGCAGTTTTCCTTGATAATTTCTTGAAAGATGATATCTAGGCAATTTTTTTATCATGACTTTCAAGTGGTCCAATAATTTTAAAATTATCTCTCCTGGATCTATTTTCCAGGTCACTTGTTTTTCCAATGAGATATTTCACATTGTCTTCTATTTCTTAATTCTTTTGGGTTTTTAAAATTTTTTTCAATTTTTCATAAAGTCAATAGCTTCCATTTGTTCCATTCTAAGTTTTAAGGAATTATTTTTTTCATTGAGCCTTTGGACATCCTTTTCCATTTGACCAGTTCTACTTTTTAAGGCATTCTTTTCTTCACTGGCTTTTTGGACCTTGTTTACCATTTGTCCTAGTTTATTTTTAAGTTGTTATTTTCTTCAGTAATTTTTTCAGTGTGTCTCCTTTACCAGGCTATTGACTCATTTTTTCATGATTTTCTAGCATCACTCTCATTTTTCTTTCCACTTTTTCCTCTACCTCTCTTACTTGATTTTTAAAATCCTTTTTGAGCTCTTTCATGACCTGAGACCAATTCATATTTTTTCTTGGAGGCTTTGTATGTACTAGCTTTGACATTGTTGTCTTCTTCTGAGTGTGTGTTTTGAAGTTCCTTGTCATCATTAGTAACTTTTGATAGTTAGATTGTTTTTTTCTGTTGTTTGCTCATTCTCCCAGTCTATTACTTGACTCTTAACTGTTTGTTAAAGCAGAGCTCTTCTTCCAGGGTGTGCACTGTCTCAAGCTTCAGGGGTTTTGTGCAGCTGTTTTTAGAGATATTTCTAAGGACCTGTAAGTTTTCAGTTCTTCCAAGGTAGTATGATCTAAGGAGAGGTGTTTACTGCTCTCCTGGACTGCACTCTGGTCTGTAAGTGACCACAAGCATGCTTTTCTACCCTGGAACTGTGAGGAAAGTTTCTCCTCCACCATGGCCACAAGTTCTACTATGTTAGTGCTCTCCTCACCCTGAGACTGCCACCCAGGACTGTGACCTGGAACTAAGTATGGATGAAGCAACAGAGTCCTGTCTCAGTACTAGCAAAAAGATCCCTATAATCTCCTCTGACCAGTTGTTCTACCCCTTTACTATCTGTGAGCTGAGAGCTCTGGAAGCAACTGCTAATTTAGTCCCTCCCAAGACCTGCTCCTAGTTTCCTGGGGCTGAGGATGTGCTGGTATGGCCTGTGCTAGACTGTGCTCCTCTCTCACCCTGGTACAACAGACCTTTCCTGTCAACTTTCCAAGTTGTCTTAGGTTGGAAATCTGTTTCACTCTGTCTTTTTGTGTTTTTTTTTCCATTTTTAATTTGTTTAGAGTAATTTGTAAAGGCATTTGGAGGGGTTTAGGGGAGAGCTCAGGCAAATCCCTGCCTTTACTCTGCCATCTTGTCTCTGCCTCTCCCAATTCTGCTTTCTAAGAAATTCTTTTCTTCAGTACATTTTTTTGCCTCTTTTACAAGTAGGCCAATTCTGTTTTGTTAAGATTTTATTTTCTTCAAAATTTTTGTACCTCTTTTACCAGGTTCTTAATTTTATCTTTATAATTTTTTTATTACTTTCATTTCTTTTTCCCAATTTTTCCCCTACTACTCTCATCTCTGTCTTTAACTCTTCTAGGAATTATTATTACTGGACTGAGGTCTGATTAGCATATTTCTTTGAGGCTTTGCTTATAGCTGTTTTCACATTGTTATCTTCTTTTGGATTTACATCTTGGTATTCCCTGCCACCATGGTAGTTTTTTATGATCAAGTTCTTTTTTTAGTGTATGTTCATTTTTTCCCAGCCTATTTCTTGACTTTATGCTGTATATTAAAGTTGGATTCTGCTCACCTTCAGGCTTTTTCAGGTCAATGTTTTCAGAGCTAGTTCTGGGGGTCTGCAAGTTTTGGGTTCTTCCAAAATGGAGTGATCTGGGAAAAGTATGGTCATTATGGCTTTGGTCTTTACCCAGGAAGGGCCCTTGGTCCCCTGCATACACAAGCACTAGCACTCCTCTTGACCCTGGAAATGTGACCAGGTTCTGCAGCCATAAGTGCTATCACTCATCTTGACTACTGGAACTGTGACCAGAGCCCCTGCTGCTTGTAACTGACCACCAGTTCTCTCTATCCTGGAACTGTAACCTAAACTGCATATGGGCAATAGAGTATCCAATCAGCTCCAGCTGTACCAAGTCCAGCAAAGGGTCCCCTATAATCTGTTTCTGACCAGTTGTCTGACCCCCTTGCAATCTCTGGGCTAAGAGCTTCCAAAGGTGTTGCTGCTGGCTACTGTTTCTGCCCCAATATGCATTCTCGATAGACCTTCTCCCCACTGTGAAAGAAGTCTCCTGCCAATCTCCCAAGATTTCTTAGACCAGAAAAATGTCTCACTCTGACCTTTTGTTGGCTTTGTTACTCCAAAATTTGACTTCAGGCATATTAAGCTGTTTGGAAGGGAATGTTGAAAGAATTCAGCTTCAGCTGAATTGCTGCTTCTAACACACACACACACACACACAGAGTATAACTTCTTAAAATCTATTTAGTTTTTTCTCCTGCCAATCCATTCTAAATACAGCTGTCAAATTACTTTTCTTAATGAACAGGCCAGACCATACTATTTTACTGCTCAAAAACCTTCATTAACTCTCTAATACCTAGAGCCAAACATTTTTAACTTAGCATTCAAAGTTCTCTAGGAATCAGTCCCCACCAACTTTTCCAGTCTCACCTCACATTTGTCTTCTTCATGTGCTCTGCTCACCATTCAAATTTTACTACCTCCTATTTTCTGAATAAGCCATGTACTTTTCCACATCCATGCTTTTACTCATATTGTACCTCTATCTAGAATTATTTTACTGGTATCCAAATCTTTCCCTCTTAAAATCTTACCCATCCTTCAGGGCTAGTTCAAATTTCACTCCTTCCATGAAGGCTTCCGTGATTCCCATCCTGATGTTCAGTGAGGGATATTTCTAGCTTCCCTTTTTATTATACGTCATCTATACTGCTTATCACATTCTCTCTTACCATATTTGTGTATCGGGCTTATTTTTATTTCCCTAGTGTCTCTTCCAGGGGCATGTGCCATTGATTCCTAAGTTAAAGTTCCAAAGCTCACAACTCCAGAATGTACCTTCTTTATTGAGACAATTTCTGAACTTTCTGATCTAACTACAGGGCAGTATCTCTGCTTAAGATATTTCCCTAACTGATGCAAGTGAAAAGGTTTCACATTAGTAATTTGTGGGCTTATGATATCTAGGAGGAGAGGGAGGGGAAGAATTATGCCAATTGTAAATAAATATTAGTAAAAACATTTAAATTTGTTTAAATTTATTTTAGCCCAATCAGATCATACAGTTGATTTTTTTTAATCTCAAAGCAAAGTAGTAAAATTTCCCTCTGAGTTCTTACTTTAATGAACAAAATCTCAAGAGATCAGTAACTGCTAGAACACTTTTTGTGAGAATAAGACCATTTTGGAGTCATTGAAACTAAAGCTACTGCTCAGGAAGAGAATTAAGAAAAGCAATTGTAGTGGATGATAAAAATGATTACAGTTTATGAATTTCCTAATTTATAGGTCTCTAACAGGAAGACTTTGGTGGTATTTTTTTCCCCTCAGTTCAGCTCTTTCTGGATACAGCACAGAATAAACACAGATGAAATAAAGATCTTGGCAGTCAGTAGTTTTAATCTCTCTACACAAAAAGGTCATTACTTTTTGCCTCCATAGAAGAGCCAACAACCAAAGTCAAACTGAGAACACAAGAAGATTAATTTGGTAAAATCATAAATTAAAGTGACTTTCATTACCAGTACTACAACCCTTTTCACTTGCAATGAAATTAGCAATAAATATTTCAAACTAGATGTAGGGTATGCTGATCAATGTATATTGCCTCCCTGTAGACAAAGTTAAATACATGTAGGTGGGGAAGCAGAAAGAGACAGAGACAGAGAAAGATAGAAAGTGGAAGAAAGAGGGAATGAGAGAAAGAGAAGAGAAAAAGAAAACAGATATCATCAAAGTAGAAGGAAAGAAAATGGAGAGGGGAATGCAAAATTATGGGCCATTCTGTCAATGCACAAGGGCTTCGCACAGATTATCCCCATTAATGCTAATGGAAGTTACACACATAAATTCCCTGAGCATCCACGAGAGAATAAATCCCATAGTCTTGAACTTTTTCCAAACATAGACTAGGATGGAAGCTGAGTATTATCCAGGCATTATAATATTCTCATGGAGATAGAAAAACTAATTTTTTTCCCATAAAGTTTTAGTAAAACCTCTAAAATGACTGTTTTAACTAGATAAACATGAGAACAATGATCATTGTTTGGAATTCAATTGGATTTTTTAAAGTTCAAATTTTAGTTATTTTACTTTTAAATGAAAATTGCAGTAAGGCTCAGCAAATTCATATACACACACACACACACATATACACACACACACATATTTTCCACCAGTCTAAAACGTTCTAATTACTAATTTTATATATATATGTATATATATATATGAGGAATAACTAATAACTATGACCCTTAACATAAAATACTGCATTATTCAACCAAAGAGAAAGAACTGCATCCTAATCCATAAAAGTATATTAAACAGTCAGAAAATTTAAAGCCCAGTAATGTGAAGCTAATTACCATCAGTGCCAAGAAGGAGACTTACAGATCTGCATTTTGTCTTTCAAAATTATGCTCTCTTCTAAATTTCTTGCTTACATTTAATTATACCCAACATGAAAGATACTGGAAGTTACAAAGAGCTGATGTAATTGACTGATAATAAGATCCACCATCATATGCAAAGGCTCCGGGTTTCTTGTTGTTGAGTTGACACTTTCTGTTTATAGGGAGTGGGATGTATCATAATCATGTTTGGGTTTTCATGAATGTGATTGCTCTCCTAAATTGTTTGTTAACAGAGAGGTGGTGGCTGTGTGTAGGGGCGGGAAGGGCAATATAACTGAACAATATTAAAAATTGTGGTTAAATATCACTCTTTGGAATCAATGAGTGTTGATGACTATATGTATGTTATATAACTGTAATTGACTAAAAGCCCATTTTAAAATGAAAATAGCCCCATGTCAGTCAGGATTAATGATTATAAATTTTCTCTTTCTTTTTATAACTATGAATTCTCTGTAGGAAAAGCATTACACTAGATTCAAACAAAAAGAGCCATGGTCACCCAGAAGAAAACATCCTTTCCTTTATAAATCTGTAAGAACTAAAATTATGGTGATGAAAAACTATTCTGTATTCTACTTCCTAGAATAAATTTGTAAGTCCTTCACTTGACAATAATTATTCAGAAGTGTCATAGCCTTCAAAGGGATAAGTCAATTGGAAAGCTTATTAGCAAACTGCCTGAAGAGAACTCAGTAGTCTCATAGCGATCTCTCTCCTTCTCTCCTCTCAATATTACAATATTATGTTAATGTGCAATCAAGGAAGCAAGCAAAGCATTAGGTCAGCAAAGTAAGCAATACGTCAATGGAGAAACAAATACTTAATTTTACTTAGTGAATATGGGTAGAATTCTGGTCTTTTTTTCCAAAATATACCAATTTGGGGATGATATTCTCCGATACTATGTGATGATATCATGACATGTATGGTATAAGGAAAACCAAGATGAGGAAACTCCCTTTACTGATATTGATTGTCAACATGAAAGCAAATTATAATTTTAGAGAGCTGACAAGAGGACTGAGAGGTTAAGTGAATTGCCTAGGGTTACAAGCCAGCATTTGTTAGTGGTAGGACTTGAATTCAGGTGTTTCTAGCCCTAATGTACTATCTCTATACACTATGCATCCCTGCCTTTTCTAATCTTCATTAGATTATATTGAGTTCAGGAGTGACCTGGGCTTAAAGAAAATTACTTTGGTTGTGGAGGATGGATTGGGGAAGCAGAGATATAGTTGGTGATCCAGCAAAGGAGACTGAAAAGTTGTCAGAGATGTTAGAAAATGAAGAAAGAATGGTGTTATAAAAACCTATGGAAAAACTGCAATACTTCAGATGGGAGATGACGGTGGCCTGTGTGAGCAGAAGAAGGAGTGAGATAGGTGAGATGTTGTGGAGAGAGAAATGACAAGCATTTTTAACTGCTTGGATATGTGGGGTGAAGGACAGTGAGGAGTTGAGGATGATGCCAGAGTCACAGATCTTAGAGACAAGAAGGATGGTGTCCTTGACAGAAATAGAGAAGTTTGGAAGGACAGGTACAAATGCTATTAGTTTTGAGGAAAAACAAGTTCAGCTTGGCACATGTTGTGTTTCATATGTCTATGGGACATCCATTTTGAAATGTCCAATAGGCATTTGGCATTACAAAATTGTGCTCAGGAAGGATTTAAGCTTCAGATCTGGGAATCCTCTGTCTATGGACAATAATTAAGTCGATGAGATCATCAAGTGGGAGAATGTAGAGAGAAAAGAAATCTCCCCAGGACAGTGTTGGAGACACACACAGGTAGGGAATATGATATAGTTGGTGATCCAGCAAAGGAGACTGAAAAGTTGTCAGAGATGTTAGAAAATGAAGAAAGAATGTTAGAAAAGAAGAAAGAAGAGAAGAAAGCATTATCCAAGAAGAAAGGGTGGCTTATTAATAGTTTCAAATGTTGCAGAATGGTCAAGAAAGATAAGAACTGAAACAAGTCCATTAGATTTGGTCACTGAGAGATCAATGGTAACTTAGGAGAGAGTAGTTTCAATGAAGGAATGAGGTCAGAAGCCAATTACAAAGGGTTCAACAATGAGTCAGAGAAGTCAAAGTAGAAGCAAAAGGTATAAATAATTTTTTGAGGAGTTTGGATAAGAAAGAGAAGAGAGATACAGGTTGATACCTTGAGGGGATGGTATTAAGGAGGTATAAAAAGGACACTAATGGATTTTGCCCATTTTAAAAAGATCAGAAAAGGGAAAGGAGCTAGATGTAAAGATGGGAAGTAGAAGAAACACTTACCAAACTTGTGGAGGATCCAGACCTGGGATGGAGAGATAATATATCAAATGAATAAATCAAGATGCAAAAAAACCTCAAAAGACTAGAATGGCAGACTGAATTTTTTTAAAGTATAAAGTCCTGTAATTTCAGTTTGTTTTGGTCTTTTCAATTGCATTAAAACAGAATGGAGACATCTCAATAGCAATTTGCATGAAAAAAGTGGATCTTTTCAGTGATTGTTGACAATATGATGCAATAATATGACAAAGCTGATTAAAAGAGCTAAAGTGATTAGGGAGTGGGACCTGAGGGGTCCAGAGCTGTAATTCCACGTCTTCCAACAATCTGGTCAATGACTGTACGGTCATTTATAGTCTGAGGTGATAATGGAGTCTGATCATGGAAGTACAGTGTCCAATACAAAAGTTTCTTGATGAGAGTGAAAGAGGAAAGTATATAAAAACTGGCTTGAAGCTTAACATCAAAAAAAAACTAAGACATTGGAAACTGATCCTATAACTGCTTGTCAAAAAAAGAGGGGGGTGAAGAAATGGAAGAAGGGTCAGATTCCATATTATTGGGCTCAAAGATCACACAGATGACAACTGCACCCATGAAATTAAAAGATGTTTTCTCCTTGGAAGGAAAGCTATGGCAGATCTGAACAGCATTCTAAAAAAGCAACACCTTGCTGACAAAGGTCTGTATAGTCAAAGCTACAGTTTTTCCAGTAGCAATATATGACTGTGAGAGTTGGAAAGGAAAGCTGAGTGCCACAGAATCAACACTTTTCAATTGTGGAGAAGACTTTTGAGAGTTCCCTGGTCAGCAAAGGAGTCAAAATAATCATTATTTAAATTAATTCTGGCTATTCACTGGATTGTCAAATACTGAAGCTGAAGTTTAATTACTTTGGCCACATACTGAAAAGATGGGACTCATTTGAAAAGACCCTGATGTTGGGAAAGATTGAAGGCAAAAGAAAAAGGAGATGGCAGAGGATGAGATGGACAGAGAGTATGAGGTAAACAATGAATATGAAGTTGGACAGACTTTGGGAGATAGTGGAGGATAAAAGGGCCTGGAATACTATGGTCCATGGGGTTATGAAGAGTTGTACATGACTGAATGACTGAACAACAATGTCCAGCTAAGGGAACCATTGATCAGTTAGAAAAACAATTAAAACAGAATGGAGAAATCTCAATAGCATTTTGTATGAAAAAAGTAGATCTTTTAGATCTTTTAGAAAAAGCAATGATAATTATGAAAGACTTAACAACACTAAAATTTACTTGAGGACAGAGACCATGTTTCATTAAAAAAAAAAAATCTCCCCTAGCACCTAGCAGAGTGTTCTACATGATGTAGAGACTTAATAAATATTTGTTGAACAAATGAAGGAAGAATGAGTAAATATAAAGAAGATTTGAAGGAATTTGGAAAGAGCAGGATGTGAAGGACTACCATATAGAAGAGAAAATGAATTTCATATAGCTCCACAGGGTGAGTCTAAGGACCAAGAGTAGAAATTATTGACATTAAGATTTTAGGTTCAAATGCTAGGAACCTCAGCCTCTGCTACAGTGCACGTCCTAGGGGGAAGGGAAAAAACTTCAATACAAACATGTCATACAAGCAACAGACAGATCCATATATGGATACTCTTGCATCACAAGTGGACTCCCTTTGTTACTATTGATGATCCTGTTTCTTCCGCTAACTGTTCCCAGAACTCTAGTTGGGCACAACTAGTGACGGCTCTAGCTTCCATTTTTAGAAGTGAATAGAAATACAGACATAGTTTCTAGGTGTCTGATACATCTGATCACACTCCTCAGGAAGGAACAGAGAAAATATTCACAAGAGGCTGAAGGGGCCCATTCTCCCCCAAGAGACTGTGGCTGCTTCCAAATATAACTAGGGTTTGGCACTTATAATCTGGCTTCAACCTATGTTTCTGAACTTATTTCCTATTTCTTCCTTTCACATAGTCTATGTTCCAGACAAAAAGATCTACTTGCTCTTCTCCATACTTGACTTTCTGTCTCCCACCTCCACTGGTCTTTGTAAGACCAATGTCTCTTGTTCTGGGTATTGTGCTTCTGTGAATGCATCCTAAGGCAGCATTCACTTTTTTGACTGTCATGTTACCACTGGCTCATATTGAGCTTGTAACTAACTCACCAAAATACACAGGATATTTTCATTCAACCTGTACTTTAGCCAAACTGTTTCCATCCTCTGCTTGTGTAGTTAATTTTTTATTCCCCAAGTGTAAAACTTTATATTTCAATTTGTTTAATTCCTCATTGCATTTGGCCCATTGTTTAAGTTCACAGGAATCTTTTTTGATCCAAACTGTCATTCGCTACATTAGCTACCCTTCCCTGAGTTCAAATTCTCTGTGACTTGTTTTCCTTATTTATAAATTTGAGGCTAATATCATCCTGGTTATCAGAGAGGAATGTTTTGATTGGCCCCAAAAAACCCATATTTAAAAGCATTTTGAAGGAGTAATTTTGTGACTAAAGATAATACATGACTATTTGGAGAAAATAAAAGGCATTTTACAAATGCAAGATAAAATTATTATTAATTTGCATGACTGTGTGGCATAATTCAAATATGTTTCTATTCCAGCATATCATTTTTGAAAGAAGAGGGAGACATTCCATTTACTTTGACTTATTCCTTATGAAATCATTTTTTATATTAGCCCTTCTTTATGCCATCAATTGAGGGAATTCATGAGAATTCATGAGAACAATGGAATATAGTAATTCTTTGACTTTTTGGAGTCTCTTTTCTTAAATTCCTGTCAATCTGGTTTTATAATCAAAGTACATTCTTTTGAGACTTAAGATGACAGCTGGAAGCCAGTTGGTATATTTATTGTAAAAAGTTGTTGGTGGAGAAAATTTAAATTGAAAAAATCTCCAGGGAAATTATATTGCTTTGGAAAAATGTAAGTATTAACAAGGTTTGGGTTGGGTTTTTTTTTAAGGTGAGAGTATATGTTGAGTCTTTCCTTCCTTCTTCCCTCCCCTTGAAAAACATATTCAACGTTGGTATATATGTTCTTCAATTGTGCCTACTTCTACCAAAAATATTTTTCTTATATAAATCATAATCAATATGTTTCAAAATTAATATGCTTTCCTATATTCACAGAAGGCTTTTCTTTTCATAAAAGAAGATACCTAATTTGGGAATAGTGTACAGTCTTTGAACCCCAGACATGTTATAAAAGCAAATATTATAATTTCAATTAAAAATTTTAAATGTAAAATACTAGACATACTCACATATATAGTAGAAAAGTATCTACATGAGAAATGAAGCCTTTTCAATGGACTAGGTAAGAAAGAATAGGTGGAAGTTACTAGCTTTGCATTGCAAATTATCTCATTACATATCTGAGCAGATTTTTAGACTGAGCATAGAATGTCTAACTGCATGAGCTAAAATTCTGCTCAGAGACACAAAATGATATTTCTATCATCACTGGAAATGACATTCTTTTTAGCCATTTCAAATAAATTAGGGAATTCAGTAGAAGTCAACCTGGTCTTTCATACATAGATTACCATGGAGCTAGGAGAAATCTTGGGAGAAAACCTTACAGGTCAGACTAACTACCATTATTTAAACCTGTATATTAGAAATGGAATTGTTGGGGGCCACTAGGTGGCACAGTGAATAGAGCGCTAGCCCTGGAGTCAGGAGGACCTGGGTTCAAATGCAGCCTCAGACACTTAATACTTACTAGTTGTGTGACCTTGGGCAAGTCACTTAACCCCAATTGCTTGCCTTCCTCCCTCCAAAAAGCAAAAAACAAAAAGAAATATAATTGTTTCAGAAATTGTGATTCTTGTCAATATCAAAAACCAGAGAAATACTATAGCAGATACTCATAATAGGGATGTTTCCTCCAGCATTTCAGGTCATGACTTGTCCATCCCTGTCTATCCTGTGACTCCTGCTAATGATCTTCCAAAGCTTCTACCAAAGTGTTCATGGCCATGCTTGCTTTCTCTGCATTGTAATTTACTGCTCAAACCCATTGGGTAGCCATCAGCTATCCCTTGCTCTCATTACCTCCCATCTTTCTTTTTAATCATGATTTCTTTGATCTGACACATTTTACTTCTGTTCCCTTCATAGTTCTGTATTATTTGTTGTAATCTGCTCACATACACCATGCACCTCATCATTATCCCATGACCAATACTTTTTAAAAAATTATTCAGGAATGGTAGTATTCCATGACTTGCAGACATTCAATAAACCAGTAGAATACAAGTATTTTTTAAAAGTTGCCCTCTGTTTCAGGGAGAAGTTTGGGATCATCAAAGGAGTTATGAAGTTTTCCAAATGAAATACAGCCCCTTGTCCTCCTCCTCCTCCTGGCCCATTTCTTTTTCCTTTTATAGTATGTGACCAAGATCTGCATATACATACATGTATATATAATATATACATATATATAACATATAAATATACATACATATGCTGATCATACTTCTTGATTACCAGGCTATATATATATTTAGTAGATTCTTATGTATTGCTTTTTCATATGTGTATGAATTCAAAGTCCCTAAGATTCTCTACAAAAAGAAACAGAATTTGAGAGACACTAAGAGGTGAGGATGCCCCAATTCTCTCTAGCAAAGAGAAATAACAGGGAAAGATATGCTACCTCAAAATTGCCCTATGTTAGGCAGCTGTATGATAGACTACAGGGCAGTAGGAGATGTATGTGGATCTATGAGATTGAGTCATTTCTTTATATTCCTCTTGAGATTTTGACTCCCTTATCACTATATGGGGGCGGATAGGAGGGTGAACATATATGGGGGCGGATAGGAGGGTGAACAATCAGTGGATACTGTTTTATTTAGACTGGCTGATCATCATCCAGGTATCTGTGGGTTAGTACCAGCTTCCACTGGACTGCACTATTGCATCTAGGAGGGTAGCTGTGGAAGCTACTACTGCTAAGGCCTGAGATTCCTATGAAATGATGACTGAGACCTTGAAGCAGATATTGGAACCAGAGCACAAAGAGAGATGACTCCAACCCTAGAGGTTAGCAGCCAAGGAGAAAACATCACCTGGTAAGCAAGGGAAGGAAATGTGATTTTTCCCCCCACTGCTTTCCCCCAATTTTCCCTCATCATATGCCATGTCCTAGAATTTAAATTAAAGGCATAGACCTCTCCCCATATTCCTTTTAAATAAGTAGCAGATATGAGCAGCTTAAGAATTTCCTCCTATCAAGACCCACATGTACAAAAATATTTATTTGCAGCTTTGTGGTGGCAAAAAACTGGAAATTAAGGGAATACCCATCAGTTGGAGAATGGCTAAACAAGTTGTGGTATATGAATGTAATGGAATACTATTGTGCTATAAGAAATGGGGAGGAGATGGACTTCATATTTACCTGGAGAGGTTTATACAGACTAATGCTAAGTGAGAAGAGCAGAGCCAGGAAAAATTTGTACACAATCACAGACACATCACATCACATGATGACGAGCCTTGATAAACTGGACTTTTCTCAGCAATGCAGTTAAAAGACTACAAGTCTCAGGATGGAAGGAGATGTCTACATTCAGAGAAAGATCTAGAAAGACCAGAGTTTAAATGGAGACAAAGTAATCTACGTGTTGTCATTCTTTTCCATGTTTGGTTTTGTTTCTTTTTTCCCACTGTTCACTCTATTGGTTACAACCCTTCTATACAACCAGACTAACGTCCAATGTGAAAGTATTTGCAGATCCTATACTTGATTGCACGCCACCATGGAGGGTAGGGAGTGGGGAGAGGGAAGGGAGAAAATCTGAAACTCAAGGGATTATGGAACTGAATCTTGTAAACTAAAAGTAAATAAACAAATCAATTAATTTTTTTTTAAAAAAGAATAAAGTTTCTCAAGATTGGGGAAAAAATAAAATAAAATCCGACCAGCTGTTATTAAAAAAAAACAAAATATAAAAAAAAATCACAATTTCTCCCATCCCTGAAGAGCTGAGGTTTGTGAGATAATGGGAGTGGGCGGCTCCCTTTAAGAGCATTTAAATGATCTCTTTCATTTTTACCATATTCAATAAATTAACACCATAGTGTATTGAATATTTGAGCCGTGTGAATGCAAGGATCTGTCACAAGAGGACAATCTAGATATATAAGGTAGGAGTTTCAGAGTGTTAGAATTCATATTTTCTAAAATATTTTGAGTAATATTCTATGTTATCTTCTAGGTAACTCCAAAATGGCCAAAAGTGGGGGAACAGTTAAATGACTTGCAAACTGAGCTGAGTGCCCTCTGGTGGTAAATGGAGCTACTGCAACTTTTAGAAAAAAACTATCCTTTGTAAGTTAAAGAGAAATTGATGTTGCTGTTGGGCTCCTGGCTCAAACAGCACACACACACCCACCATGGATGATGCAGATATTGCACTCCCTCACAGGACAATGAATATAGTGACAAACTGCCTTTTTGCAGGCGTTAGCTAGACAACACTGGTGCTGATTTGGCTTGCTTACACATAGCACATAACCAGAAGTATTTCAGGCCTCACAGATAACTAAAAAAGTCACATAGAGTAAACCATAATGACTACCCTGGACTCTTTTTTTTTGAGGGGGGAAGGTAGGGCAATTGGGGTTAAATGACTTGTCCAAAGTCATACGGCTAGTTTTATGTTAAGTGTCTGAGGCTCGATTTGAACTCAGGGCCAGTGCTTTATTCACTGAACCACCTAGCTGCCCCTTACCCTGGACTTTTACTACAAATTACTTCATGAAAATATTTTGCATAAACATTGAATTTACTTGGTCAATATAGGGGAAAAAAGTTCTATTAGAGAACTATATCATTAGGAGTAAATTTAAAATGTTTGCTGAGGTTTTTTTGTGTACGGTTCATATAATATTCCAAAATTGTTATGTTTCATGCAACCAAAAAAAAGTTCCTTTGAGAGTCTAGATGATGATGACAACCACTACATATCTCTGTGATTCAGAATCATAGCTATTGAATCAAGTTTTTTCCCACCATAAATTTTAAAACTATCTAACTAAATATTAGCCCAAGGTATCAATGAATGAATTAAGCATATTTGCATAATGTTCTGAGATTTTCTTCCAGTGTGGGAATGAGGAAAATTTTTTTTAATTTGGGTTTTGTTTTTGGTTTGGTTTCTTTTCTTTTCATTTTTGCAAGGGAGCTCTAGTAACTAATTGCCTACTCAGACAAAGAGCTACTTGGAAAGCAATATTATGTGAAGTTATGTATTATTTTTATGGGGGGGGAGTTTACACAGAAACTGAAAAAACTGCATTTAAGTAAATTGTCTACTGCAAATTATACATTGTGTCACTAATGCAGATCATCAGCTAGACCTTAAATTATGTCTTACAGAGTTGCTTAGGGCACTGAAAATTTATGTATATGTCAAAGACAAGACTGGAACTCAGTTCTTCGTGGTTCCAAAGCTGTCACTCTTTATTGTTTTCCCTTAAACTTCTTTTTTTTCCTTCTTTTAAAAATTTATTTGTTTGTTTACTTTTAGTTTACAAGATGCAGTTCCAGAATCTCTTGAGTTTCAGATTTTCTCCCCTCCCTGTCCCCATCTCCTCATGGTAGCATGCAATCAAGTATAGGATCTGTGAATACTTTCACATTGGACATTAGTCTGGTTGTATAGAAGGGTTGTAACCAATGGAGTGAACAATGGGAAAAAAGAAACAAAACCAAACATGGAAAAGAATGACAGCATGTAGATTGCTTCAGTCTCCATTTAAACTCTGTTCTTACTAGATCTTTCTCTGAATGTAGACATCTCCTTCCATCCTGAGACTTGTAGAGCTGTCTTATAACTGTGCATTCTGAGAAGAGTCCAGTTTATCAAAGTTGGTCATCATACATACGATGTGTCTGTGATTGTGTACAAATTTTTCCTGGCTCTGCTCTTCTCACTTGGTATCAGTGTGTATAAGCCTCTCCAGGTAAATATGAAGTCCATCTGCTCCTCATTTTTTATACCACAATAGTATTCCATTACATTCATATACCACAACTTGTTAAGCCATTCCCCAATTGATGGGCATCCCCTTAATTTCCAGTTTTTTGCCACCACAAAGAGAACTGCAATAAATATTTTTGTACATATGGGTCTTCCTCCCACTTTTATGATCTTTTCAGCTGTCACTCTTTAAACAACATCTCTTCTCTAATGCTCATTAATATTTAAATATTACTAAAAAAAAGTAACACATGCCATTTTGAAATACATACAACATATATCTTTTCAATTTTTGGGTTCTGTGTAAGTAAAGAAAAAGGCACAGTTATCAAAGATAATATTTTCATACTTTGAAGTTCAGGTATTTTATTCTCCTGTAAGTGCTTCAGGCATTGACAAATATTCTCCCTATCTTTCTGTCTGCCTCTTTTTGCCTCTGTCTCTGTCTCTGTCTCTGCCTGCCTTTTCTTCTCCCACGCTTTCGTTATTGTTCAACATATTCCTTCCCAAGTTTGTCTGAAATTGAAAAGTGAAATCTCTAGTGAATGACCTGGTTGTTTTATATGTGTGTGTATGTATATGTATGCATGCATGTATGTATGTATGCATTTGCAAAACATGGAACAATATAAAATTTGGCATTTGTCATCATAAGCCCTAAAATAAATTTCCCAGGCTAAGTCCATAAGTACTTTTAATTAGTATTTATTGGATTATAGTCATTAGAAAATTTTTATTAGATTTAAGAATGCTGTAATACGTGCTAAAGATAATAAAGCTCATATAACCAAGGGATAGGGAACTAATTCAAATATATAGTAATATGAGACATTCCCCACATAGATAAATCTTCCAAGGACAAAGAGGAAACTTGCAAAAGAAGAAGCAAGCTGTTAATGGCCATATGAAAGAATGCTCCAAATCTCTGATAAAAGAAATTTTTTTTAAACATTAAAAAAAATTTTTAAATTTAAAACAACTCTGAGGTTCCATCTTTCACCCATCAGATTGGCAAAGATAACCAAATAAATCGATAAAATAACAGTTATTGAAGGAACTATCTTTTAATTAGTCCAGTTATTTAGGAATGCAATTTAGAAATATAACTAAGAAGTCACTAAACTGTGCTTATCTACCCTTTAACTTATCAATACCATTACTAGAAATATGCCACAGAGAGAAAAAGAAAGTAGGAAAAGACCCACATATGCCAATAAATTTATGGCAGCACTTTCTGTAGTAGCAAAGAAAGATAAAAGACCTGCTCTCAAGGAACTCACAGTCTAATGAAACTGAAAACATGGGGGGGAAAAAAAACCCAAACCCTATGTTAATTCATTGCTGATGGAGCTGTGAATTGATTCAACCCTTCTAGAAGATTTTTTGGAATATCTTTTGACCCAGAGATCCCACTACTGGGTTTATACTCAAAGGAACTTGACATATTGACATATTGGCAAAAAGATACATATATACAAAAAAAACTCACACTAATTCCACTGGAACACCAAAAAAGAGAAATAAAATATGTGCCCTACAGTTGGGTAACAATTGAACAAACTATAACAAACGAATATGATGGAAAATTATTATACCATAAGGGATGACAAATAATTCAAATAAACCTGGTTAGATCTCTTCGTGTTTGGATTCTATTATATCATATAGATGTATGCATATACATATTATATATATGATATCTATCATATTGTTAGCACACTTGCTAGAAGAGAAGAAAGCGAATACTCTAACAAATGACACTAGGACCTTTTCAACCTCACAAGATTACCTGTAAATAGATTTTGCTGTAATGTTTAGTGAAGTAAATCCCATCAAAACTGCTGTAACAATGAGCACCACAGCTATTTTCTCTAGGATAATACCAGAGGAAGAGGAGCATGTAATATTATCTGCGGTCATATGT
This sequence comes from Pseudocheirus occidentalis, assembly GCA_028646575.1. NCBI lineage: Eukaryota > Metazoa > Chordata > Mammalia > Diprotodontia > Pseudocheiridae > Pseudocheirus > Pseudocheirus occidentalis. The sequence continues at coordinate 166,105,732 of CM053596.1, forward strand.
AGTACCGTTACTAAGTAGTAATGCCACCCTCTCCTCCTGTGGCCAGTTACCCACATAAAATAGCTATCTAGTTTTCAGTATTCCACTTTGTGAACCAGAACACATTTTTAAAAAGTATAATGTGAGCAAATCATGAAAAAAGTAAGAATTTCCTATATTTATCAGCTGGAGGTCTTGATCCTCCAAAGTCAGGGACATTCACCTGATCGTTTCCATGCCTTTCTGTAAGTGCCTCCAAATTACCTTACTCTCTGGAACTATCATGACTGATCTCAGTGGATTCCTGAATTCAAGTAATTGATTAATATTGGAAGAATTTAAATAATTGATTAATATCTAAATCTTCCCACATTCCCATCCTTATTTGTTCTTAGAAGCATTCTAGAGAAATGAGTTTTATGGTTGGTTTCAAACAAAGGAAAGAAAGTGGCTATTCAAAGCCACTTAGAAGACATCTTCTGTAAAATGTCCTACCTTTTCTTTCAGAGCAGCACAGAGCTCCAGTTGCTTTTTTCGGTCATGGGCCAATACAGTCTCCATTTCATAAGCAGTACATGCTTCTGCAACAGTTGTTATAGCTTTTTGTATAAAATCTTTCTTATCCTTAGCCCAATTTAATAAGAAAATTCTTTTCTGATCCCTGGTTAAACAATATTGGTGCCAGTACTTCTCATGCGTAACCTAAAAAGGAAGTAGCTGGACATTAACATTTTATAATTATGAAAATTTACATTTGACAAAATCATTATTGCTTAAATCATGTTGATAAGAAAAATCAAGGAAAATACAAAGGTTTTCTTAAAAGCAGGAAGTAATTTTTGTTTAACAATCAAAGCCTTATGTTCAGTGTATTTAGTTATTCTGATGGGGATAACAAATGCCTAAACCTTTTTCTTTGTTAAAATGAAGGCATCACTGGGTGAAGGAGGAAGGTAAATGTATAATACTGGGAAATGACTGTGATGTTTATACAAAAAGCACCAATGGGGGCAACTGGTGAACAGACCACCAGTCCTGGAGACAGGAGGACCTGAGTTCAAATCCAGCCTCAGACAATTAATGCTTACTAGCCATGTGACCTTAGACAAGTCACTTAACCCCAATTGCCCTACATTCCCCCCTCCAATAAGCAAAAAAAGCCCCAATGAAAAAATAAACAAAAAAACCACAGCCTTTATATCAGGATAAACAATCACATTTTCTTAAACTTCACTAGTTTTTATAATATATCCGAATTATAAGCACTTATCAGAGCAGTTCTGTGCTTTCCAAATAAAAGATAAAGAATTGATATAATCATTACAACATTTTCAATAAGCAAGATAATCCCAGTTTTGTAGCTCTTTGCCCAAATATTTTAGACAAGAGCAGGTCTCGTCATAAAATATTTAAATAACCAGGCCAGTTCTTTACTTCTTTTGCCATTGTAGCTTGGTCTCTGAGTTTTCAGACTTTTTTTTAACATGTGAGTAAGGTGTAAAAGTTGATGAGCAAACAGGGAAAAGAAGAACAGTCTTGAGACAAATACTTCATTTCTTGGTGGCTAAGTATACAATGAACAGATTGAAGCTTCACAAAAAAAGGCATTTTGATATGAATTTATATTTTTAATCCTGACAACTAAAATCCAAATGTTCTGTTAACTTCTGAGCTTCAATCCACAAAACCTCAAATAGGCTTATTTATCACCTGCCATACATTTTGAAAGGAAACAGACATAGTTCTAAAAAGAATGATAAGGTACTTAAGACTTAAATAGAATTCATAATTAATATTAGGTAAACAAAAAACCAAAAAGAAACTAGTAAATATGAATTAATCTGTTGGAAAAAGGGTTCACACGTGAACAGTCAGAAAGGTACAAAAAATAGAAAAGCAAGAACATCATTTAATTTTCGAAAAGAAAAAGTATTTTTTAAACTTCTTCCTATTACTATAGCATCAACAGTTTTCCTTAGAGATATGTCTATGATATCTGAAAACCCAAATCTTAATATATAATCTTTTCGTTTAAAACATTTATGAAGTACCTGCTATGCCCAGTGCAGTACTGGGAGAAGGATAGAAACAAATTTAAATTATACATGACCTTTGCATTCAAAGAGCTTATGGTCTTCTGTGGTGAAGTGATAAAAGAGAGAGACAAAGAAGGAGAGAGTCAGAGAGAAGAGAAAGACACAGAGAGATGATAGACAGAAGAATAAGATAATTAAAATAACATCTGTGTATTTGATCATTTTTACTTCAAATTTCTGCACAAATTTCTGAAGTTGAGTCCTTTTTTTCAGAAGCCTAGTTTAAAAATCCAAAGATTAAAAAAAAAGAAATACAAAGTATACTTTTAGTTACTATCATTAAGTATAAAAACCCAATTAAACAAGGCTAAGGATAACAAAGAATGTATCTATAAACCTTTAACAACAATTGCAGAAGACTGTTCTGTTCATGAAATGAGATACTTTGAATTGATCATTGCTGGGATTATTCATTAGCTTTTCTAGAAGGATGCTGTCCTTTAAAAACGATTTTCCTTATACAGATGCAATAACTGATCGAGGAATGATAATAATGATCATATAAGACTGTACCATGGTGACCATATTTAATTTTTTAAAATGTAAATGTTTACCTTCTTTAGACTCTATGAACTAAATAATTTCCAAAAGGTTGCTTTCAACAAGTTTTTGTGTTGAATATATAATTTTTTCTAATAAACTTCTTAGTACTCAAAACAGCACTCACCAGATCATGCCTAGATTTGTGAGGCAAATACTTCTGTAACATATCCAAATACAAAGTTCTTCTTCCCTGAATATCTTTTGGATACTGATCTACAATTGCCTGGTAAATCCATTGATCTTCTTCGTTCAACTCAAAGTTCCTAAAGGCAATAAAAAATTCCAAAGCACATTATTATAACAAGACTGGATTAAGCTGTGCCATGAACAATGTATTGAGCAATTCTGAAAATTTTCTTGCAATTTGCAATGGATAATAAACAAACTCTAATTAAGTATAATTAATATAATTAATTAAACTTAAATCTGGACTGTAGCAAAAATCTAAATTCTATTTAAAACTTTGATCATGACCTGATTTTCAGCTACTAATTTAAAGAAAATAGAATTGAACCTACAATAAACAATTGAATGCTAACACAACTGAGAATTTAAAGGAAATGAAAAATTACCTACAAAAATGTAAAATATTCCAAACAACAAAACAGGGAAGATAGATCTTTAAAAACTGTACCTCAAAATGCAGGAAAAATAAACACTTTAATTCACTATTAGTAGAACTGTGAATTGGTCCAACTATTCTGGAATGGAATATGGAACTATACTCAGAAAGTTACTAAACAGTGCACATCCTCTGCCACAGCAATACCACAGTCAGGCTTATATTCCAAAGAGATAAAATAAAGAGGAAAAAATTCGTATGTACAAAAGTATTTATAGCAATTCCATTTTGGACTGGCAAAGAAGTGGAAATTAAGGTAATGTTCATCAACTGGGGAATGACTGAACAAATTGTAATTACGAGAATATAATGGAACATCATTATACCATGAGGAATGATGAAAAGGATAGTTTCAGTGAAGCCTGGGGAAATACATGTGAATTGTTGCCAAATCAAATAAGTAGAACAAGGAGAACAAATTATACAATAATAATAATTATATTTCAAAGACAAACAACTTTGAAAGACTTAAAAATTCTGATCAATGTGATGATGTACCATGATTCCAAGAGATCAATGATCACAGCCTGACAGAGATGCAAAATAAGATTTTTTTTTTATGGCCAATGTGGGAATGTGTTTTCCTTTATTTTGCATATTTCTGAAGAGAATTTTTTTCAATGGGGGGAGAGGAGATGGAGAAAGCACATAAATCCTTCACTGAAAAAAAATAAAAATTGGGGTGGCTAGGTGGCACAGTGAATAGAACACAGGCCCTGGAGTCAGGAGGACCTGCATTCAAACCTGGCCTTAGATATTTAACATTAGCTGTGTGATCTTGGGCAAGTCACTTAACCCCAGTTGCCTTGCCTTTTGCCCTCCAAAAAGCAAAAGAAAGAAAGAAAGAAAGAAACAAAGAAAGAAACAAAGAAACAAAGAAACAAAGAAAGAAACAAAGAAACAAAGAAACAAAGAAAGAAAGATAAAATTAGAAAAAATGGCAAAGAAACTAATTGGAATAACTAATAACTACTATAATGTATCAGGAAATAAAATAAGTTCACAAATTTCATATAGCAATAATAAAATTCATAAAGAAATGAAAGAAAAAGAAATACAATCAAAATAACTACCAAATGAACAAAATATATGAGAACCAATCTGCAAAGATGTACTTAAAGCATATAGATATAATTAAACACTTTTTACAGAAAAAAAGATAATTAATTAGAATAACATTCATCACTCATTTTGGGTCATGTCAAGTAACAAAAGGCATGATATTTCTTAATTTATAGATTTAATGACTTATCAATGAAACTATAAAGGGATACTTTGTAGAACAATGCAAAATGATAGCAAAACTTATATATGTAAAGAAAAGGACTATGATCTTCAGAAAAATAACAGGAAAAAGTGCTGAAAAGGGAATAGCAATTCTAGACTTCAAGCTATATTACAATTAAGTAATCATGAAAACATTTTGGTACTTGTCAAAAAATAGAAACATAGGGGCAGCTAGGTGGCACAGTGAATAGAGCACCAGCCCTGGAGTCAGAAGGATCTGAGTTCAAATCTGGCCTCAGATATTTAACACTTGCTAGCCATGTGACCTTGGGTAAGTCACTTAACCCCAATTACCCTGCAAAAAAAAAGCAAAAAAAAAAAATAGGAACATAAATGTGTAGAACAAACCAGAAAACAAGAATCAGAAACAAATTAATTTGATATCCAAGTGGTTGATAAGTCCAAGAATATAAATTACTTGGGGAAGGATCTCTTATTCAACAAAAAATTCTGGAAAAACAGAAATCAATTTGACAAATAGGTCAATATCAGCATTTTACACCACAGACCATCAACATGTACCATAGCCAGCTCAAACTAGCTCCTGATAACTGACTGTTAAAATTTTATTATAAGCATTTACAACTCAGAAATTGCCAAATGCAATAAATCAGTGTTTGATTTATTATTTTGTTGATTGATAAGACTTAAGAAAGTAATGGAGAAAATGTCACTAAAGAAGATTAAATTTAAAAGTATGTAATGTGCATATTTTTTCAGAGCCAATTGTTTACCAGCACACCCTGAACATAACAATAACTTCCAAAAGAATATATAGCCTAAATATAAAAGCTCATACAATGAAAAAAATCAGAAAAAATGTTAGGAAGTATCTTTCACAACTATTGGTAAGGGGAGAATTCTTAACCAAACAAGGGATAGAGTAAAAGAAAAAATACATTAACAGTTTTGATTACACAAAATGTAAATTTCTTTTCATGTGCAAAAGCAATGTAGATGGATAAGGGAAACTATTAATTGGGAAAATTTAGTGCCTATTATTTGTAATATGAGGATATGAAAGTATAGGAAAGATGTATAAAGAAATAACATAAATGTATAAGAACAAGAGCCATTCCCTGATAGATAAGAGGTATAAACATACAGTTCCCAAAAAAGGAATTTCAATATAGTAACAGTCACCTAATATATTTCTCCAAATCACTCCTAATAAGAGAAATGCAAATTAAAACAAATCTGAGGTTTTACCTCATACAGAACAAATTTACAAAGGTAACAAAAACAGTCAACAATGAAGAGAACTAAGGAAGGCAGGCACATGAATATCCCATTAGTAGATATATTCTAACAGTTCTGGAAAACAATTTCAAATCATTCAAGAAAAGTCACTTGAAGTATTTATATTTTTTGACCCAGATATACCACTTACAAATTTACAACACTAAGGAGATCAAAATCAGAATGGTAAGGCCCCATATCTACCAAAATAACCACAGGAGAACTTCTCGTGGTACCAAAGCACTGGAATTTTACACAAATATCACTATTCAATAAGTAGTACTAAGAAAACTGCAAAGCAGTTTGGGAAAGAGGTCAGTTCTATCATCTTATATCAGAGGTGTGTGTAGAGCCAGCCAGAATAATTAATTGTAGTATGTGAGCATAATAAAATATTATTATGTGACAGTAAATGGTGAAGAGAAAGAATTCAGAAATCATGGGAAGACTCATATGAATAGAAATGGAGTGAAGTAAGAAAAATCAGGTAAACTATATACAATGACTTTTTAAAGTACAAAATGAAAACTGAAGCCAAACACTGTGAATTTATAATGACTAATCCTTTTGCAAGAAAAGGGATGAAGAAATTTACTACCATTATTTCTTTGGAGATGTAGGGAATTATGGCTGTGGAAGACTGCATACTTTATCAATCATGATGGTTGTTTATGTTGGTTTTATTAACTATTCTTCTTTGTCACAAAGCAAGACTCAAGCAAGTAAAGGACATAACTTGAAATAACTGTGGGTTTTTTAAAAAGGCATCAATAAAACTTTTAAAAATTACTTTTTAAATGAAATTGAGAACCCATAATTAACTTTGCATTCCTTCCTTTCCTTTCTACGTTAAATGACTTTTTAAAAATCATTTTTAAAAATTATTTTAAAAAATAAATTGATTAAATATTAGAACATGGAAGATAATGTACCAAAAATAGATTTGAAAGATATTAGACTATTAATGTCTAAATTGATGAGGAAAAGTTGACAATATCTTAACAGAATGATAGTGTTAGGTTAGATAGTCAGATGGCAAGGGCACCAAGTAATTAGACTGTCCTCCATTTTAAATTATACCATTAAAACTGAGCCTAAAATTATATATTTTACTTTACTTTCTCTACTTGGCCTTCAATGGCTGGAAAAAATGTTAGTAGTATAAAAGATAATCCATAGTGCTAATTTTGATTCCCTAAGGGAAAAAACTGCATATGAGCCTTCCTTAAACTCATTAACTCAGAAATAACAACCACATAGAAAGCCCTTTTCATGATGCTCCCAAGTACAGGTCTGTTTAAATGACACATAATGAATTACTTTGAAATGTTTATTTAAAAATAAGATTTTGTTTTTAAACAACATAAAAATGGTAATATCAATCCAAATTGAAAACTTTTTAAAGTCATAGAATTTTAGTGTTGGGGGTTCTTCTAGTGTAACCCTCCAAATTTTATAGATAAGATAAATTTTATAGATAAGTAGGAGAATGGGGCCTCAAGTACTTAACCAATTTAAGGAGGCAAATTTGATTTCATTGTTATCACTGAGGTCTGATGGTATGAAATTCATATTTGGAATGTGCCTCTGGACTGGTATACCTAACTAAAAAGTAACAAGATAGTTTAAAAAGATGAGGATGGACTAATAACATATATTTAGAAGGTAATATATTGAAAATTCACTTATAGAGAGCATATTGGTAAAAAAAAAATCAATGGAGGAAGACACAGAAGTAACTTTCTCTTTGTTTTTTTTTGGAGGAGGTAAGCTAGGGCAATTGGAGTTAAGTGACTTGCCCAAGGTCACACAGCTAGTTTTTGTGTTAAGTGTCTGAGGCTAGATTTGAACTCAAGTCCTCCTGACTCCAGGGTCAGTGGTCTATTCACTGCACCACTTAGCTGCCCCCAGAAGTAACTTTCTCATCAGATAATATTATAAACCATCTGGATAGATAAAGTTGGGAGGAAAAATTCAGGAAATAGATCATATGCATGAGGCAGAGGTATGATGCAGTAACTAAAGCAACAAGGACCCTTGAAAGAAAGGTAAGAAGGAGGTAACATGTACCAGGTGAGTCAAAGTACTTTTACAATCTCCCTTAATACTAGTGGAGACAGGCCAGCCCTCTCCCATCAGTGGGCAGGCAGGCACAAGAGCCCTGGCCCCTGAACACTAGTTTAGCTCTCTGAGCCCATTATCAATGAAGCAGCCACTGTGGAAATAAGACCTGGAAACTGCCTTTGCCTTGTTGAATTTTTAAAAATATTATCACTAGCCTAGTATATCTAGATTGTGCTATAGATAAAGTTTGTTTAGATTTCAACAAAGCAGCTGATAAGCAGTTAATAAATATTTGGTTGATTGATTCAACTCCTGTGGAAAATAGAGAAAGATATGGACTATTCAGTTACAGAACTACATGAATTTGCAGTTGGCTGAATGGCTAAACTCGGACTGGTCATTTGGAATGCCACAGTTTAAGAGTGATAATGAAATCTGGCAAGCAAACAGAAAGAGAGCAACTAGGATGCTAAAGGGTCTTGATTCCATATCATAGGAGAATTTGTCGAAGGAGTTGGGGGTGTGTGACCTGGAGAAAGGAAGACATAGGAGGGACATGATTGTTGTCTTCAAAAACTTGGAAAGCTATCACAGGGAATACAGATGAAACATTCTTTAAATATATATATATATATATATATATATATAGTTTCCCCAATTGCATGTAAAAACAATTTTTAACTTTTTTTAATTTTTGAGTTCCAAATTTTCTCCCTGATTCCCCTTCGCCACCATTGAGAAGGCCAGCTGGACTGGATCAGCTGGCTGACAAAGGGGAAGGTCAGCTGGCACCTGAGGAGGGGAAGGGGTCAGAAGAGAAGTTACCCCTGGTGTTGCCATGGGAATAGGACCTGAGGCATGAGTGGGTGTTGCCTCAGGGGGAAGGGCTACAGAGGGAGGCACTTCAGCAAGGCCAGTGGCTGGGACCTGAGCAAGGGTTCCTGAGCGGGGAGGAGCCATGCTGGGAGATGCAGGGTAGGAGATAAGGATGGTATAGGGGTTAGGAAATGAGGGGTGTTGGGCTAGAGGAAAGGGGAAGGGAACCCAGGGGGAAAAGGGTTGGGGTCCAGCATGAGGGGCTGGGGCAGCAGCCTCAGTGGGACCAGTGACTGGGACCTGAGCAGGAGTTCCTCATGGGGCAGGGGCTGGGGCCGAAGCCATAGGAAGGGGGTCATTTAATTGGTCCCCGTTGCCCCTTTGTGGAGAGG
>CM053596.1:166114869-166134571 GCA_028646575.1 Pseudocheirus occidentalis
CCTGAGAACTATGTTCCGAGACAGTTCAACAAAGGCCAGCAAATAGGCAGCTTCCACCCATTTTTCTTCTCTGTGACAGTCTGATTCTAACTGCAAGAGAGTATTGTCTTTTAAAGTCCCCAAAACAGGCCATGATTCATGGTTTTCTAGGCAATAGCTAGGCCAAACAGTGTTGCAAAAAAAAAAAAAAAAAAAACACTAGTTTTTCCTTTTTAAGGTATCCAGAGAAACTAAATTTCTCCCAATGTTGTAGAAGACAACCCAAAGGCGAACTTTTGGGAGCCACGGGTAAAGGATCTTTAAGTCCCTTCCACCATAAAAGAAGGTTTGGAAGTAAGCCTCGAAAAACAAACAAAACAGAACAGTGCAAAAAAACTACAAAAAAAATACCTTGAATTTTCCCAGTTCCCTAGCACTGAGAGAATTGAAAGAATCTGGCTCACATTTCCAGATGAGGTGTGGGGCTTTGTCCTCCATTCTTCAGAAGCTGAGCACATGTCCATTTTCTCCAACATGAGTACCTAGCTGTCTGGATTAATGGGACCTGAGAGGTTATAGGTTATACATGTGCTGTCATGCAAAACATTTCTGCGTTAGTCATGTTGTGAGAGGAAACAAACAAAAAAAAACAAGAAAAATAAAGTAAAGAAAAAGTATGCTTTGATCTATGATCTATCATTTCTTTCTCTGGAGATGGATAGTATTTTCTTTTTTTAAATCAATTCTTTAATTTTTAAAAAAATTATTAATTTCAGTTATTTTTAATTTATGAAATAAGCATTTCCAAAACATAGTAAAAAAATGATAGTACATGAAACTGCAGAACTGCAAATGAACAGTTTGCCATTCCTTTTCAATATATAATAAAGTTATCATGTAAATTTGTTTTTTCCCTTTTTTTCCTCCCCTTTCCTCACCCTAGAGATGACTAGCATTAGATACACACACACACACATATGTAAAATTATTCTATACATATATCTATCAGTTCTTTCTCTGGAGGTAAATAGCATCTTCTTTCCTATGTCCTTTATAGTTAAATTGGGCGTTTATAATAGTCAAAATGACTTACTCACTCAAAGTTGCTCTTAAAATAATATTGCTGTTATTATATACAGTGTTCTCCTGATTCTGCTTATTTCACTCATAATTTTATGCAAGTCTATCCATCTTTTTCTAAAATCAACAAGATCATCATTTTTTATAACACAGTAATATGTCATCACCATCATATACCATAATTTTTCCAGCCATTTCCCCACAGATGGGCATCCCTGCAATATCCAGTTCTTTGCCATCACAAAGAGAGCTACTATAAACATTTTAAAATATATAGGTTTGGGGTGGCTAGGTGGTGCAGTGAAGAGCACCAGCCCTGGAATCAGGAGGACCTAAGTTCAAATTCAGCCTCAGACACTTAACACAAAACTAGCTGTGTGACCTTGGGCAAGTCACTTAACCCCAATTGTCCTATCTTCCCCCCTCCAAAAATAAAGCAAAAAATAAAAAAATAAAACAAAATATAGGTTCTTTTCCTTTTTCCCTAATCATCCCTGGAAATATACCTACTGGTGGTATTGTTGGATCAAAAAGGTGTAGACAATTTAATAACTCATTGGGCATAATTCCAGATTGCTCTCCAAAATGGTTAGATCATTTCAGTTGCACCAACAGTGAATTAGTGTCCTAATTTTTCCACATCCTCTCCAAAAATTTGACATTTTTTCCTTAAATCATATTAGCCAACCTTATGGGGTGTAAAATGACATTTCAAATTTGTTTTAATTTGCATTTCTCTTCTCAATAATGATTTGGAGAATTTTTTTCATATGACTGTAAACTGTTTCAGTTTCTTCATCTGAAAACTGCCTGTTCATATCCATTAACCATTTATCAATTGGAGGATGACTTGTATTCTTATAGATATGATGAAGTCTTTTATATGTTTGTGATATGAGACCTTTTTCTGAAAAAATTGTCTATAAAAATTTTTCACAAATGTTATGCTTTTCTTCTGATCTGGGGTACATTTGTTTTATTTGTGCAAAAACCTTTTAATTTATGTAATGTCAATTATTCATTTTGCACCTCACTCTGCTCTCTTTTGTTTATTCATAAATTATTCATCTAGCCATAATTCTAATAGATATGTTCCATGTTCTCCAAATTTTCTTGTAATATCTCTTTTTATATCTAGGTCATGTATTCCTTTGACCTTATCTTGGTAAATGGTGTAAGATATTGGTCTATGCCCAATATCTGCTATTCTGATTTCCAGGTTCCCCAACACTTCTTTTTTAACCAAATAATGACTTCTTATCCAAAACACACTTAAGTCTTTACACTTGTCAAATGCAAGGTTACTATATTTATTTGCTGCTGTAAATTGTATGTCTACCCTGTTCCATTGATCTACTTTTTTATTTCTTGGCTAGTACCAGATTGTTCTGATAATTACTGTCTTAAAATATAGTTTAAGATTTGACACTGCTAAACCACCTTCCTTTACATTTTTTATTAGCTCCTTTGATATTGATATAACCTTTTGTTATGCCAAATGAATCTTGTTATTATTTTTTCTAATTCAGTAAAAAAATTGGTAATTTAATTAGGATTCCATTGAATATATAAATTAATTTATGTAAAATTGTCATTTTTATTATATTGGCCTTGCCTACCCATCAACAATTAATACTTTTTTCAATTATTTAGATCCGGTTTTATTTGTATAAAAAGTGTTTTATAATTTTTAGCAGAGTAGTAAGAAATACAGAAAATCAGCACAAATCATTAGCATTCCTACACAACCCTGCAAGAAGAGATAGTAAGAGATCCCATTTAAGATAATTAAACAGTATTCTTTGTTTCAACTAACTTTTTATTTGAGTCTTTGGGTTTTTCCAAGTATATTATCATATCATCTGCAAAAAGAATTAGGCTTATTATCTCATTCCCTATTCTGATTCCTCCTATTTCTTTTTCTTCCCTTATTGCTATTGCTAGGATTTACAATACAATATTGAATAATATTGGTGACAGTGGGCATTTATGTTTCACACCTGGTCTTACTGGGAAGGTGTCTAGCTTACCTCTAATGCAAAGAATGCTTGCTGATGGTTCAAGATAAATGCTTTTTATCAATTTAAGGAAAAATCAATTTATACCTCTATTTCCAAGTGTTTTTAATAGAAATGAATGTTTTACTTTATCAAAAGCTTTTTCTGAATATATTAATATAATCATATAATTTTTAAACTTTTATTGTTGATATAATCAATTATGTAGCATAGAGTTAGAAGTCAATTTCAACTTCTCAGCCCAAAGATACAAAGAGGGTTGTAAAGTCAAACGTGAGCAGCTTTCCAGAGGACTGTTGCCGTGAACAACTTTCAAAGTTCTGATTACACAGCATAGTGAACTCTCCATTTTTTCAATATCAAATTAAGGCAAAACATTCACAGAAAATCAAAATACAGCATTCACCATGTGTGAATGTAACTCAACAACTTAACACAACAATGGCCATGTAGTTTTCACCAAAGTGGTCACATGGTTTTAAACAAAGTACATTCATTTAGTAACTCAATCATTTAGTAAGTCCTCAATTCAGTGACAAAGTACAGAGGTTAAAGTTCTCTTTTAAACAAAGTGCATTCATTTAGTCAATCACAAAGTCCACCCCTAGGTCACACCATCTTAGTCTCTTCAGTCAAAAAGTCTTCCTTCCTAAACAAAGTACATTCATTTAGTCAATCACAAAGGTCAAAAGTTTTCCACCCCTAGGTCACAACTAAATTACAATATCATCAGTCACCACCAAGTACCCTCTCATGGGGCAGCGAAAGCACAAAGGCCACTCACCCCTAGGTTACAACTAGGTTACAATATCATCAGTCAGTATTAAGTACCCAAGTAGAGGTCTTTTCGCCTTGACTCAAGGCAGGTTCTTAGCTTCCACAGTTTATCTTCCCACAGCTTCTGTTCCTGGGAAGACAAAGTTTAATAAAGCCACAATAACATTCATTCACATTGCCAGTGTCCTCATCAATTCACTTTCTGCCTGTGAAATCAACCTAGACCCAACAACAAGATCTGAGGCCTCTATCAACAAATGCATCTGACAAAGTAACATCAAAACAGACAGATAAAGTATTGGAACCACAGTCATGCCCATTTCTCAGCAATTCTGGCTGGCTCTCAGAAGTCCTGGGCAGCTCCAGCTAGCAGTTTTCTCTCTCTCTCAGCAATACTGGCTTCTCTCTCTCTCTCTCTCTCTCTCTCTCTCTCTCTCTCTCTCTCTCTCTCTCTCTATCTATCTATCTCTCCCTCCCTCTCTCTCCAGCAGTGCCTGCTCTGCCTCCAAGATGCTGCTCCCAAAAGTCCTGGCCTCTCTCAGCTTGGACTTTTCCCTATACATGGTACCAGCTCCTCCATGTTCAGCCCCCTCCCATCATGTCAACAAGTCCATCCATCTGTGGGATTCACAAGATATGGGTCTTAACACTTAGCCCAAAACCAAGTGCTAAGTGCCTGTTAGATTGCCAGTATAAGGGGTCTTCAAATTCCATTACCATTACAGGGGTCAAACAACTGGCAACGAGTTTATAGAAGACCCTTTGTTGGTAGTGAAGGCAGTGCTCTGTTGAATTGTCCATATTTGGATCTGGTTTGTAGTTCCAGGGTGAGGAGGAGCACTATCACACCAGAACTTGTGATAACAGGGGAGCTGGGCCCCTCATCACAGTTCTGGGTCATTCATAGACCAGAGCACAGGCCAGAAAAGTAGTAAACACACCTCTCCTTAAATCAGACCACCTTGGACAAAACTGAAACCTTACAGGTCCCCAGAATTATCTCTGCACTGACGTTTGGAACAGTGTCCTCTCTACTCTATATAGTTGAAATTGCCACTGCTGCCACTGATTGAGTTACCTCCAAGGCCTACTGCTGATTTTCTGGAGCTTGACCTGTGCTAGACCATCAGCTCTCATCCCTGTGCAACAGACCTTTCCTGCAGACCTTCTAAGTTGTCTTGGGCTAGAAAATTATTCTACCTCATCTTTTTGTGGGTTCTCCTACTCCATAATCTGTTTGGGGACATTATTTAAAGTTGTTTGGAAGCATTTTGGGGAGAGCTCAGGAGAGTACCTCCCTTTCCTCCACTCTTTTGGCTTCACCCAAGATTAAACATTCTGCTTGTCCCAGATTATAGAATCAAGAGCAACAGATATAAATTGCAAAGATGAAGATTTTCACTTAATGTAAGGAAAAATATGATCATAATCAGAGTTGTGCACAGAGTGGGCTACCTTGAGAGGTGCTGGGTTCCTCTCACAGTAGGTCTTCAAGCAGAGACTAGATAACCACTTGGTGGTTATGTTATGGTACAAATTCCTTTTACATATGAAAATAAATTGTATGATATGAAGAAACAAAAAATAAGTCCTCACACATGTATATAGTGCTTTAAGGTCTACAAAGTGTTCCCTTCAAAATAATCACATAAAATTCTTCATAAAATTAGGCTGAGACTATCCCCATTTACCAATGAAAAGAACTAGAGAACTTAGAAATGGTCAACATGTCTTTCCATTCTAAAATGCTGTTATTCTGTGATTCCCAGTGTCACACAGCTTAGCAATAACTTGGCAAAGAACTGCAATGTCAGAGTCAGAATTGGAACCTAAGTCTCCTGAATTCAGGACAGTGCTCTTGCTACACTCCAGTGTCATGTTCTATTTTGTTTGCACCCTGATTTTAACAAAAATAACTGCAAGTTTAACTAATTAGGACATAGAAATGCAAACACAAAAGAATATCATTAGAAACAAAGCAGTTATATATCCGTAAGTCAACAGAAATATGTTATTACTTCTTTGTCTATGGGATAATTTGAATGTATCAAAGAACTTTAGTTATTACCCTTCTATTATCCTCAAAAACATTTTTATAATTGAAGGCAAATTAATACAGTCAATGATACTAATGGGAATTTCACTGTCCTCTTACAAGGTGCCCTAGTTTCTATGATGCATATAATTTTCCTGGTAAGTAGTAGGACAGAAGGATTTTTTTTGTCCCACAAGAGGAGGGAATGATTTTCCCTGAACTACCATTATGGGGTCCTATATTCTATGGACCAGAAATTAGAGATGAGAAAGGAAAGGCTGAAACATTTTCTAAAGCAAGAAGAAAAAGGGCTCTACTCATTGGCATCAATAAGTATTAGCATTTCTGCCTCCCAAATGCCCAAATACTCAGTTGTAGAAGAAGAATATGTTACAAATTGTCGTGTGTTGAATTCACAGAATCTTTTTGCATCTGTCTGAATCAGTTTTATATGTATAGACAGACAAGCAAAGACTTCTGAATATGCAGTATTTCAGAGAGGTAGTTAAATATGAAGAAAGGCATATCTGAGCCCCTGTAGATTTGAAATTACCCTTCATTGTTCCTGGGCAAAATGTTAAGAGAACAAGATTTTACCAAGATGCTATCAAATCTCTTTGATATCTTTGAAACCTCTGTCCTCATCTGTGTTAATGTTGGTACATTTGATGCGAGAGTCATCCTGTGTCTCTATATCTAAATGTTCCACATCCCCATATAAAACAGACAAGGAAAGATAGAACTGAATTCCATGTCCTCATTAATGCTTTACAACTGTTTCTATAATCACATAGGTTTAGAGACAGTTTGAATTCGCACACTATTTGATTACAAACTGTGAAGAAGAAAAAAAAAGATGGCATATATTAGGCTGAGAACAAGAAGTTTCTTCTTTTAAATTATACCATTCAGCCACAAACATGTTTGCCCATAAATTTTCAAGAATAGCTTAAATCCTTCGGTAAATAGAGAACAACTTTGATATTTACTTCTAAATGCTTTGACAATCTGCCATATTAAATTGAGGTGTAAGATTAGTGCTTTCCCCAAAGAGAAAGTGCAAGTGGCAAATGTCTATAAAGTGCTTTTAAAATCAAAGAACATTAAGCACCACATATTGCTATAAATAAATGTAACAGCAGGAACAGGAGAAATTTATGGCACTCAGGGAATTTTTATATATTACTTGCATGTATTAATTAGATGCCATTTTAGTGACAACATTGGAACAATTTAAACCCCTGAAATAGCATAACATTCATTCAATTGCACATTTCAAAACAAATGTGCTGCAAATGGTGATCAAATCCACTTTTGTCTCCTTTATTGACTTTAGAAGTCCCTTATCTCAACAACTCTTTCCAATGACCATGATCATGCAAATTCTATGTCATTTTCCCGTTACATGGAGAATAAAAACAAAAAGTATATTTAAAGATAATGATGCATAAATATACAAAATATTATTACTTTCAGAGTACTTATAGCTTTAAAATGCCTCCAAATCAGCATGCCTAACTCTATAGGCAAGCAGTCAGCCCCATCAATGCTAATGGGACATTATATCTCAATTCAATTCAACAGATCTATGTTGAGTTCATACAATCTCTGGAGCACGGTGGACAGGGACTGGCAAGAACACAAAGACAAATGAATTATGGTCTTGATCTTCAAAGAATTTACATTCTAATGGTAAAATAAGGCAAGTATGCAAATAACTATACTACAAAGCAGTGAGAAAGTATGATGTAACAGAAAGACATTGGAGTTGAAAGCAAAAGATCTTACCTGAAGATCCAACAAAAGAAAACAAGAAAGAAGGCAGGAGAAGAAAGCAATGTCATGAAAACCTAGAGAAGAGAGTATATATTATATAGGAGAGGAAGGTAATAAACAATATCAAATCATGCAGACGGATCAAAAGAGATCGAACAAAGGTCATTAGATCTGACAATGAAGAGATAACTGGTATCTTTGGAGAGCAGTCCAACAAGGTCAGAAGCCATATTGCAGAATGTCTACAAGCATGTGAGACGAGGACAGTGAAGGCAATTAGTATAGAAAGCTTTTTCAATCAGGTTAGCTGAGAAAGGGAAAAGAGATATAGGAAACACATATCAGGGATGGCCATATCAAGTGAGGATTGTTAAAATAAAAGCCATGAGTGTATTTGTAGGGAGCAGAAAAGAATCCAGTAGATAGGGGGAAACTGAATATTAGATGGTTGGAAGAATCTGCTGGAGAAGACAGGAAGGTATAAGATCAAAGGTACATGTAGAATGATCGACCTTAGCAAAGACAAACGCCACTTCTTCATCCACAGTAAAAGATATGGTGGGCAAAAGTCTGATTAAGGTGAGTTGAAAAGGAAGGAAGTTTCAGCTAAAGCATTCAATTTTTTTCAGTGAAGTATGAAGTCAGGTATTAATCCAGGGGATGGAGAGGAAGGCCCATGGGAAAAAAGGTTTAGAACAGCCACCATGGAGAGTGAGATATCTAACCAATTTGTTGTTCATTTGGGGCTTTCTTGGCAAGATACTGGAGTGCTTTGCCATCTTTTCCTCCACTTAATCAATTAGGGAGGTGTAAAAAAACTGTCTTGCTACAGTGGGTTCCTAGCTAAAATTAGATAATATAAATCAGTAGCTGACTCAGTTTTTATCCAGTTCTATCAGGAAAGGAAAGGGGAAAGGTAGAAAACTGCCTAACTCTATTATATGAACCAAGAAAGATACCACAGAGAGTAGCTGAAATGTAAGAACAGTAGCCAGTGATACATACAGTTTACAAGAGACAAAATCCAAGAAAGAAGCCATTCTAAGCCCATGGCCTCTGATATCTATAAACCTATCTGCAAAACACAGATAACAAGCAAGCTAAATTTGAGGTTGTCATACAAAGATCCAATGAGACAAGAATAATATGGCACCTAGTACAGTTCCTGGCACAGTGTAATACAGGAAGTAGTTCTTTTTGTAGTAGATCCAACAAACACCCCCCCTTTTTTTTGCTTTTTGGAGGGGGGAAAGTAGGGCAATTGGGGTTAACTGACTTGCCCCAAGGTCACAGGCTAGTTTTGTGTGTGTGTGTGTGTGTGTGTGTGTGTGTGTGTGTGTGAAGTGTCAGAGGCAAGATTTGAACTGAGGCACTCCTGACTCTAGGGCCAGTGCTCTATTCAACACCTTCTTTTTTTCTATGTGAATATCTATTCACTAGTGATTCACTGTTCACAAGTAAAAAAAAAAAATCACACATCATAGATATCAGCATCACTGGAATAAAGTTCTAGAAAGATATACCTTATTCAAAAGCAATGGAATAGGTGAAAAAAAGTGGGGTAGAGGGAAGAGGTAGATATAGAATATTAATGATGTTGAGATATTAGGTTTCAAAGGGGGAATCATGGTGAAGGGCATTTGGGGAAAAGACCAGTGGAGTCAGAAAGAAAATCAATATTGTCATCTAGACATCTATGTAACAATTACAAAGTACCTAAACAGAAAGAGGGGAATTAGGAGAAGGAGAAGGAACAGAATACAAGGCTAGTAGGCAAAATAAAGTAGTGATGGGGCATTTCAATTATCTAAACATTTTATTTAATTCTTTTTCTCTGCCAAAATCGAAATAGCTAATAATGTCTTGATTTAAACAAGAAAAAATTCTGTTCTAGAACTGAGTCTCAGCATTAAAGAGGAACTAGGTGCTGAGGTGGAAATGATAGGAACCTTGAAAAAAAGTGAACATTCCAACTTCTGAGCTTATTACAAGTGAACTTGTAATGGAAGAGGGAAAAAATTGGGGAATGATGTGGCTTGCAAATAAAATTTGAAGAGAATAGATTCTAAAGAGTTTTAGAGAATTTTAAATTTTAAAAGTTTAAAGAATTAAAGCAAATACAAACAACACATGGATTAAGATTCAACAAGAGAAGTAAGGCCAAGACGGATAGGAAGCGCTCAAGAATGAAATTCTAAAGACACAAAGAGAAACAATTTGGCTGAGGAGGGAAAAGAGTAGTTGTTTAAAGAGATCAAAATGGATCCATGGGAATTCAGCAAGTGACAGATTCCTTAAAAAAAATGTTCAGAAGATGAAAACAAGGGCAGATTGTACTTTGGTGATCAAAGTGCTATAGACTTTGTTGCTGTTGTTATAATTGGATGCCATCAGAATTTTTTAAAAAACACATTCAAATTCAGTATCTTATTGTTAATCACTATTTTTTAGAGATACTCATATATTTTAAATTACAGCAAGGTGAATTTTTTAAATGGCTTTAGTTTTTATAGTAAGCTTGATTGTTCCCTTGCTCTAAAGAAAAGAATAGGGCCTGTTGTAAAAAAACAAGATGAAAGGAGTAAAAGCCAGGAACAGAGACAGTAAGGTGGCTGTTTCTTCTTTTGTATCCTGGTAGTGAAGAAGTAAACAAATACTTGTACAATATGTATTACTGTTGCTGCTTGTTGAATAGAAAATAAAGGGAAGGGAGAAAAGGCTAATCCTTACTGGTTGGGGGTCATAGCAAGTTAAAATAGTGGAACTTTTAATTACTAGGTAGTACATGTTTTTCTTAAGAAGGCCAACTAAAGAGTTGCATAAAGGCTTCGGGGTTTGAACATGCTCTGTCTCGGTTCTCCATTTCTAGCTTTGATCAGCTATGAGCATGGAGTTGTCCGTCTCGGGGAGGGGCACCCCAGAACAGCTGCAGACTCTTAGATCTCCCAATGGTCAAATTTACTGTCTCATATACATAAACTGTCACTTGTCCAACCCAGTACACAAGCCCATGTAGCTGTCCCTCACACTCCTTCATCAGAGCATTCCTAAAGAGCATAAAGTTAAATCTCATCTACTATTAAGATACCCTCCAATACCTAGATAGATAATGTTTTTGACTAAGACTGTAGAGCTGGCATTTGTCAAAGATGTCAATAGCTATTAAAGTGCCCCATAGATATCTGTGTTCGGGGCCATTCAGGGACCATTTTCTCCTTCTTTTGTCTTTCTCTGGTACCTGCTCCTTAAAATAACTAAATCCATGAAAATGTCTAATTGCTTCAGGGTTTTTATATTCCCTGGTTTGATAAGCACTAAATTCTGCAATAATTCAAACTACCATAGGTTTACTAAATTTCTCAAAGAAATACTAAATTATATGTTATAATGGAATACTAAAGGGGCTGGGGAATCACAAATTTTTGTAGGACTCCACACTTTTTTAAAATTTAACTTTTTACAATTGAAGACACAATAATAATAGTTATATTTTATACTGTGGTATAAAGTTTGTAAAACATTTTACATATATTTTCTCATCGAATCCTCATGATAATCTTATAATGTAGGTGCTATTATTGTCCCCAGTTTATAAATGAAGAAGCTGAGGCTGAAAGAGGCTAAGAGACTTTCCCAGGGTCAGACAGCTAATGTTTCTGAGGGAGGATTTGAACTCAAGTTGTTTTGATTCCAACAGTCCAGCACTTCATCCTCTACACCACCTAGCAGCCTGACATTATTTAATGATACCAAGATTCACAATTAGTAGCTGAATATTCTGTTGAAATTTCTCCCTTCTTTGCACAATATGTCTGTACAAAAGCAGTGAAGTCAGAAGACAGGTCTTCCTCTAACTAGCTGTTTGACCTAGGAAGAGACACTTCAAATTCCCTGAGCCTCATTCAGACTTCATTTGAAAAGTGAGAAGACTATTAATTTTTTTTACTTATCTCATGCAATTATTATGAAGATTAAATAAAACAACCTCGGAATCAGTGCTGGATAGTTCCTCAGAGGCCCTTTGAGAATTGGAAGGGAGCCAAGCAGTCATGTCATCCAACTCACAGTCGGAACAAGAACCTTATCTACAACATAGTCATTGAGTGATCAGCCATCCATCCACCAAAGGTTTCCAGTATGGAGGAATCCACTCACTATCTCCTGTGGAAGCCCAATTTTGAAATAATTTTAATTGTTAGAAAGTTTTCTGTATATCAGGTCTTTATTTGCCTCTTTGCAGATATACTATATCCAGATTTCAAGGGACTTTCTATTCAAGTCTTAGATATATAATTCTCAATTGGATCTTCTCCTAGCCATAGTCACAATAACATCAAATATACTGGGTTTTCACTTTTTACAAAGATTTATAAACTAATAAAAGATAATTTTAGTACTCAAGTTTCACTTTTTTCATAAATTTATATTGCATCTTTCTTCTGAACATTTCATTTTTTAAATGGCTTGAGGACTGAGTATCAGGAGAAAGGGAAATACGGATTCCTTATTTAAGAAACAGATGCACCAAGTAAATCTTTATGAAATACTGAAAGGATCATTTTGATTCTATATAAGCAATGAACATAAATAGAAGGAAAATAGAGCTCAAATTCACAAGTGTATGTAAATTGCTATGTATCATCTACTAGTAACACTCAATCATAAGTATACACATTAGTTCTATAAGATGTTTTAGTAGAAGAACTGTGACAGATGAATCCAAGCACATTAACTCTAGGTTTCTAGTTCAAAAACCTATTGTTAATTGCAACATTAACACCTTGGTGCAATTGTTTCAGCTGGTTGGAAATTTAACAGCACATTAGCACACCAGAGAACATTTTTAAGACCCAAAGAGTCTAGCACCTGAGAACTTTATAGAGTGGGGGAGGTCAGAGTTATTCATGAGGGGGTTTTTTGTTTTGTTTTGTTTTGTTTTTGGTAATTCTTCAGTGGATATGAAATAAGATTAAGTTTGACTAAATCAGATCCGAGGAAAGTGAAACACAGCTGCCTGATGGGTTTAGTATATAGGACAATTGGCATATGTCAGGTCTTTTTACTAAATAACACAAGCAGGATTTGTTAGCAAAATAATAGAAGATTTGTAGCTAAGCAAAGACTAGAGTAAATGTTTAGGGAATATATTTTCCACGAGGAAGGTTGTCAAATCTTGACATGTGAAGAATTATAATACCTGTTTTAAATGTCAAAACAGTTGTGCAAAGAAGACAGGTTTCTCAAAGCCTTGTTAACTTGTACTCTAATGCTTTGAAGGATAACATACCATTAATATAAAAGATTATGATTAATATTAATAACATAGATAACATATTATTTATCATACAGAACACAAAATTGGATATGTTTGGTTAAAGTTCCCAAAATTAATTTGAACCACTAGGGGAAAAAATCTTTCTTCTTATAGTTATTTGTTTATAATTTTTTAATGAATACTTGTAGCGGGACTATGGTAGTATTACTATGTATTTATGTGGTAGTTAAAATTTCAAAGGCTCCAGTGATTGATAATTAAATTATTCTTCATACCAGTACAAAGAAGTTGTTAGTTTTGTTTTCCCTGTTTTTATAGACTAGGAAACAAGTTATGAAACATGTATTTACAAAATAATATTTTTCAAACACTGTGTTTTAGAATTTGGGGGGTTTGCCTTTGTTTTTTGGCAATGTTCCATGATATTCCTTTATGTGATGGTTAGTGAATTGATAATTTACGTTACATGAAGACAGATTTGGACTCAGTTTAAAGGGAAATTTTCTAATAATTATAGCCATTCAAAATTGGAGGGGAAATGATCATGTGAAGGTGAGTGAAAAGTCTTTGCTTCCTCCCCATTTATATACTAATATGCTAGTATCCTGTGTAAAAAGTTGGAAGGTCAGTCAGCACATCTCTCTGGCAGAAAACAATTAAGGGATGTTGCTTTAAACACTGGCTTCCTGATTCCTTTGACCTGTACTTCTTTAACCTGGATATTATAACTTATGCCTAATAATGCCTGTTCCTCTAAAGCAGTGATCTGTCAATTATCTTATCTTAAGTATCTTCTCTTAATACCTCATCTTAAACACTATACTTGAAAACGGATGTAGTTTGTATACTGGATTAGATTTTGATAGAACATAAAAGGTTCTTAAAGATAGAGATAAGGAGAATGCATTTTAGGCATAGGGGACGGACTATACAAATGCAGACAAAGGAATGTCATTGAGTTCAATTCAATAAACATTTACTAAGCTCCTATGATGTGCCAGGTACTGTGCTAATTACTGAGAACACAAAAAGAGACAAGACAGTCCCTGCCCTCAAGGAGCTCACAATCTAATGGGGAAAACAACATACAAAAGCATACAGTTATCTCTTACACATCATAGAGTTAGGTGTACCGTGCCTCCCTTGTCCCCTACCCACATCTGGAAAATCTGAGTAAAATTTTTTGGCTCCACCTTCACACAAGAGAAGAAGTCTGAATTATTATGGTATTAAAATATAAAATATATTGATGTGATACAATACTATACATATATTTTATGCATTTCTGAGTTTCTAAACTTTTTTGTGTCATCTGCTGGGTTTCATATGTCATCAATGACGTCTGCAAAACTCAAAAAAAAAACATTCCATTTCATTTTTTATGATGACTCACAATATACCGAAACTGCAATAGGGAAAGTCACAATGTGGAAGCAATAACTGTATACCCAAAGTAAGCTATGTGCACAGGCAACTAGATAGTGCAGTGGATAGAGCGACAGGCCTCAAGTCTGGAAGACCTAAGTTCAAATCTGGGTTCAGACATCTACTAGCTGTGTGCAAAGATACTGACATTGTTTGCCATTTCCTTCTCTGGCTCATTTTATAGACGAAGAAACTGAGGCAAATAGGGTTAAGTGCCTTGCCCAGGGTCACGTAGCTAGTAAGTGTCTGAAGCTGGATTTGAACTCAGGAATACAAGTCTTGCTGATTCCAGGCCCAGCGTTCTATCCACTGCATCACCAAGTTACCCCTAAGAAATAATAGGGAACCACTCTAAGTTTTTCAGCAGGATGATGACATGGTTAGGTCTATGCCTTAGGAAGAGTATTTAGGCATTTGAGTAGAGAGATAAATTAGAAAAGGGAGAGGCAGGAATCAGAGACACCAATTAAGAGGGTAAGGCAGTAGGGCAGGCAAGAGGTCCCAAGGGCCTTAATTAAATTGCTTACTATGTGTGAAGAAAGTGGGAGGGGATAGATTTGAGACAGGATGTGGACAGAAAATTCTTGACAATTTATGGGATACAAGGAACAAGAGACAGGAAGGAACCAAAGATTACTCTTAGATTAGGAACTGAAGTGACTAGAAGAATGGTGGCACTACACATCAAAATAAGGACATCTGAAGGAGAGGTAGGTTTAGGGAATAAGAAAATGAATTCCTTTTTAGACTTGTTGAGTTTGAATTGCAAATGGGACATCTAACAGGAGATGTCTAGCAAACAACTGGAAAATGGGACTAGAATTCATGAGAGAGAATACTGCTAGATACATAAACATGAGAATTATAATTGAACCCACAGAAGCAGGTATCACTGAGGGAGATAATTAGAGAGAAAATTACCCAGGACAGAACCTTGGAGGATATGCTTACACTTAAGGGATGGAAAATTGATGATTAGCCCCAACAGTCACAAATAAGGAGTAGCCACACAGGTAAGAGAATCAGGACAGAGAAGTGCCATTGAAGTCAAGGGATGATTAGTTTAAATGTCAAAAATTGCTGCAAAGTTTTCAGAGACTGAGGACTAAGAAAAGGTCATACTATATGGACTACTCTTTCTAGGAGTGTAACTGTGAAAGTGATAGATAAGGGACAATAATATGAGGGTATCAAAGGAACAAGAGAAGGGTTTTTTTAAGGTCAAGTGAGACCTGAGATATTTTTATAGATAGCAGGAAGACAACTAGAAGATAAGAGGGAGAGGGAATGGAATTATCACTAGGGCAAGTTCCTTAATAAATTAAAAGGAAACAGGCACAAATAGATGGATTAATCTTGTCAAGAACTACCAATTTCATTTTTAGAAACTAAAGTAAGGGTTAAAATGCAAAGAGTATTTGACGTGTAGAATAATGGACATGAGGTGGTCTTTGCAAATGAGATCAATTTTCTCAAGGTAGGACAGAGACATTTGCTGAGGTGTTGGGTTAGGAATAGTCCTAACTATAGACCTGCTGAGGAATGGTCCTCAGCACTTTCTTCCTTACTGCCTGCTTTACTGCCACTTCAATCTTAATTTTTAATGGTTCTTATCAATACTATCATAACTACCTATGATACCTACTCAGGCATTTTATTTTTAATAATGTTTTATTATACCTTGCCAATCAACAAACATGAACATTTTCCTGTATAAAGAATAGAAAAAAGATTGCGTATGATTAAGCAATGCTTTTAATGATGCATAGAAATTAACTCAACTGTTTTCTTAAATTTTAAGAGAGTGAGCACCAGATTTTACTCCGAGAACTTATCTAGTGACAATTTATATTTGTTTTGAAGGACAGTGATAGTCCCACTGTAATATACCCTTGCGTAAGGGCAACCACACTGTCATATCCAAGATGGCTACTAGCACAGGCTCTTAGATCTGCTTTACTAGGAAAGATAGCTGTTCAAGCAGTCAACAATCTTTTTAATTACATTCATTAGTTCAGGGGAAAAGTCAGCTCCCTGAACTTCAGAGAAAATCTAAACAAAGAAAATGGAGAAAATACAAGCAGAGAAATAAAGACCAATAGGCAGGGTTTCTGTCTGGGAAGTTAGCACAGATCAACAGACAGAACCAACTGTCTGACCAAGACAGTACATACATAGTTGCCTTTATTAAGGAAGATCATAATCTACCCATGCCTTCCTATGCTGTCTTTCTTATCCATGTATTTTCTACAATGCTCCATAAAAAATCAACTCAACATGCTTGTAGGCCTTCCCACAGATCAAGGTTCTCAGTCTTTTTGTTTGTCATAAATCCCTCTGGCAGTCTGGTGTTGATACACCAGATAATGGTCCTTTTAGATAAATGGGAAGTCTATTGCAATCTACTGGAATCTTTCCTGCTATCTACAGAAAAGGTCTAGTCTCACCTGGCCTTAAAAATATAACAATAAAAAAAGAAACAAACTTCCTTTGATCCTTTGATCCCCTCAAATTGTCATCCCATATCAATTATTTTCCCTAATAAACTCCTAGAACGAGTAGTCAATATAGCCCCTTGCAATCTAGCTTTCCATAGACCCACTCTACTGAAACAGCTTTCTTAAAGGTTGCCGGTGACCTCTTAATCACAAAATTTGATGATCTTTTCTCAGTCTCCATTATCTTTCAGCAAAAATTCTTGATATTTAACTACTTACCTCCATCCTTGAATTCTATGACACTTCTCTTTCCTTGTTCTACACTTGAGCCCTTTCTCAGAAAAATGTTTTGAATGTGTAACATAAAATACAGAGGAATAAAAGGAAGTCACTTATTTGAAATAGTTATCAGAATATTTTTTAAAATCCAGATTTACAAGTTCAAGGTCAAGAATGCTACTCTAGATTTTTTTTGATATTCCGTGGATAGTAATAAAATATTAAGGGGAGCTAAGATAGTGGAATAAAAGCAAGAACTTGTCCGAGATCCCATCCCAATCACCTCCAACACCTGTAAAATATGACTCTAGACAAATTTTAGAGCTACAGAATGCACAAACTGACAGAGAGAAACAAATCTCCCACTGAAGCCAGTCTGGCAGGTTAACAGGAAGGGTCTGTTGCACCTAACTAGGAGCCAAGGACAGTCCCATGTGAACTGACCATGACCAGACCTTGGGTTGCCCCAACCAGTGGATCAGCCCTGCTTGAGCAGACTTCAGGAGAGTGAATCACCAGCAGCTGTGGTGGTTTCCAGACCTCTCAACCCATAAATGCCAAAGAGAAAGTAAAAGGCCAGTAGAGAACTCTATTGGAACTGGGTAACAGAGGAGCATGATCTAGACCCTGCTCCTGGGGCAAGAGGTGCTCTGTGGCATGGTGGCAACAGCTGCTGCCCCAGGGCTGCCTCTGGAGCTCCTGGTCTGCAGGTCATAGGTGGACCAAGTGACCATTCAGAGGGTAATCATCCTTGCTTTGACCTGCTTGGATCTGGATTGCAGTCTTGGGTGGTGGTCCTGGGGTGTGTAGCCCGTGTCTGTAGAAAGGGCACGCTCCTCATAGGTCTGACAACATCTGTGAAAACCCCAGTGATTTGAGACATAGCTCTCTGCACTTTGGAAGCAGAGTTCCACTGTGGCAAAGAGCTCAAAAGTCAAGTAATTTTCTGGTAAGATGAGCAAGCAGAGAAAGCACAATCGGACCATAGAATCCTTTTTTGGGAGACAAAAAGGATCAAAACATGGAACCAGAAGAAGTCAGTAAAACATTAAGGCTACTCATCTATTATCTTTCATTCCTTCTACTTATCAACTCACCTCCTCTTCAAGTTATTTTATGCTTCCTCCTACATACAAATTATAGTATGTTATATGATGTTATATTTTCCATATAACTGTTTCCCTTTAGAATACGTTTGTCTTTTCATGATAATTGTATAACACAGAAGCAATAAGCCCTTTCTACCCTCTGCCAAGGTGTGAATTCCTTGACTAGGGGAGTCCTTACTGCCTCATAGTTCATGGCCTGTTGACCTAGGTCCCTTGCTTAAAAATTAAAACAGCAATAAAGATGAATGATCTGATCCCTCATGCTTCACCAAGTTCATAAACTTGAGCTGGTCCTTAGGTCTGGCCTTTGAAAAGGAAAATATGCAGAAAGATCACATAGACAGAAGTGATATGCAGAAGCTACATGCACGCACACACGTGCACACACACAAGTGCACACACACAAGTGCACACACACATGCGCGCACGCACACACACACACACACATACACACACAAATATAGTTCCAGAGAACCATGATTCTTCTGAGAGAAGCCTGGGAGATGACACCAGAAACTCCATAGAAGTCATTCTGAATAAAAAGAGAGAAGTATCCAGGTGGAGAAATGAAGTCAAAGATAGCTCAGCGCTTATGGCAGCCATGCTATGGATGAGAAACAGAGACCTGTCACTTCCCTGGCCTTGTAGATTGTGAGGTCCTAAGGAAAGATAGGTTCAGCTAGGTGGCCTATTGGATAGGATTGAGGCTAGATGCAGGAAGTCCCGAGTTCAAATCTGGCCTCAGACACTTAGACTAGCTGTGTGACCTTGGGCAAGTCACTTAATCCTATTTGGCTCAGTTCCTAATCTGTGAAATTGAGCTTGAGAAAGAAATGACAAATCACTCATATATCTTTGCCAAGAAAGTCTCAAATGAGGTCAGGACGAGTCAGACACAATGAAAACAAATAAATAACATAGGGCCTACCAAAGATTCGGGGGTTTGAACACCTACCCTTAGCAGTCATGAAATGTTTCTTGCATGGAGAGAGACCCATCTGGACTACTATTGCAAATATAGGAGACTGCATAGGACCCCTGGAGAGGGAAAGCTTTGTTGTCTGTTGGATCAGGTCCTTTGTGGTACTTACGAGATTAAATAAAATCTGACCTATATTCAATGTTTTGTTAGCCAGAGGGCTTGCACAGAAGGTAAGGACCTGTTACAGTTTTGGGGGGTCAGGCTATATAGGTTTCACCTATACCCTTCCTCAACAGGCTTCAGGCGTCCCCGGCTCCTGGCTTCCACTATCTCCGGGAGAAACAGCTGCACAGAAAACTTAAGACACAGGGCTTGCTTCTTGCTACTTTCTCTCAGGCCTGGCGTGGCTGGAACTCCCTCTCATTCTCTAAGCTTGGCGTGGCTGGACTTTCTCTTCTTTAGAATTCTCTAAACTTGGCATGGCTGGACTTCCCTCTGCCTCCGGGTAGCCTGTATTTAAGTCCTTTCTCCAGGGCCCTTTAGGGCCCCTCCCCTGGCCTTGCCCTCGCCACAGCGAGCCAATCGTGCA
>CM053596.1:166135071-166164599 GCA_028646575.1 Pseudocheirus occidentalis
ACTTCATAATTACCTGGAGAGGCTTATACAAACTGATGCTAAGTGAGAAGAGCAGAACCAGGAAAAATTTGTACACAGTCACAGATACATCATATGTGTGACGACCAATCTTGATAAACTGGACTCTTCTCAGCAACGCACAGGTAAAAGACAGCTCTACAAGTCTCAAAATGGAAGGAGGTATCTACACTCAGAGAAAGATCTAGAAAGACCAGAGTTTAAATGGAGACTGAAGCAACACATGCTATTGTTCTTTTCCATGTTTGGTTTTGTTTCTTTTCTTTTTTTTCCTCCCATTATTCACTCCATTGGTTACAACGTTTCTATACTACCAGACTATTGTGCAATGTGAAAGTGTTTGCAGATCCCATACATGATTGTACACCACCATGGTGGGGGGGGGCGGGAAATGGGAGGGGAGAAAATCTGAAACTCAAGTGATTCTGTAACTGAATCTTGTAAACTAAAAGTATATAAATAAGTCAATAAATTTTAAAAAAGAAAATTTCTGTTATCACAAATACCACCAGGTAAAGTAGTGGAAAATAGAATTGGACCAAGAGTCAGGAGGCCAGGGTTCTAGTTGTTCAAGAAGTTACCTACTTTCCTTCTAGTTATTTGCTATGGGCACTGGAGCGTATGGACTTTTGGAGAGAATAGTGCTCATGTTTCTTCACCAAAAATCTTTTAAGAGAATGGAAAAGAGAGATAAAGTATTTATCAAGTATTTTCTGTATGCTGGCACTGTGCTAAGTAATGAGGAGGCAGAAAAGCGGCACCATTTTTTGCTCTCAAGGAGCTTATTTTCTATTATGAGGAGAAAACATATAGGAGGGTCCAGCTTCATGGAAGATAGAAAGGCCAGGGTGTACTTAAGATCTGCTAGAAAAAGTACCAATGAAGATGGCAAAGCTCTAGGACTTTGGGAAGCAGCAGCCAAAAGATGGTCCTTGACTCTTGGGTAGAGGTTAACATGTTTACGCATCATAATGGAATTGGGCTCCGCTTTAGCTCTCATAGAGGTGGGTGGTGAGATAGTCAACATCTAGCTGAGAAGGGAGAGGCTGAATCTAAAACTCATGTATGAATCTTCTTTGACAATAGCCAATAGGACTCTTGGCAGTTTAAATTGTTCTAAATTGGCCTGAGACTTATTTTAATGAGTACTGTCAAATGTATGAATTTTGGGGAGGTAGGGATTTAACACAGTACAGACATACATTAAAAAAAATTTCTCTACATGAAAACAGAACAACTCTTAACTCTTAATCCCCAAAATATAAGATATATAATGATATCTTTTTTTTTTTTTTGCTGGGGGGAAGGCAGGGCAATTGGGGTTAAATGACTTGCCCAAGGTCACATGGCTAAAAAGTGTTAAATATCTTAGGCGGATTTGGACTCAGGTCCTCCTGACTCCAAGGCTGGTGCTCTATTCACTGCACCCCCTACCAGCCCTTACATAATCATTTAGTAAGGAAGATTAGAAGTGGGTTGCTATTATGTACCTGTCCTGCTTCCAGCAAGATCTCTCGTATAGCAACCAGAAAGGAGTGAACAAACAAGTTAATAGCTACCATTTTGACTACCAGAAGATGAGAAAGGAAGTAGACTATCTTGAGCAAGACTCCTAGGAATCCCTTGTCTGAGCCCTGCCTATGCTTTCCTTTCCAGGCAGGTCAAATGCTAGTGCCCATATATATATTCTAACTACTTCTCCCTGGGGCTTGGAGGCAGTCTCCTAATGTCTGTGCTTCAAGGTCTACAGGTCTGTATTAATGAGACAAGTCAGTTTTGAATCAAGGGAGACCTGCCCTATCAACAAACAGCCACCTCCTCAATCCAGTCATCATGACTTGTTGCAGCCCACGATCTCTCTGTCTGGAACCGAATTATGGCTCTTGTCCCAGATAGCTAGAAGGGAACTGTCACTGGAGAATTATGATATTGCCAAGAATAACTATGCAGACAGACTCCTAACATGGCTTTTTCCTCCCGAAACTAACTAGCCATGTGACCAAAGACAATGCCTTCACCTCTCCGTGCCTCAGTTTCCTAATGTGAAAAATAAAGATTTAAATTAAACGTTCTCCAAGGTCCTTTTCACCACTAACAGTTTGTGGGTCTATAATTCCAAATGCTTAAGGGTTTTCTGTAGTAGTCCAACAAGGAGAATGAATGCAAATTTATAAGGAGATCAGTGCTATTTCTTAAAGAGCCCAGGAGCCAGGTGTACTTGCCCTGGAGGTGAAGTGTGCCTCATTCAGACGACATCAATTTAATAAAGTGTTCAATTATGAAAAAGAAGTAGAAATTTACTTAACCAATGACTTTATTTTTCAATTTGCATGATGCCTTTTCTTCAAAAAGTTCAAGGCCTTACACATAGGACTTCTCAACCATAAAATATTTCTCAGTAATGGCCGCAGTAAAATAGAAGAAGTTGTTTATAAGCAAAGAGAAGGAGAGGGAAACCCAGGAGTATGGGAGGGCACAGAGGCAAAACTGTAGGTAGTTTCAGGCATGAAGAAAAGTTAATTTAAAGAATGATATATCAAAAGTCAGAATTGCTAGTCCAAATTACATTTCAAAATCACAGTAGACAATGTTTAAATAAATCAAAACATTTTAGTAAGTTTTAAGATAACATTGTAAATTTTCAGCTGTCAAATTTTTTTTCTTGACAGATGAAACATGAATAGAGGAGACCTGCGATTCATTAAAATGCAGAGAACTAATGACATTGGTATGTTTCTGTGTGCCTTATAGTACAGTTTAATGATTCCATGGAAGTTTATACAGTATTGATATTGCATGAGAATGAAACATTAACAATCAGATCCATAGTACTGAAAAAGCTCATTTGCTGGGAACTTTTCTTGCAGAGTATGTTTTACTCTTTTTAATATTTGTAAAAATACTCATTATTGTCCTTTAGTCCCTAGGTTATCTTATACATATGTAATCACTCCTTTTATTTCCCACCTCAGTTTATTTAAATAGTATAGAATTAGTCAATCACCAAGCATTTATTAAGTGCCTGTTATGTCCTGAGCACTGTACTAGGTCTTGAAATCCACAGAATGAAGGAAAGTTTTTAGTTCTTATACAGATTATTAAAACCATAGCACAGTTTTTATCTGAAGTTAATTAATTGTTCTTATTTAGCAAGGGTTCTTAACCTAAGGTTCCCCCAGCTAATTTTTTTAGAAAAATATTTGGATAATTATTTCAATATAATTGGTTTTTTTTTGTGATCCTTTATGTTTTATTTCATGCAGTTAAAAACATTAGCCTATGAAAGGATCTATTGGCTTTGCTAGATTCCCAAAGGGATCCATAATACAAAAAAGGTTAAGAGACTACTAATTAGTATTTGATTGTAGAAGTATCTAGGCTTTATTGGCATTATCAACATCTTTGTAATTATTGATCCATGATATTACAAAAGTTTGCAAAAATTGCCATAAGGTTTATTTAGCTTTCAGGTTGGACAGTGTGTGTTAAGTTTAACTGAAATAGCCAGGGTGTTTCTTTTAAAAAAAAACAACACCATGAAATGAAATGAAAGGTGGAGGTATACAGATGTGGAATATTTTAAGTACTGTTAGACATATTTCATTTGTTGTGTTTTGCCCTAAATTTTCTTTGTCACAAGGGAGGATTGAATAGGAGTAGAGTAGGTTAAGAAACGATTTGGTTATTTAAAAAAGACATAAATAAAATGATCAAATTGGGGGAAATGTTCCTGTGATTTTGTTTTGATTCATAGTAATATAATGCCTAAATATTATTTCTACTTGTGACCTGATGAGCTTCACAACAAAAAAAGTATGGATGAACTATGAATATGCTTTTTATCTTGTTTCTAGAATTTGACAACATTCTCTAAAACCTAACTTAAGAGAGGGGGACGAAATATTTTGTTAAATGTGGATGATAAAAAAGCAAAAGATATCAATAAAATATATTTTTAAAAATAACCCGGCTTAAATTGAGGGATTCTGTAATTGCACTTTTGGTGCTGATTATAAGTAATTCCATGCAAGACATGCAATGATAACATTGCATTTCCTTAAATATTAGTTCTAAATGTTTAAATAGATTGTTTATGTAGGGGTAGTATGAAATATTTTCTCAGCAAATGTTTCTTTCTTAAAAATATGACTTTTAGTCAGTGTGCAAGTATAGATTTAAATTATCTTCCAATAATGTAATGTTATTTCTTAACAATTAAAAATGACTTTTATGTTTTGGGTGAAAAATAGACAGCCTTAAAATTTGCCTAAAAAATGGATTGGGTTGTTCCAAGTATAAACAAGTGGACTACCAGCAATTATATGCAATTACTGAAGCAAAAAAGGTAGCATCTGCTTCTATACAATTAAAGGTAAGGCACTTTTTTTTCTTAGAACAATTTGCTAATCAGAGAATGTAATAATCAAATTATTTAAACTCCTCCACATGGAAATACCTCTTTTGTCACAAAAGTCCAAAGAAGCAATTTGTATTATTTTAAATAAATACTCCAAACAACTGTGCTACTTTTTTTTCTGAATATACAGTGAACTTGATTTTCATTATATAAGGCAGATAATTTTATACCTTTGACAGTTTAAACCTTGTATTAAAAATAATTTCAAGGGCAAATAAGTGCTGACCAACTCCTAGTTATCTACAAATGAAAAATGGCTTCCATGTCTGTAAACATAACTTAGAAAAGCTAAGTCTGAAATGGGTACCTATACAATTGAATGCAAGATACATTTTTAAAGTGTTTTAATGATGAACTAGGTAAATAGACATTGTTTTTGCATCATATACTGTTTAGAATGATTTATACTACTGCTTCGCTCAGTTCAAATGAGTTTTGCATATAGGTAAACTGCCAGGACCCCCAAATAAAAGAAACAGGTCAACCAGTCAACCATTTCAGTGAGCTATTGAAGCCCTTTTTTTGTTGTTCTTTGCTGATTCGTGGTATCTGATTCTTGTGACCCAATTTGTGGTTGATTTGTTTTGGCAAAGATACTGAAGTGGTTTGCCATTTCCTTCTCCAGTTCATTTTACAGATGATGGAACTGAAGCAAATAGGGCTAAGTGACTTGCATAGGATCACTCAGCTAGTTAAATATCTGAGGTCAGATTTGAACTCAGGTCCTCCAGACTCCAGACCTGGCAATTCTATCCTCTGAGTCACCTACCTGCTCTAGTGAAGCTCTTAGTGATGTTTTATTCTGTCTTTGAATGCCTTTTCTTCTGTTGCTGTGTGAGGATACCTGAGTCTAGCCCTTTATCTGAATTATGTTTCAAAATTCCTTTTCATGTTTATCATATCACTGAATCATTGACCAAGAAAACCTTCAAATTTTCTAGTAGACTCCACTTGGTGAAACATCAAAGTCATTAATGGGAAAGATGGTGAAGGTATTTCCTTTAACCACATCATGCCTCTAGTTGTCTTGCGGATCAACTCAGGAACAAAACTAAAAGGGGCCAGGTGGGGCCATTGGTCTTTGTTAGATATCCCTGCTTTTTGTTAGCATTTCTGGCAGCCACAGATGGTCAGGTTTTCTTACAATTGTATGAATGATCAATCAACAAATACTTAATAAGAGCCTACAGCATGTAGAGCACTGTGCTAGATGGTGAGGTGGGAGAGAACGGCCTGATTTCTGTCTTCTTGGGCCTTATCCTCTAGCCAGATGCTAAGACTCAAACACACAAATACAACATTATATGAGAAATGCATCAGAGAGATGCAAAACAAAGTGCTATGTGAGGTCTGTGGCAGAAAGTCTTTAACAACTAGGAAAGACCATGGAACACTCTGTGGATAAAATGGCATCTGCTTGGGCTTTGAAGGATGAGTAGGAATTCAGTGGGTGAAAGGTAAGAGGAGGGAGAGTATTTCAGGCTTAGAGAAGAGCATTAGCAAAGACAAAATTGAGAGTGCTTCATGCATTTGGGGCTGGTGGCTGGGCGTTAGGGCGTAGAAAGCAGAGAGTAGCTCAGACAAGTGTGGGAAACTTGTGGCCTTAAGGCCACACGCAGCCCTCAAGGTCCTCAAGTGTGGCCCTTTGACCAAATCCAACTTCACAGAGCAAATCCCTTTATTCGTTCTGTAAAACTTGGGCTCAGTTAAAAGGCTGCACCCAAGGACCTAGAAAACCACTTGTGACCTTGAGAGTTCCCCACCCCTGGTGGAGTTTAGTGCACATTCATTCTGGATGTAGGACACTGACCTTTGCCTGAACACCATTATTGCCTGCTTGTGCCCTCTCACTCTCTGACCTACACTTATTGTATTCTTGCCTCTGTGCTCTTCTTCCTCAGCTTGGACTTCCAGATACTGACCAGGCTTTACCTTTTCTGATATCTATATTTTGCCATTCCCTTCAATTTTGTTTTAAAACCCAGATGTTAGTTTTGGATTCACAGAAGTTTCGGGTCTCTTCTTTCAGTTATGACTGATCAGATTGAAACCTCTTGCTTTTGTTTTGTACATGTAGCCATACCATGCTGGCTTAACCTGGCTTCTAGTCTTAGCGTGTTGCCCCCTAATCCTTTCTTCACATCCCTGGTGCAGTACAGTGCCTGATCCATGATGGGCACCTGAGAAATACATGTTGACTAGTTGACTAATCTGGTCCCAGTGCTGGCTAACTAACACTTGCAGATGTTTGGAGTAGTTGCTAACAGTTTAAGGATGAGAGCCTTATGCTATATAGTCATTTGAAACTAAAGTCCTGAAATCCCATGTGAATATCAATTTAGTTTCTGTAAAACCGGAGAGAGTATTTTCAGCATTCATATTACAAACATTGCTTGAAGAGAACAATTAGCTTCTTTACATTCAATGAAGCTCGTAGTATTCAATAAATATTTAACAGTTTGAACTTTGACAGTAGCATTTTTTTCACATAAAAACTAAGAAAGATGAAGTAAAATTTTGTTTTATAGTAACTTACAAATTAGTTGTTTTGAGAACTTGTTCTATACTTTATCTGTAATTGTGTGACCAGTTAACCTGTAATATTTATTCTTATGAGAGGCATCTACCTACACTTGATGAAATTATAATGAGCCAGGATGAAATTTCATAGCTAAATCCTTAATTTGGAAACTGGTAAAAATAGGATTTTATGTCCTAAGGTCAAATCAACGCATCTTTGCAAAGCATTTTGTAAATTGTAAAGTGCTATATAAATGTCTATTAGTAGAAGGAAAAGAAAAGGGAAGATGATAAGGAGAAGAAATACATTTATAATTATGTATCGCACTAAACAAAGAGAATAAACTACTTGATGTGCAAACAAAATAGGGAATAACCCTTTTTTCCGTTTCACCAATAAATTGAAATGGGAAATAGAGGCAAAATTTGAAATTAAAAATTGAGAGAAAGGATGTAGAAAAGACATCTATACAAATAGCCTTGGATTTTTTTCAGCTTTGCAATTCAACTTCCATTTACATGTACTTTTTATTTTGATGTGCATTTCATAAAGCAAGGTGTTGTAAGTTGTTGTTTAGTCATTTTTCAGTTGTGCCCGATTCTTCATGACCCCATTTGATTTTCTTGGCAGATACTAGAGTGGTTTGTTATTTCCTTTTCCAGCATATTTTACAGATGAGGAAACTGAGGTAAACAGGGTTCAGTGACTTGCCTGAGGCCACACAGCTAGTAAGGTTTTGTATACATCCATTCTTTTTTTATGAGGTACTTAAAGAGGTAGAAGATGAATTTCTTACTTTGCTGCAAGAAGCTCCTTAATTGCTTACTAATATTTTAAGCCAGTTCTGATAGCGATGGCTCTTGGTGATGGTGGTCCTCTGTTTTAAAGATCACATCTAGGAGAACTATGAAACATCTGCACATGGTCAGTTAAAGTTGTGTATATATATATATATTTATATATATATTTTGCCAAGATGATTTTGATGATATTGTGAAATGATCGGGGAGAACTGAATCTGTGATTTCAGTGGTTTAGGGAACCCCCAGACAAGGAAACTCTTATCAATGCAGCTTGGCACCTTCTTTGCAATAGTCTTAGAGGACTTAGAGGTTAAGTGACTTGTACAGGGTTACAGAGTATATATCAGAGGCATGCTATCAACTCAAAGCCAGATATTTCTGATTTTGAGATTAGTTACTACCCACTAAACATTTTGTCTCTTTTACAAAATTCACAAAGAGTGTGATGAACCATCTTGTAGTTTCATGAAGATTGAATAGTTTTTGATGAATGTATTCATACACATAGGCATTCTATGTATAACAGCACATTCAACTTTTTAAAATTATATTTAAAATTTGCAAGTTTACTAGAATTTAGCACAAATCACTTGCCACCTCAAAGATGATAGTAATTTCTTGGAGCAACTTACCCAGTAATAATGACTTGGAATCAATTGGAAGCTTGTTCTTGATAAAGACACTACATTAAATCTTTTAGTTAATAAATAGAGCACTTGACTTGAATATCTGAAGATCTAAGTTCAAATCCTGCCTCAAACTCTTTCTAGCTATGTGACCATGGGCAAATAATTTAATAATAATGTGCCTCAGTTTCCTAATCTGTAAAATGATGTGGTTGGATTCTGGTTTCTGGGTCCCTTCAGGTTCTAAATATATGTGCCTCCTTAAGTTACAGATTATACATTTTTCCTATAATTTTTGCCTTAGGATGGAAATGGAAGAAATCAGCAGCTGGCAAAAAAAGGAAAATGTTTAGCTGTAGAGAGTAGAAGCAACTAATGAAAAACTGGAGATTTATTTTGACTTTTACTGTCTACTTAATTGACCTCATCCTTTCACCATAGGCAGCCGTATTGATTTTATAGCATCGAAATGTATCCATCACTTTTACAAGTGCAGAGTCATTTTTATGTATGTTAAACAGAGATCAAATATGTCAAAACAAGTTGAATGTTCTATTTATTTATCTTAGGCAAACTCTGATGATTGTAGACCATTCACAGATAGATTGAGCCGTAAGTTCTATTTTAGCAAGTGCTATAATAACAGCTCACATTTATACAGCTCTTTGGCGCAGTTATCATTCCCATGATGCAAATTAGGAAAAATGTTCTAAAAGATTAGGTGATTTGCCTGTGGTCACACAAGCATTTATTAAGCACATACTATGTGCCAGGAATTCAGCTAAGTACTTTACACATATTATCTCATTTGAACCTTACAACAACCCCATTTTACATTTGTGGAAACTGAGATAGTTAAGTGACTTACCCAGGATCACACAACTAGTAAGAGTCTGAGGTCAGGGTACCTGCCTTCAAATAGTGACTGTTGGACTTATGATTTGAACTCTGGTCTTCCAACTCCAAGTCTAATGCTCTTTCTACCAGTATGTACTGCCTATTAAGATAGGCAATAGTAGTGGATGATTTTTAGAAATTCTATATAGTTTTATTTTTAGTGTTTTTTAGGTAGTAGAGATTTTGTCTTTGGAATGTTTTCTATTATATAGTGATAGAAGTATATTTGTTTTTACTGAATTTCATAACTCTCGTAAAGCTGTTGTGAGAATTGAACAGAACATACATAGGTGAAAATTCTGTGAGCTACCATGTGATACAATGTAGGCAGTAGTTCTTATTATCAGCCTTTTTTCCCAATGGACATATGTCTATATAATTACTGACAAAAATGGCATATGCAGAAAGGTTGTGAAAAGACACATCTGGCAGTGCATTGTAGGTTTAAACTTTGAGATTAAGACTAAGTATGTTTCAGTATCATCCCAATGAATTTACTAAAAAAAGTACTTTACTAAGTTGGAAAAAAAGATAACAAAATTCATTTGGAAGAACAAAAAGTTAGGAACTTCAAAGAAGCCAAGGAAAGATGTAAAGGAAATACATTCAGCAGTATCAGACCTTAAACTATATTATAAGGTGAGATCATTGTTGAATTGAAAAAAGAATAATATTGATTATCTTAAATTAAAAATTTCTTGAATAAATAAAACTGATGTAGCCAAGAACAGAAGAAATGTCAAAAATTGGGGAAAAAGTTACATGGACAATCTTTTAGGTAGGATGTGATTGGGTTGGAATGTTGCTGTGGTATGGGAAACAATGAACTGGTTGATTTAGAAAAAACACAGAAAAACTTGAATTTACAAAGGAAGAGTCTATTGACCTTCAGAGAAACAGATGATAGAAGGAAATAAGCATAGTACATACAGTCTTACATGTATGAGTGTATATATAAAATGTATACTTGCATATATATGTGCATATATATATATATATATATTTATTGATGCTTACTTGTAAACTTCTTTAAGGTGGTGCGAGGAGGTAGGAGAAAAAACAAAGTAAAAAGTGCAGAACAGAGAATAAATGAAAACCACCAAGGAAGCAAAGCTGGGCAGCTTTGAAAACAATGTGTAGTATTTATTATGTAGATTTCCTTGACATGCAAATTTATTGTTTTACATTGAATTCTCTTTTGTGGTCTGCTGTGTACATGATATTTCTTTTTCCTCCTCTCATTTTATATTTAAGTTTAAAATAAAAAAGGAAACACCAAGCCCCCAAATAAAAAGAGGAATATGCTTCTCAAAAATTTGACTGATTCATTCTTTTTTCCTTGACTTTGTTACAAAGTAGCTCTTATTTTTTTTTCTCACACTAATTCCTTTTAAAAGTGAGCAGGAATGAACAACAAATAATTCCTAAATAAGTAAAGTAATGGTATGTTTGGGCTTTACTTCTATTTTGTCTTTACCAAGTAATGCATATTTAAGCATTATAAACTATAAAATACTTTTTTTTAAGATCCCTAAGGTCACTTAAAAATATTTCAAAATTTTTGAAATTTGGCTGACCTTTTAATTATTACACTACCATATCAGTGAACATTTTTGAAGGAAAAATGTTTCAGTTATCCTCAATAGTGATGGTGACAATTAAGTGAAACAAATATTGTCTCTTTACAAAGAGTACCCTGCTAGGTAATAGGAATGTGGCTGAAGTCATATTAGTAATTGAAATTGCCAAGGAAGATAGAGGGAAAAGGACAGAATCGTGGGGACAAGGATCTAAGAAGTAAGGAGGTAAGGATTTAGGAGGCATCTGCAAGTAGAGAATAGTTAACACTATGGGAATTCAGTGAGATTATCATAGGAGACAACAGAAAGAGACTGAAAACAGAGGTTTGGAGAATGATTAGGAAAAGGGGCCAATGAAGAAGATAGAAAAATACTTGTTAGAGAGAAGAAGCTGAGGGAAAGAAAAAGATCCAGTAGGAAGGAGTGGGGAATAGTGCCCATTGTTGAAAACATGGACAAGAAAAGGTTTGAAAAAGGCCATTGGATTTGGTGACAGAGAGACAGCAGAATGGAATAATGGGTTAAGATAAATTTTTTTTAAAGTATAGAATGAATTTGATTACATCATAGATTTAGAATTGAACAGAAACCTTAAATATCATTTTATTGAAGCTTCTCATTTTACAGATAATGGAATAGACTTAGGGAGGTTAAGTAACTCGCTGAAGGTTACCCAGATATAGTAGCTGAGTATCAAGAATCTGAACCTGGATCGTCTAAGTTACAAATTCAGGACTTTTTAGATAAGTCGTTTAAAAAAAGGGCACAAAAGATATATAAGATGGAAGGACAACTTCAGGAACAACCAGGTCCTGATGAAAGGTGGGAGGAAAAAGGGAAGAGATCAATCCATAAATGCAGGAACTTGCCTCAGCTTAGAGTAGGGATACTTTTTCTAAGAGAGGAATGGAGAATAGTTGGGTGATAGCAAGAATTTTTGAGGGACTGGAAGAGGAAAATTGGAGTTTTTATTAGGTAGTTTCAGTCATCTCAAAGAAGTAGAAGGCTGAATCATCTCTCCTTAGTAAGAGAGTTAGTGCTAATGCATGGGCTTGAAAAGGGAAGAAAAATTTTACAAAGTAATAATGAAAAATTGCAAATGAAAGGTTTGGGCTTGTTTTTGTGTTTTTCTTGTAATGGGTGGTTAGCTATTTTGTTATCATATATCCTTAATTCTGATTCCATTTCCAAGACAGAAAGGAGGTAAACTTGAGGTCAAGGCAATTTGTGATTTTATCTGTGCATGCCAGTAAAAGTAACCTGTATTAAAATATTCCTTCTTAGGAGTTCCCTTTTGATGCTTCTGCACTTTCAATGGTGATTTATGAAAGCTTTCAGGTTACTAAATTCTATACTAGAAGAGAACATTAATTATTGTTCTGCTTGGCCCAGAGGGTGGAATTAGGAGTAATAGGGAAAGTTACAAGAGAAAACTTGATGAAAGGTTTAATGTAAGGAAAAACTACCTAAAAGCTTCTTAGAGTTATCCAACAATGGAATGAAAGGTGGTGGATTCCTCTTCATCAAAGATCCTTATGCAGAAGGGGATGACTGTCAGGGATATCCTAGAAGGTACTGTGACATAGTGGAAAGAACACTAGTTTTGTAAGTTAAAGGACCAGGGTTCAAATATCAATTCTATTACTACCTGAGTGATTAAGCCAGTAACCTCTTTGGACCTCAGATCCACATCAGGAAAATGAATGGGTTGGTCCAGATGCCACTAATGTCTCTTCAAACTCCAAATCTGTAATTTTATGATCCTTTCTTAAGCAAGTTTCTTAACCTCTTTGGACTTCAGTTTCCTCATATGTAAAGTCTATACCAGATGATCTTTGAGGCCCCTTACATCTCTAAATGTATGATCCTATGAAATCTCATAACCTTCTTCAAGAGAGGGACTAATGAATTTCTGCCCTGTTAGCTACTACAGGTCCTGGAATTTAAGTGAATTTGTTGAGTTGTTTTTCAATTGTGTCTGACTCTTCATGACTACATTTAGGGTTTTCTTGGCAAAGATACTAGAGTGGTTTGCCATTTCCTTCTCCAGCTAATTTTACAGATAAGGAACTGAGGCAAACAGGATTAAATGACTTGCCCAGGGTCACACAGATAGCTGCTTCAAGTGAACAAATGTATTTATTCCATCAAATTCTGATTTGTTACATAAAATGAAAAAAGTATTACTATGCAGTTCATACTTGATGATTATATGGCCTCATAAAATAAGGGACACAGGAAAGAAATTTATTTTACTTCTTTTCCAAATTTCTACTTTTGTTATTTTGTTGACGATTTAGAACTACATTTTTGGTTGATTCATGTTTTTTTCCTAATATGCTTAGAAAATTATTATATATTTTTTAATGTTGGGAAACATGATAGAGCTGATCTAATCTTATAATCTCATTTTACAGATAAGGAAACTAAGGTCCAATTATCCTTAGATAACTACCCAGAGAATTAGGTTCCCTAACTCCCAACCCAAGGGTCTTGTGTACAATGACTAGGACATTTTCCATATGCTTGAGGATATTTTTATCTTTGTGTATTTGGGAAGGGGGTGTGGAATAGCATTATTTTATTTTATTTCCTAAATTATATAAAAGCATCATTTCTTACATTGAGCAGGATTTAAGACCAGCTACTTCCCACCTTAATCAATATAGTGCTGATTTTAAGTTTCCTCAGATTGAGAAATACACTGGCATGAATTAAGAATGAGAGACCCATTTTCTACTTATTTTCAAAGGAAAACATAGCTCACTCTAGAGCAAATGTGGAGAGAATAAGTCTGAATTACATGCAACATTCTTAAATGTTGCTACCATATTCTTAAAAGTAAAATTTAAAAACATTTCTTTGTAAAAGACATATTAGGAAAAAAAAAGTTTGTCCCTTAATTTTCTTTTATTTCTCTGAAACTAGATTGAAAAAACAGAGCAGACTTCAAAAATATCTAAAGATCAAAGACTAATAAAACAACATAAGAAAGTGTGGTGGCAAGAGTACAAAAGGCTCCATGAAATCAGGTAAGAAGTGACAAAATCTCAAATGTTCAAACTCATACAATGATTTTTTCATTTGATTCTTTTTTTTTTTGCTTTTTTTTTTTTGGAGGGGGAAAGGTAGGGCAATTGGGGTTAAGTGACTTCCCCAAGGCCACATGGCTAGTTTTTGTGTTAACTGTCTGAGGTCAGATATGAACTCAGGTTCTCTTGACTCTGGGGCCAGTGCTCTACTCACTGCACCACAAAAGCAACCCATTCTTGATTAGTATTAAATGAATATGCTAATATCCTAAAACTTTCTGTTTTATTTAGCCCATTACAATTATATTTTAAGGTTGCAACATAAATGAGTACCTAAAAGTTCTGTTTCTGTCATTTCTTCAACTTAGTTTTGAGGTTCAATAGAGAAAAATATGATTTTTATAGCTGTTTTAAAAATAGATCATCCCTTTGATATTCATATTAATCTATTTAACATATTCATTTGTTCTCCATTTGTTGCCATATATGTCCACATAGTTTAAGCATTATCCCATTAAATTTCTTGAATTTTATCATCACTAAGGAAACTGAGAAAGAATAAAAGACAAATGCTGTACAGTACTTATTTGGAAAATGAAAGTTCCTTACCAGAGAGAAACAAATCATAGAAAGGGTTAAGAATGTTTACCCCCTCCAACTCATAGAAATGCTTTTAAGATATCAAATTTTTATTAAACATGCACTTCATTAATATTGTATGAATGTTTGTGGGAGAATAGAACTTTTATTGTAGTAAGCTCTTATATTGTGCATATCCAGATTTAGATTTCCAAATACTGTCAACTTTACTTTGAACTTAAATTTTAACACCCTGTTGGGAAAGGTTCCCTTACTCTCTCAAGTAATTGCTAAATGTGGAGTATCTAGTTGAAATTTCAGTAGATTATTATTTTTGACTTATTTAAAACAAAACATATATTGACCTTTCCCATATACTCCATCAAGGAAAAAAAATCTTTAAAACCAAACCAAATCAGTACTGGGTTGTACTCTACTATTTCCATTCTCCCTCCTCCAAGAAAAAGTGCCATTATGCAAATGGAAAGTTTGAAAACCATTGGAAAATTTTTATGAGTTTCTGTTTAACCTGAAACATGATAAAAAAGGAAAGTAATTTGGCAACCTTAATTACAGTGTTCAATGATGCAAACTCAAATATAAAAGAGGACACTAGGGAGGAATTTTAAGTTTGATATTCTACTCCCTCCCTTAATATCTATATTAAATTGTTCTTGAGCTTGATGGAAATTATATGAACATATCATTATAGAGAATAACACTTTAAGTGTAGAGTGACACATAGATGATTAAATGGAAGTGAGGAAATGATCAAGTGATAAATAGTCAAAATGTGTTTAAGCTTATGACTAGAACTAAAATGAGAAAAAAAAGGGAACAGATAATTTCCTGTGTTATTTTAAAACTTGGCCTTATTTCAATAAATGCTGAAATTAAAAAGTAACCATGAACAGGATGACAGTTAGGAAAGAAACTAGGAGGGGTGGAGGGTAGGGAGGAGGATGGGAGGGAGGGGAATTGACCATAGGGACAACAATAAGAGCAATTATTCAGATCCTACCAGGGGCAAGGTCCTGTGTTGGAC
This sequence comes from Pseudocheirus occidentalis, assembly GCA_028646575.1. NCBI lineage: Eukaryota > Metazoa > Chordata > Mammalia > Diprotodontia > Pseudocheiridae > Pseudocheirus > Pseudocheirus occidentalis. The sequence goes on from CM053596.1 coordinate 166,150,590, forward strand.
AATGGAGATAGAAAGCTGATGGAATTGACCCTTCCTTTGAGGACCTTTCATTCAGACCTGAAATTCACCAAGCTAAGGCCAGTGTGGTTAAAAGTGAAGGCATAGGGGCAGGTGGGAGACAGGTTTATGGTGGCCAGCATTGCTTCAAGGAGAAACAAGTTAGCACAGATTATAGGAATTGAACAGGACTAGGCAGAATTTAGGGTCAGATGGCAATGAAATGGCATAACTGCAGTGAGTCAGGTTAGCACAGGTTATGAGGACAAGAGGGGGCTCAGCAGGATTCTGCTAGCTATCGCTATTCAGTTATGTGTGCCCTGGAGCTGAGATGCCCCATAGTCCTTCCTGCCTCTTATCTGACCCTATTCCTTCTTGCCTTGGGCACTCTATTTCCAAACAGACTAAGAAAAAATCAGAAAATGCCCAGTGTAAATTAGTGGTGCAAAATCAGTTCTGATTAACAGTCTCTCATCACAGATCTTTTCCTGCTGCTCGCCATGTAGGGGATCTGTTGAACATAGTTTACTGCATCACTCCCATGTGAACTCTGCCCTGGAAAACGCATCACCAGAATGACAGCTGCATACTTGCCCTGGCATGTATTGTCCCAGTTACTTTCTCTCCTGAACACATTAATTAAATTGTAATTTAATTACACTCTCTACTCATACTCTTTTTTTTTTTCTTTTTAGAGAGGGAAAATCAGGGCAATTGGGGTTAAGTGACTTGCCCAGGGTCAGACGACTAGTTAAGTATTAAGTGTCTGAGGCTGGATTTGAACTCAGGTCTTCTTGACTCCAGGACCAATGCTCTATTCACTGCACCACCTGGCCACCCCCCTCATACTCTTTCCAAAGTCCAACCTCCTTCTGTGCTGCATATTGACTCTTGGACAGTTATTGAATTGTACTGTACCAACTCATGAGCTTAAGTATGAATGTGAGTTTTCTTTATGTTCATCTTCCTACACAACTCTCAGTCCAATCTCCAGCTTCAAAATAACAAACATCAGACCTGGAAACTACTTTCATGTTCTCCTAAGTAAGTCCAAGGAATCATGGTAGGTATATGTCCCTGCAGTTCTGGGTGCCCACCGGTTCTTTTCTTAGCTTCCATCATAGCACTGTCCCTCTTCCAAAGTTCATCTTCCCTTGCTTTTCCCTTGGTAAGAACTCAGGATAGTTATGCCTGATGAGCCTTAGCAAGAGACCAATCAATACAAGGCTACAATGGAAAAGTACTCAGCCTCCCTAATTGTTTTGAGATCCAGTACTTTCTCTAACTACTTCTTGTTTTTGCTCTTTGGTGTTGTCCTTCCCACAGAGAACTGAATCCTATTCAGGACTGGCACAGTCTTTCCTCTGTCTGTCCTTTTCTGCTCAGTGGAGGATGTCTTTTCACATTCTGCTCTCCACTTTCAGAAATGACTTTCTTGAGTCCTCAGTTCTCTCAGGCCAGTGTGGTTACTGATCTTTACTTTCCCACACCCACACCTGATTTTGGAAACTAGCATCTCCTCCCAGGCAACACTGGCTTTTAATTTCTGTTGCTGCAAATTCAGCATTGTTAGGAAATATCCTGAACCTGTTTGAATGGAAGAATCAGGAGCTGCACTTGTCCCATGTGCATCCTAGCAGTTTAAACTTGATCTCATGGTGCAGAACTCTTGGAAAGTGCTGAGCTCTCTCTTTGTCTCTGACTCTATGTCTCTTTTTCTGTCTCTGTATCTCTGTCCCCTCTGTCTCCCTCTCTGTCTCTATCTGACTCTGTCTCTGAATTTGTGTCTGTGTCTGTCTCTGTCTCTGTCAGTTGTTCTCAGAGTAGACAACTTTTGTCTCTAAGCTCCACCTTTCTATTCAGGACACTGTTGACTTGCAATCTAGTGCCTAAGACTGGGTTTTACCAAACAGGAACCCACACTGAGTCCCTCCCTCTAACAAGCTCTTCCTCCTTACTGCAAACAGTTTTCTTACTGATCCCTAGTCATGTGGCTTGGCATGATGAAACTACTCCCCACGGTGAAAGATGGGCATATTTGGATACAGCATGTACTTTCCTTTTGGCTTAGAATGAACGAAACAATATGAAATAAAAATAAAACAGTGAATAATAAAACATCCCCTATTCAGTGGTGCACCTGTAACCTCTCCTTGACTCCTACAGTCTCTAGTCAATGTGCTTAGAACTCGGGAGTTATAGGAAACACATGGGTCATCTTTCTGAGACACCACACCCACCCCCCTGATAGCAGGCAAAGGAATGCAAATAACACAAGTACTTCTCCATTTTGTCTTTTACTCACACTTCCAGGAGGGCCAGTGTTTTACTGAAGACTCAGGAATGAGGAACCTAGGACCTCTTTCAGTGCAGGGCATGGAACACAGGATCCATTGTGAACTGGAACTCATGAAGAACAGTACTTTTTCTAGTCTTGACTGGCCTGTTACTGGCAGGGACTTGTGGCTGATTCTGACTTTATTTAGCTTGTCACTGAGCAGGGTGAATGGACTCAGCAGGGGCCCCAACAATGAGCAGTACTGCAATTCTACTCCAGCCTCTGTCTGACTCAGACCATTACTGTACAGCATCTTTTCTTGTAAGTGTGTCATGCCAATTCCTCTGGCACACCTGCAAGAGTCAAAACCCTGCTGCTTTGCACAACTTGGGATGGGGGGAAGGGAAGGAAGCAGACAGATCAAAGGGAGTGCCACACAAAAGAATAAACTTGGGGAGGGTATCTACTCCACCCCTCAAAGCCTGGTTCCTTCCCAGGTAATTGCTTAGATCTTTCGCTGAGATAAGGTACAGTCAGCAGGAACAAGGCCAGTCAGTCAGTGGAGTGCCAGAGGCTCCCATATGAAAAGCATTGACCTGGACTGGCCCTGCCATAAAGACCTAGATCTCTATCTGACTTCTACTAGCCATTTCCTCTTCTGCCTCTCCACAACCTCCCCCAATCCCAGGTTCAACTATACTGGTGGACTAGATGACCACAGTTTTGTATGGAAAGAATTAGCCAGGGGTGACTAGTTGGGCAGTGAATAAAGCACTAGCCCTGGAGTTGAGAGAACCTGAGTTCAAATCCGACCTTAGACACTTAACACTTACCAGCTGGGTGAACTTTGGCAAGTCACTTAACCCCAACTGCCCTGCCCTCCAAAAAATAAAAATAAGAATTAACCATGGCTTGCCCTAGGGTACTAACCTGTTACCTCTAGTTGTATGGTCTATATCTTTGGTTAGTCCCTAGATTACTCACACAGTCCTTTTGGTCATATATTGCTTTGATAGTTTAGCCTGTTATACGGTTGTATGAGCCTGTCAGGTTGGCAGAATCAGTATTGTAATTTATCACTCAACCCACTTTTCAGCATCTGTATCAGGACCACCTCTTCCTAGTCCCATATGGTTCTCAGATTCCTGAATTTTTTCAGGTGCCCCAAGAAAGAGTCTTACCACACTGCTGATGTAGAAACCCAGGCCTTATTAGAATAGCTAACCTTATTTCAGAATGCTGATACTTTCCCAACCAAAGGCTAGCTACTTGGCTACAAGAGTGCACTATCACATTCTAAATACCAAGCAGAATTGTTCCCAAAGCATTACAGTATTACTGTTCTTTCCCTGGAATACAGCAGGGGAAATGACCACTGGGCTGCCAGAATTTGGAGAAGCAGGTGATATGACCTGCCCTAGGGGATTTCGTTACTCTAAGAAGCTAACAATGAATGTTTAAAATCCCCAGAATTCCTTCCCTAAACTTTACACTAATTCCACCCTCACCCACCTCCTCCCTTTTCCCCCTTCCTTACTGCCCCCCTCCCCAAAAGGCAGAGGAACTGCCTTTATGACAAGCCAGTATTACTGGAATCCTGCTGCCATGCACAGTAGTACATTCTTCATGACCTAGGTCATCCTGTGCCTGGGTACTCTTTGCCCCAAACAGAATATTAAGAGCTGAGATAATGCTGGATTCAAAAAAAGTAATATGAGATTATAACTGTGGAGCTATTACTGAAAGCTCTACACTCAAACTTAGAATTTTCTCAATAGTGAATAATCTCTCTTGGTTTGTATTTGTCCCTACCTGGAAATCATCTTTAGAAATATCTGATATGAGTTGTTTTGACCTCTGCCTTGAGGGTTATTCATTTTCTTATTATAAGGAACTGAGACTCCCAAGCCTAACAGAGAATAAAGCTATTACATAGCAAAAAATACAGAAAGGACCCGTGCTCAAACCCATAGATAATTAAGAAAAGTTTCTTCCTGTGTAGACATATTTTCTGTTAGATTTGGGGGAGCCATAGCTGGGTTGGAGGTACTTCTCCCTATAAAACTTTAAAAGAACTTAGTATTAATAGAATTATAGAATTTTAAAGTAAGGAACCCCAGGAGCCAATTAGTCTGATTCATAACTAAAGAGGAATCCTCACTATAACAAATCTGACAAGGGGTTGTGTGGGGAGGTATCTCCAAACCAACTGTGGCCGCCAAATGCTTAGAGAAAGTGGATCTACCCAGGAAGAAACTTTTCTTAACTATCTGTGGGCTTGATTATGGGTGCTTTCTGTCTTCTTTGCTATGTAGTAAGTTTATTCTCCTGTATGCCTTGGGAGTCTCTTCTAGATGATCTCTAATGAGAGGCATCTGCCTATTTCCTCCAAGGCAATCCATTCTACTTTTGAACAATTCAAATCGGTAGGACATCTGACATCGAGTTTTCCTAAATCAAATCCAAATTTATCTCTTGGTAACTTTCATCCACAGCTCTTTGTTCTGCCCACTACAGTCAAACATGACAAGTTTAATCTGTCCTTCACATAACAGCCCCTTGAATACTTAAAGATAGCTATCACATCCCTCTTCTCCGGGCTAACCAATTTAATTTCCTTTGACTTATTCTCATATGCCATAAACCCAAGACTCTTCACTATCTTGGCTGCCCCTCTCTGGATGCTTCTCAGCTTAAGGTCTCTTCCTTAAATTATGATGCCCAGAAGAAACACAGTTATCCAGATGTGGTTTAACCATCAGTGTAGAGATGGCCTATCACATTCTTACAACTGTAATAATATGATTATTATGGGAATAAGAATATTATTCCTGCCATAATATTATTCTGAATAATGATAAATAGCCATAATGATAAAATAGCATTTTAAGATTTGCAAAGTGCTTTACAAATTTGTCTCATTTTATCCTCACAACAATCTTGGGAGGTAGATGTTATTATTATCCCGTTGTACAAATGAAGAAATAGAGGCAAACAGAGGTTAAGTAGCTTCTCCAGGGTTACATAGCTAGTTAAGGTTGGATTTGAATTCAGGCCTTTCAAACTCCAAGTCCTGTGCTCTATCCCACTGTACCATCTAGTTACATCTCAAGAGAGCCCTCAATTACATTATTTTGGAGGGGTTGCTGCATCAGATGCTGACTCGTAGTGAGTTTACAGTCCCCTAAATCCCCAAATCCTTTTCAAACACACTGATATTTCACTATACCTTTCTTATTCTGTACTAGAGACCAAGCAGCCCACCTTCCTTGGGGATTTATCAAGTTGTTCCAGCTTTGTAGTGCTTCCCCTCAGGTGGAGGCCCCCTTGAATAGGCAAAGAACATAAAGTTGACCTCCCCTGGACTTGCACAGTCCTCATGACTTACAGTGACAATGAAGGACACTATGCCATATCTTTGTGTCTTGGTTTTGGTCCCTCCTCTGGTCCTTGAGGCTAGGGTTTCCTGCTTTGTCGATCTTTTCCTCCAAGCCCATGGTTGGTATAGACCATTAATTCCCAGCCTGGTTCAGGGATTTCCTTCAGAGCCATTGCTTGGTAGCTGAAATTACCAGCACTGCTGCTTCCATTTCTAGTGGTGAGGTAGAAAGCACCGGGGACCCTGGAAATAAAGGTTTGAGTCCTAGCTTTGCCACTTATGGACTGTGTGACCTCAGCCAAGTCACTCAACCTTTCAGATTTCGGTTTTCTCATATGTAAAATGAAAGATTTGAACTAGATGAAGACATCATTAACTCTAAATCTAAGACCCTATGATCTGTTCTCCTTGGAAAAAATATAACAGGTTTTACATTGAACTGGGACAACAGGCTACTGAACACATTTCCATCTCTTTTGTTAGTCAGGTACATATTCTCCCATGTTGGTACACAAGTGCCCTTCAGGATCTCAACCCTCTATTTTCAATCATCACTCCTACCTACTCAGGTTAGACTTGTCTTGGGACAGACAGTCTATCTTTCAAAACTCCTGCTGAGTCTTTTTGATGTTGGTAGTAAACACCTGCACTGCTTTTCTTTCATCTTTAAAACCCCATTATCTCCCTCTGTGACTAGTGCCGGACCAGAAAACTTAACCCGAGGCTGGGAGAAGCCTCAAGAAAGTGCTTGAATCCCTGGTGGTGGCGGAGGAACAGCTTTTATCTGTTAATACTGCCCTAACAGGCAATTTCCATGTCCTTATTGGAGGACCAAATTCAGCTCCTGCTGGTGAAGAGTTGATGGGGATAAGAAGTGACCTAGCATCAAAGTTGCTGCCCTATCTCCACGTTTACTCTCTCTCAAACAAGTGCTCAGCACAGAGCAGAGATGCACCATATCCTTATTTGCCCTGGTACTTATCATTTCACTTGGGCATTTGCCCTCTCTTTGTCTCTTATAAATACTGACTACTTTCTCAGCTACTCTTTCCAAGTCCTCATGGCCAAACATTTCTCCAAATTACATATCACCTTGTTCTTCCAAATTTCTTCCTCTTTCTATACAGCTTCTATAAATTGTTCTTTCTGTCTTTTTAATTATTTATTTTTATTTTTCAACATTTGCTTTTATAAGATTTTGAGTTCCAAATTCCCCCCTCCCTCCATTTTCCCTTCCCCAAGAAGGCATGTAATCTGCCGTGTATAATAGTATGTTTAATGGAAAGACAACAAAAGAAAAAGAAAATAGTATTCTTTGATCTGCATTCAGGTCCCATAGTTCTTTCTCTCAGTGTGGATAGCATTTTTCTTCATGAGTCTTCTGGAATTGTCATGGATCATTGCATTGTTCAGAAGAACTAAGTCTAATGAAGTCAGTCATTGCATAGTGTTGCTGTTACTGTGTACAGTGTTCTCCTGGTTCTGCTCACTTCACCCAGCATCAGTTCATGCAAGTCTTTCCAGGTTTTTCTGAAGTCAGCCTGCTCACCATTTCTTATGGAACAGTAGTATTCCATTACATTCATATACCACAAATTGTTCAGCCATTCTCCAATTGATGGGCATTCCCGCAATTTCCAATTCTTGGCCACCACAAAAAGAGATGCTGTAAATATTTTTGTACATGTGGGTTCTTTTCCCTTTTTTATGATCTCTTTGGGATACAGACGTAGTAGTGGTATTGCTGGATCAAAGGGTATGCATGGTTTTACCTTTTATGCATAGTTCCAAATTGTTCTCCAGAATGGTTAGATCAGTTCACAACTCCACCAACAATTCATTAGTGTTCTAATTTTCTCATATCTTCTCTATCATTTATCATTTTCCTATTTTATCATGTTAGCCAATCTGATAGGTATGATGTGGTACCTCAGAGTTGTTTTATTTGCATTTCTCTAATCAATAGTGACATAGGACATTTTTTTCATATTACTATAGATAGCTTTAATTTCTTCATCTGAAAACTTCCTGCTCATATCCTTTGACCATTTATCAATTGGGGAATGACTTATATTCTTATAGATTTGACTCAGTTCTCTATATATTTTAGAAATGAGGCCTTTATCAGAGATACTGACTAAAAATTGTCTCCCAGCTTTCTGCTTCCCTTCTAATCTTGGTTACATTGGCTTTGTGCAAACTTTTTCAATTTAATGTAATCAAAATTATCCATTTTGCATTTCATAATGTTCTCTATCTCTTCTTTGGTCATAAATTCTTCCCTTCTCCATAGATCTGCCAGTTAAACTATTCCTTGCTTTCCTAATTTGCTTATAGTTTCACCCTTTGTGTCTAAATCATGTACCCATTTTGACCTTATCTTGTTATATAGTGCTAAATGTTAGTCTATGCCTTGCTTTTCCCATACTGTTTTCTAGTTTTTCCAGCAGTTTTTGTCCAATAATGAGTTCTTATTTTAGAAGCTAGAGTCTTTAGATTTATGAAACAATATATTATTATAGTCATTGACTACTGTGTCTTGTGCACCTAACCTATTCCATTGAACCACCATTCCATTCCTTAGTCAGTTTTGATGATTACTGCTTTATAATACAGTTTTAGATCTAGTGCATCTCGGCCACCTCTCCTTGAATTTTTTTCCTCATCAATTGCCTTGATATTCTGGACCTTTTCTTCTTCCAGATGAATTTTGTTATTATTTTTTTCTAGCTCTAGAAAATACATTTTTGGTAGTTTGATTGGTATGGCACTGAATAAGTAAATTAATTTAGGTAGACTTGTGATTTTTATTATTTTAGCTTGGTCTACCCATGAGCTACTGATTAAATTGCTCTTTCAGTGTCACAACAAATTTTAGACTCCCACACAGTTAAAATAAACATAAATTTCTCATTTGTGGGTTTTTTGTTTTGTTTTGTTTTTACCACATTGAGGATAGTTTCCAACTTTCACAACAACTGATGCTAGCCCAAGGCTATTCCCTGGCATTAGGAGTCATGAATAGCTGTATGTCCTCCCAGCCTTCTGTACATAATTGTATCTTCTTAATGTCTCCCAGATTTGTTGTCAAAAAAGTCTGTCTTGTCAAAGTTCTAAGCAGGCAGGCAAGATTGAAACAAGACTCATCAAAGAATCAAGGAGGGCTCAGAATGAGCTAATGCTCAAATGGAGCACTTCTTCAGGCTGCATTCCTTCATCCTACACAATTCAGGATGGAGGTTAGGAACCTTTAAAAATTTATCTTTTTTCCTAAAGTGGAAACAATTGCCTGGTTTTTAACCTAAAAAGTTTGTTGTGTAGATCAAATAAGAAAAAATGTGGAGGCTTTGCAAATGCAAGTTGCTTTATGGGTGTTATATGCCATTCATTTTAAAGGCATTTTAAAAGAGACTTCTACTTCCAGGGCAGATTAACCAATGGTCTAGCATGTCTGGTGCATGTCAGCCATTAGGAAGAATCATCACCCTGATCTTGCTGCAGACTCATTGTTTGGCTTGCTCCCATTTTTAAGTAATCTGTGCCTAATTCAGAGATCTGATACTGGAAACTTACTAGTAACTGATCTTGAGTTGCTGAAAAGAAATAATAATCCCAATATATTTACAGAGTGCTTGGTAATGCAAGTTTTGATTTTTCAATGGGGTTTATGGGGTACTCAAGAGTGTGAGAGCTTTGCTAAATACTTTTTTAGGGCCACTCATCCACCTGTCCACCAACTCTCATTGTGACTCCAAGAAGCTGTAGCATGTGCAGCTGCCACACCCCAACAACACTGTTTCTGAAGATAGGCTAAACTAGGTTGAAGGTAACCAGTAGGTCTCAAAACCATCAGTGAGTTAGGTGTTATTTACCCTAAGCATGTGAAGACTTACCCTGACAAAACGGGTAGATGAGAACAGTGTGTTCCAACAGCCATGAAGGAGGCTGAAACAGGTGCTGTGAAGCACGTAGACATCGAAAATGCCAAGAGCATCCACTGCATCCTAAGACCTCACCTGTCCTCTTGACTTTTTCTTGCCATTGGACTTCAATGACTCTGGAAGAGAGAGTGAGTGATGACTTTGTGCAACTCTGCTTCACTTAAATCCAATTCACACACAAGTCATCACCCTGTGATGTCCTCCTAGAAAACAAAGGACAAGTGATAATTTTTTATTCCAGATCTGAGATTTTATCCTAGATTTTAACTTCATAACCATCACCATCACCATCACCACCAGCACCATCATCATCATCATCATCATCATCATCATCATCATCACCATCACCATCACCATCACCACTATGCATTAGCACATGAAGATAAACTAGTATATCCTGGGATTTCCATTCAAAGCTGGTTAAATTTTACTCTACAAGTCATTGAATGTAAATAGTAGATACTTTGCATTGTTTTTTAGCATTAATTGACTTAAAAAGCCTTTAAAATCAGCCATATGTTACTATTCATATAAACAGAAGTCATGTGTCATTATTACATAATTAACCAAAACACATTATACATATTGTATATTTTTTTATTTTTGGTTTTTTTTTTCTTTGGAGAGGGGAAGGTAGGGCAATTGGGGTTAAGTGACTTTCTCAAGGTCACATGACTAGTTAAGTGTCTGAGGTTGGATTTGAACTCAGGTCCTCCTGACTCCAGGGCTGGTGCTCTATTCCCTGTGCCACCTAGCCGTTCCTACATATTGTATTTATAACAAGGATTTTAAAAAATTCTATCTGGTTACATTTTAAAAACTGATCAATTTTTTTCCATTTCAGATATAAAACAGAATCTGAAATTAGAAGTTTTCTTGATGAAGAAAATACTGAAAATGAATTTCTTTCCAACCTCAAAGATTTTGGTGAGAATTTTTTTATATTATTTTTTAAGAGGAACTTCTTTTCACCCTACTCATGGTCCCTTCATGTATTGATTCAAAAAATATAAATTTCTGTTTGTTTTTCCTAGGACAATCACAAAATGAAATTGAATTTAGGCTTGTTCTTTTTTTTTTTTTGCAGGGCAGTTGGGGTTAAGTGACTTGCCCAAGGTCACATGGCTAGTTTTTTTGTGTTAAATGTCTGAGGCTGGATTTGAACTCAGGTACTCCTGACTCCAGGGCCGATGCTCTATTCACTGCACCACCTAGCCACCCCAAGGCTTGTTCTTTCTTAAAAGAAACTTGGCAAAACATCACTGTGAATTTCATTTTGGAGGAAATTTTGTCTTTCTGTTATAGAACTTGCATTATCAGAAGACTGGAATAAATATCTACAGAATGTACTAGAACCTGTCTGCCAGTTGAAAGAAGATCTGAAATGTAAATCTGAGTTGCTGTTTGATACTTCAAACCCATCCTCATCAGAAAATGGACTTAGTGCACATCAGATGATCGAAGAGGTCAGGACTTGTACTTACATTTGAAAAATGCTGGTTTATATTTTTGTTTGTAATTAGAACAACTTAATACAGATATCTTTATCTTCTATATTGACATTCAAGATAAAGGCATCTAGTTATATTTCAGAAAATTGTGGAATCTCTAGAGATTTTGAAATTAGGTAGTTGTTCTAGGATTCCAGAGCATTCATTAGATAGTTACCTGTACTACAGGACGCCTAAAAAGAAGTCCCTTCACCATTTTTTCTCTGCACCACAGCTGAATGGGACAAAGTGATATAAAATAAAACACAACTGCATGGCTGCATGGTTAGTCCATACATTCAAATCCAAGCCCAGGGATCATAACTGGAAATCCATGCAGAAAATGGGGGTGAGAATAATTGCTTGGCAGTAGTGAATATTTAAGAGTGGTTCACCTCCACCCCCAGTTCCTGGTCTGTTTTGCTAGTAGCAAAAATGTCCTGTCAGGTTTTGCTGGAGCAGAACCTGGGTTCTGCTGGAAATTTTCATACACATTGTACATAAATATAAATCTCACTTCCAATTTCTGTGTCCAGGAGCATCTTTAAGGATCACTTGATGTGCTTCTTTGTCCTGTTCTCAAGTTCCTTTTTGTTTCTTCTCTTTGTTGTTCACTTGTGGCCTGCTCTTTGTGACCCCTTTTGGGGTTTTCTTGACAAAGATATTGGAGCAGTTTGCCATTTCCTTCTCCATCTAATTTTATGGATGAAGAAACTGAGGCAAACAAGATTAAGTGACTTGCCCAGGGTCACACAACTAGCAAGTGTCTGAGGTCAGATTTGAACTCAGGAAGATGAGTCTTCCTGATAGGCCTGGCACTGAATCTACCGCACCCCTTATCTGCCTGTTTCTTCTCTTACAAACTTCATGTTTCATAGTGGTGGTTCCTAATGCCATTGTTTGTGAATATGTATGTTAATGCATGTATATGAATATATGTCATGTTATTTATATATACACAAGATATATATGTAAATATGTATATGTATATACATATTACTGTGTGTATATCTTGCATATATATATATATATACACACACACATATATTTGAAGCATATACGTATACATTTCAACTAGACCAGTGGTTCTCAACCTTCCTAATGCTGTGACCCTTTAATACAGTTCCTCATGTTGTGGTGACCCCCAACCATAAAATTATTTTTGTTTGCTACTTCATAACTGTAATTTTGCTACTGTTATGAATCTATCTGATATACAGGGTGTATTTTCATTGTTACAAATTGAACATAACCCACAGGTTGAGAACCGCTGATCTAGACCTATGATTTCATTAATGTAATGAAGTCCCTCATAAGGAAATTCTTTCTACTAATGCGAATGATAGTTTATAGTCTTAGGTGGTTGTCTGGATTCACTGAGAGGTTAAGCAGTTTGCCCAGGGAGATGGGACTAGAAACCAGGCTGTCCTAGCTCTGAGGGTAGCTCTCTGTCTCTATGTATTCATTTATACTTAGATGTTTCATCACATCATTGGTAAAACTATAATAATTTACATTGTGTTAAAATTGTACTAAATTTTAAATAGGTTGAATTAGTAAAGAAACAGTTGAAGACTATTTTTAGAAGACTTGCCCATGAACAAATGCTTTTGGAACAGGAGCTTACAGATTCTGGAATAAAAGTAAGTATACTGAAGATAACACTTCAATTGTGAATGGATTAACATTAAACAAATTAACTCATTTGTATAAAGTGAATGATAAAGCATTCCTTTGCAGGAATTAATTCATCCTTCAGAAGAAAAACTTGATTCTCATGAACTCCCTTTAGAGTTACAAACTTTGAGATGCCCATATCCTGATTTGAAATCTTCAATACTTAAGGAGTTTTTTAAATTTACAGAGGAATATTGTAAGAAACTTGAAGAGATTGAGGAACATTTAAAAGCCATATACAGGTAATCAGTAGTTATCTTTTTTCTTCCTTAAAAGAAGATTGTTTTACACTATTGAGTTCTGAGGATGTCTATAAGCTGATTTTAATTTTCATTGGATTCAATTGAATAATGAAAGAGTTGCCTTTTAAAAATAATTTATTGAAGTAACTGGTTAAACATTTTCCATATTAACAATTGTCAAAAAAATTCCCAATTCACTTTGGCTCTGTCTTAGACAAAAAAATACTTTTTAAAGATTAATTTACAGGAACTATAAATATTAGGCAATTTTTTCCAGAGGAAATTAGTAATCAGCATTACCAACTAAACATTGGGGAAAATAGACTCATGTCATTTATTACATGCAACATATCTCAGTTCCAACTTATAGTGAATACAGAAAGTTGTTTTATTTCTTTATATTCTGGGAATGTATATAATTGTAGCAAAAAGTTTCTATTAGAGTTTCCATACCTGAAATATTCTCAAAGGTGTATAATGTTTTAAATCATTTCTAGGGATGAAATATTTCAGTAAATTGCTAGTATAATACTGAATGATTTGTTTATATATTAATTTGGTCATTTTCTATGTTATCTCAAATGTCAATGGCTTACCTCAAAACATAACAAATGCCACATTGGATAAAAACCAATACATTATCGAGTTTGATCCCATCCCTTCTATTCCCTTTTTTTTTTAAATTTTAATTCATTTTCTTGGTTACATCATTCATTTCCACAAGGTTTTGAGTTACAAATTTTCTCCCCTTTTTGTCCCTACCCCCCAGCCCAGAACATTGATCACACTGTAAGACCCCTCCCACAATCTGTTCCCTTTTATGCCCTCCTCCAACACCTCTCTAGCTTTCTAGCAGGGCAGGGAGTTCCTCCCTGCCCCCGTCCCTGTATGTATTATTTCCCAGTTGCATTTAATTATATAGCTTTAAATACTAGATTCTTGCAATTCCTCCTCTGTCACCCACTCCCACTGGGAGGAGCAGCAATTCAATACAGGCTGTACTTGT
>CM053596.1:166165099-166219987 GCA_028646575.1 Pseudocheirus occidentalis
AGGTTCCAGGACCTCTACAACAGCAGCACTGTCCACCATCAGGTGAATCTGGAAAAACAACATCAAAACAGACAGACAAAATACCAGCATCACAGCCATGCCTCCTCAGTTCTTGGCAGCTCCAGATGGCCATCCTCAAAAGTCCTGGGCAACTCCAGTGGACTCTCAGCAGTCTCTCTCTCAGCAGCTCAGGCTCCATGATACTGGATACTGCTCTTCCCAAAGTCCTTCTGGCCTTCTCTGGGCTTGAGCCTTTCTTTCAATTCATGGCTCCTCCCAGTTCAGCCCTCTCTCTTTATGTCAACAAGTCTATCCCACAAATGGGATTCACAAGCTCTGGGTCTTAACACTCAACCCAAAAGCCAAGTCAGTTCAGGGGCATCTCCAAATTCCATTACCATTACAGTTGGCATTTAAAACCATTCATATCTGACTCCAGCTATGTGGCCAGGCTTATTGAACATTATTACTGTCCAGGAAAATTTGGTCCATACAAATTGTCCTCCTTACATCTACTCAAAAAATAACCTATAGCAGGTAGGTAATTGACATGAAACTTTAAATGGAAACATAGTATGAACACAAGGATTTATTAGGTTTCCAGTTGTATACCCAGAGTGGTTTGCAAAAAAAAAGGGTTTTATAAGTCTATCTTCTGATCCAATGAATTATGCTAGAAGATAGTAAGGTTGTTACTCAGGGTCTTTATTGGGTCTCTCCCATTAATGGAAAAATAAGCTTATCACCACATAAAATGATAGCTCTTTTTGCTACCATGTTGTGATTCTCATTGTCCTAGTTCTCCCTTAATTGGAATCTAGGTCTTGCAATGGCTACAAAATACTCTCTATCTTCTTTCTCCATGATTTTGTACAAGCAGTCTTTCATGCCTTGAATGCATTTCAACCTAACCTCCACCTCTTAGGAGGTCTAGTTTCCTTCAAAACTAAACTCACATACCACCTTCTAAATGAGAACTTTACTGATACCCCCAGAAGATAGTCCTATTTATATATATATATATATATATATATGTATGTCTCATATATATGCTCTGTTGCATATATTCTGAATATACTCATATTTGTACATCTTTCTTGGTGTACATCTCCAGCTCCTGGAGAGAAGAGAGTGTTTCATTTCTATCTTTTGATCTCCAGCACTGAGCAGTTTTTGACACATAGTGGAGACCTAATATTTGCTGAATGACTGACTGTAGTAGGGTGGTATTAGAAGCAAAGATGGTTATGAGCCCTATTGCAGTAACAGCCTAGATAAAACATTAAATCAGAGTGAATGAAAAGGAATAAATTGAGAAGAGGCATATTTTGGATATAGGTTCAATAAATTTAACATGAATTGACATAGGAAGTGAGAAAAAAGAAAAATTCTTAAGTCTGGTTCAAGAACAATTAGGAAAATGGTGGTACATTGACAGAATGAAGAGTAAGCTTTGGGGGGATTATAATAAATTTGACTATGTTGAACATAAATAGGGGAAATATAAAGGTGGGGATAATGAGTAATTATATTACAAATATGAGTATACTTTAGAAGATATGTCAGGGCTTGAGAAATACATTTGTGACTCATCAGCATAGAACTGATAGTTTTAGCCAGAGATGTTAAACTCAAATAGATATGGGGCCACTAAACCACATATAAGTTTCTCAGTAGGTCATAGCTTAACTTAGAGAACCACATATTAATATTATCTATATTTAGCTCGATGGTACAGTGGATAGAGCGCTGGACCTAGAGTCATGACTGCTCATCTTCTTGAGTTCAAATCTGGCCTCAGACATTTACTTGCTGTGTGAACCTGAGCAAGGGACTTAACCCTGCTTACCTCAGTTTCTTCACCCATAAAAACAGCTGGAGAAGGAAATGGCAAACCACTCCAGTATCTGTGCCAAGATAAATCTAAATGGGGTCACAGAGAATCTGAAATGACTGAACAACAATAACAATGTTGTGTTTTTATTTATTTTGTTAAATATATCTGAATTACATTATAATCTGGTTCAGGGATCTCTAGGGAATGTTGCAGGCTATGTGTTTGACATCTCTGATTTAAGCCAAAGGAATAGCTGAAGTTGATGAGGGAGTGAATGTAGAGATGGGAAGATGAAAAACAGAACATTGGGGAGCACTAGCACTACAAGAGATAAGGAAAAGAATGAGGTGTCAGTAAAGGAGAAAGAAAGGGAGATCTGCAGAGGTAAGATGACAAAGCAGCACAATGAAGGGTTATGGAAGGCAACGGAAGATAAAAAATAAAAAATATTAGTACATAGTGCCAAACACTACAAGATGATTAAGAAAGAATAGGACTGAGGACAGACCACTGAATACGGTTATTAGGGAATAACTGGAGGCATGGGAAAGAGTAATTTTAATAAAGTATTTGGAAGGGGAAGTCAGATTGTGAATTGTTTTTGAATAATTAGTTGGTAAAGAAATAAAAGCATCACATATGAATTACCATTCCTATTTGTTAGTAAACATTAATTCAGGTCTGTCAATGAAAAGAGATGGTAGCTAGGGAAGGGAGGAAAATCCAGTGAAGACATTTTAGGTTAAGGAAGATCTGAGTAGATATGTGGGCACACACTTTCACACACTTAAGATAGGAAAGATTCTATGGAAAAGAAAGAAAGTGAATGCATGGGTGGAATAAAGGGGAGTTTGTTCACAATAAAGTGGGAGTCAGAACAGGACATTGACTATTGATGGGTAAATCTACAATAAAGAGTGATGTGATTAGGCATAGCGTTGCAGGACAAAGTGATTTTCCTTCAACAGATGTAGACTCTGAATCACTGGGATAAGCATCTCTAAATAAGTTCAGACATTTGTTCTTTTTCCCCTGACAGCATTACAAAGTAAGGAATTTTCTTATGGAGGAAGAACGAGTTTATCAGATCCTAGATCCTCCAGAGTCCTGTGATGGCAGAGCATAATGTCAGAGGGTGGGTGGAAGGGGACACATCAGCCACCATTGGTCCACTTACTGAGGTGGGGGAGGAGAAGGAGGAGAAAAAAGCATTTACTACTTTCAGAATATTCTCATATTGGTATCTCAGCCTTTGATTACTAAGTTTGACAGTTTGCCCTGAAGCTAGAACTCTCCAGGAATCACAGCTTGAGCAGTTCATTAGCTAATTAGTATTTGTTAGTCAAACTGAATTGTTCTCTCCCAAACCCAGAAACTGGAACAGATTGTCTCAGTCTTCCCACTTCCCTGTTATAATGAATAAAAACTATGAATATGAAATAAGGCAATTCCCTGGCTTCCTCTCTGTCCACCTGATTACTTAGTCTCATCAAGAGAATGAGAAAGCCAGAAAGGAAGATAAGTTAAGTCCCTAAAAATTTGATCTTCTATATCTTATTTGTACTATAAATACCCCCAAACTCCAGCACCTTCCCAAAGCTATTGGAGTCTTTATTGAAAAGAAAGCTATTGATTTCTTATGACTGACACTTACATCATAAAATTGCACTGATAACAGTACTGAAAAATTGCATTGTGAAAATCTCTCTCTTTATCTCTCTGTCTCTGTCTCTGTCTCTCTCTCACACACACACACACACACTGTATCCATCACTGTGGGAAAAATGTTAGCTTAGTAGCATCAATGCTTTTTTAGCCCATAAAAATATTTTCATTTTTCCATCACAAAATGGAGATTCAGCCAAATTTCCAAAGTAATTTATTTTAATTGCCTTAAGAACTGATAAAGATGAAAAAAATTATTTTACACTTCATGACTTTTAGAGATCTGACCTTGAAGTCAGAAGACCTGAGTTCAAGTTCCACCTGTGACCCACACTGGCTATGTGATGCTGCCAATTAACTTAATCTCTCAGAGATCAAGGGGATATTTTCTCATCCTGTATAATTCCTGTCCACAGGCCTAAGAAAAGAAGGGTTAGATAAGAAGGCAATGGATTTGAGTAGAAGATGGAGAAGAGCAGAAGGTGAATAACCAAAGATGAAGAGGAAAAGACCAAGGAGAAATAGTACTTAAGGTGAAGGTAGTTATTAAAATAAGGTGGTTGTTAAGGTTACAAAATAAATTAGTAAAACAAGGTGAGTGATTAATAAGAGGAAAGGAAAGGAAGTCTGAAGTGATTGTCCAGGTTAAAAAATTGCTAAGAGGGTACTAAGTAAGCCATGAAGACGTTAACAAGTTACTAAAGTGGTGAGACCTGCTCACAGTTCACTACAGCAGGAATGCAGTATTAAAGAGCAAGAAAGACAAGAACCTATGATCTCTCTTCCAGGAAGGAGAGAGAATGAAGTAAAATTTTCATTAAACTCTAATCCTTTCCAGTGCAACACAACAAGCACTTGTCATAAAAAAAAAAACCACGACCTACTTACTATGTGCAAGAGAGTTAATTAAATGTGCAAAGTCTGTTTTTCTGCTGTGACCAAAGAACTGCTATCTATGCTCAAATTAAAAGTCATCTGTCTCTACTAGGGCAGAGAAGGCACAGAAGCTTGAGAAACGGTTATTTATTCTCCATGTATTCAGGGTCAACAAACTGTCCAGAGGAGGAAAAGGAGTGGGAGAGGATGGGGAAAAGAGAAAAGGACAAAAAAGGACATAGGAAGGGACATTGTGATTGGGAAATATTCTATGTATAGTATGTATATTATAAACAACATGAATAGTTGATTGCTTTGCTGATTTTTTTCTCTTTTCAAAATATATGTTACAAGACATTGTTGAGTAAGGGAAAGAATATATTCAGAAATGAGGGTGATATAATCAAAA
Organism: Pseudocheirus occidentalis; assembly: GCA_028646575.1. Lineage (NCBI taxonomy): Eukaryota > Metazoa > Chordata > Mammalia > Diprotodontia > Pseudocheiridae > Pseudocheirus > Pseudocheirus occidentalis. The sequence continues at coordinate 166,169,887 of CM053596.1, forward strand.
GGTTAATTAACATAATTTTTTAGTTAAAAAATTTAAAAACCAAAAGGATGGTCTCTAAGAATAGGATTTAGACTTCTGGATCACATCTTAAAATACAGGAATGACAAGTTCCTGCCCAGATATGAAATATACATAAAAAGTGATGGAAAGGATAATAATAGTTACTAATAATGTAGTACTAATTATATGCCAGACAGTGCAACAAGAGCTTCATAATTAGTATCTTATTTGATCTTTACAACAACCTTGCAAGGCATGTGCTATTAACTTCTACATTTCAGGGTTGAGGAAATTAGGAAAGACAAGTTAAATGACTCGCCCACAGTCATACACCTAGTAAGTGTCTGAGACTGGATTTAAACTTATCTTCATTCCAGGTTCAGCACTCTATCTACTGCACCATCTAGCTGCCCTATAAAAAAGCATTCTTAATGTGGTATGTGTGAAATGGGTTTTTTGTTTTGTTTTTGTTTTCCACTTAATAATATTTTATTTTTTCCAATTACGTGCAAAGATAGTTTCCAGCATTCATTTTCATAAGATTTTGAGTTCCAATTTTTTTCTCCCTCTCTCCCCTCCCACTTTCCCAAGACTGCATGCAATCTGACATAGACTATACATGTACAATCCTATTAGACGTATTTCCACATTAGTCGCATTGTGAAGGAAGAATCAGAACAAAAATCATGAAAAAGAAAAAAAAGAGAAAATGTTATGCTTTGATCTGCATTCAGATGCTATAGATTTTTCTCTGGATGTGGATAGCATTTTCCATCATGAATCTTTTGGAATTGTCTTAGATCGCTGTATTGCTGAGAAGAGCTAAATCTATCAAAGTTGTTTTTTGAACAATGTTGCTGTTACTGTGTTCAGTGTTCTCATGTTTCTGATCACTTTACTCAATATCAGTTCGTGTAAGTCTTTCCAAGCTTTTCTGAAATCTACCTGCTCATCATTTCTTAGAAAACAATAGTATTCCATAACATTCATATATAACAACTTGTTAGGTCATTCCCCAATTGATGGGCATAATCTCAGTTTTCATTCTTTTCCACCTCAAAAAGAGCTGCTATAAATATTTTTGTACACATGGGTCCTTTTCCTTTTTTTTTATTATTTCTTTGGGATATAGACCTAAAAGTGATATTGCTTGGTCAAAAGGTATGCAGTTTTATAGCCCTTTGGGCATAGTTCAAATTGTTCTCTAGAATAACTGGATCCATGTGCAAACTGTTGTTTAAAAATATTTTAATAACTCTATTTCAGTATAACTAACTTTACATATATAACTAACAACATATAATATTTTCTTAACATAAATAAAAAGTATTTTATCTTACATATTTGGAAAGAAGATATTCTAAGAAGGGGTTGCTAGATCTTTTTTGTGGATTTCAGTACAAGGGCAGTAGCTCTTCTGACCAATCTGGGCCATAGAGAATTCCAGATGAGTAGGGTGCCAAAGCTCCAACACAGGCCACCTATTTAAATGCTAGTTATATTATTATTGCCTTTATTGTTATTAATCAATTATTGGAAGAAGTAAAAAAGCAAAGGTACCTGAAAAAAAGAAGATCTGGAATGACTGCTGTGAGACTGTGCTAGAAACAATAAGAGAAGAATAAAAAGATCACTGTATAGTAGTGATAGACCAGTTGAGTTTGGATAACAAATTTATAATATACCTGCTCCACATAATTATGTAACTTTCTTCATTGGAGTTTAGAAATATCTGAGTAGGAGTGATAGACAATTGGTCTGGGTTATATCTCGGGATTAGGTTTTGGCAAGGTATGTGCAGCAAAAGGCCAAGAAGGGAAAGGATTCAAGAGTAGAGTATAGGCCTGCAAGCTCTAAATTTAAGATTCTATGAACTCAGACACACAGACATACACACGATCCCCCAACATGAACAATTTTTCATTCTGATCTACACTCCTCACCAATAGAGGAAAATCTTTAAATCACTAAAATACAAACTTTCATTAATATGACTGCAAATAAATGTTATGTAACATTCAACAAAACATTCAAAAACACACTGACAACAAATATAGTATTCCTTTTCCAAAAAAAGATCAGTATAAAAAAGCAACATGCAATTAACCATAATCACCCACTGGAAAAGGCCAGCCCTAAGCAAAACTGTGATGGGATAAAAAAAAATGTTTGATGCTCCTCCCACTTCAGTGACCATAAACTTTCCTTCTTTGCATTTTTCTGGGCAGCCAGAAGGCACACCAGGATAACACTGGGTTCTTCTAGGTGTCCTTAGATTACCTTCTGAGTGTCTAGGGTCCTCCTCTAGGGTGCTCGAGCAATACCTCCCTAAACAGTTTCCCATGACTCAAAATTACTCATAAAATTGATCAATAAATTTTTTTTCAAAAGAAGAGAAAGTTACATGCATTTGTGAAAATGGAGTAAATTTTTCCCCCATGGGATGCTAATTTACCAGGATAGAGAACAGAATGTAGGTCTCTTAAGACTTCCTTCCTTCTAGTGATCAAGAGATTACATTGCTTCTATACATTTAGATACTATAATTTATAATGAATAAAAGCACTTGATTAATCCCAGAAAAGAAACAAAATTGGTTATATGGGGAAAACAGCTGAGAAAGTTTGGTGAAAAGCTTGGTCTAAAATGAAGTGTGTGTGTGTGTGTGTGTGTGTGTGTGTGTGTGTGTGCAAATGCCACCAATCAAAAGTGAATCAAGTGGTTCATAGCTTGGTTTTATTGTTTATTAAGCAAAACCAATCTCCACATAACCCATTTTTTCTGAGTCAAGGTATGATTTTCAAAGTTAGATAAAAGTGCTTGTCCCATACAAATCAAACTATCAAAAAATTATTCTACAGAGCTAGAAAAAATAATATCAAAATTCACCTTGAAGAACAAAAGGTCCAAAAAATTTAAGGGAATTAATGAAAAGAAATGCTAGGAAAGGTGGCCTAGCCATACCACATCTTAAATTGCTTTGTAAAGCAACAATCATCAAAATGAGTTGGTGCTGGCTAAGAAATAGAGTGATGAATCATTGGAATAGGTTAGGTACATAAGACAATTATTACTGTAGTCAATGACTACAGTAATCTACTGTCTGATAAATCAAAGATCCAAGCTCCTGGGATAAGAACTCACTATTTGACAAAAATTGCTGGGAAAACTGGAAAACAGTATGGCAAAAACTGGCATAGACCAGTCCTAGACTGATACCATCTACCAAAATAAAGTCCAAGTGGGCCCACAATTTAGATATAAGGATGATACTATAAATAAATTAGAGTAACAAAGAATAGTTTATCTGTCAGATTAATGGAGAAGGGAGGAATTTATAACCAAACAAGAGATAGAGAATATTATAAAATGCAAAATGGATAATTTTGATTATATTAAATCAAAAAGTTCTGCACAAATAAAGCCAATGCAACCAAGATTAGGAAGGAAGTAGAAAACCAGAATTTTTAAAACTAGTGTCTCTGATAAAGACCTCATCTTTAAAACATATAGAGAAATGAGTAAAATTTACAAGAATACAACATTCCCGAACTGATGTTTGTTAAAGGATCAGAACAGGCAGTTTTCAGAATAAGAAATTAAAGCTAACTATAGTCATGTGAAAAAATGCTCTAAATCACTGTTGATTAGAGATGCAAATCAAAACAACTCTGAGGTACCACACCACACCTGTCAAATTGGCTAATATGACAAAAAAGGAAAATGATAAATGTTGAAGAATATGTGAGAAAGTTGGAACACTAATTCATTGTTGGTGGAGCTGTGAACTGATCCAACCTTTCTGGAGAGTAATTTGGAACTACCCCCAAAGGACTATAAATATGTGCATACCATTTGACCCAGCAATACCGCTTCTATGGCTATATTCCAAATAGATCATAAAAATGGGAAAAGGATTCACACATACAAAAATATTTATAGCAGCTCATTTTGTGGTGGCCCAAAACTGGAAATTGAGGGGATGCCCATCAACTGGGGAATGTCTGAACAAGTTGTTGTATATGAATGTAATGGAGTACTATTGCGCTCTAAGAAATGAAGAACAAATGGGCTTCAGAAAAACCTGGAAAGGCTTATATGAATTGATGTTGAGTGAGGGGAGCAGAACCAGGAAAACACTGTACACAGTATCGGCCATAGTGTGTCATGACTGATTTTGATAGACTTTGTCCTTCTCAGCAATGCAAGGACCTAAAATAATTTCAAAGGACTCATGTTGGAAAATGCCTTCCACATTCAGAGAAAAAACCATGGTATTTGAATGTGGAGTGAAGCAGACTATTTTCTTTTCTGTTTTGTTTTGTTTCCCATGGTTTCTCCCATTTGTTATAATTCTTCTATGTAACATAACCAATGTGAAAATATGTTTAATAGTAATGTATATGCAGAGACTATATCAGACTGTATGCCGTTTTGGGAAGGGAGGAAGAAAAAATTTAAAACTTATGGAAGTGAATGTTGAAAACGAAAAATAAATAAACTAATGAAAAAGTGCTTGTCAATTTCAGACACTTTGAAATTAAACAGAATAGACTCAATAGCAGTCAATGATTTTTCATAAAATATAACTTTAAGCAACCAACATTTCCCATAAAATCTATAGGATTTCAACATATGTGTGTATATACTCAAATCCTACACATTTACATTTGTGTATATAATTTTACACTGATTACATATTCATATGCAGTCCAATTTTTGAAAATGACAATTACTTTTTAAAAATACTGGTATACAAGTCTCACTCAGTGAAAAGAAACATTTAAAATACATTTAAATCATCCAATAATTATTATTTTAGAGCTCCAATAGGAACCAAAGAATAAATCTGTTCATTAATCTGACAAAGTAGCTTCTTCTTCATAATAAACAATGAACCTCTGTCCCTATTGCCCCCAAACTAAATGATTAAATTGACATTTTGTACAAAACAAATAAAGCGTTGGAAACAAAACATTGCCACAGGGTGAGTGGCTACAGCTATAAAACAAAATCTTTGTTTTGTTTAGGCATTTATTTTTAATAAAAAAAAACACTTAGTTATTTGTTTAGCAGCTGGCAGGGTTAAATGAATGTACCAAGATCCCTAGAGAAATCCAGATAACTCTGAAAGGTAAGCCAGAGCACATTTCTGGAGCTTCTGTTCCAGGACTCTACCTTAGTTACCACTGGCCAAAGTTTAACTTAATAGGAAAGCAAACGTAGAAGTAAGATCTTGAAAACAAATTATGAACATCAATATAATATAGTCTGTTGGTATGGATTCTAATTACCATAAGGCACAGAATCGGAAAAAAAAACTTTAAAACTCATCCAACCCTTAATTTGATAGATAAAGACACCGGAGCACAGGAGGATGAACTGATCTACCCAAGATCATACTGGTCCTAAAAGCTATACTGAAATCAAGTGTAATATTACCAAAATAGATTATTTAACTATTGCACTGATCTTTATAGATGGTGACATCCTTTAGATGATTCTGTTTGCAGATAATATTGTGTGATTTGCATTGTCCCAGAACATTACAGGGCCTTCTCATCGAGACTTATGGTTATTCACAAAGATTGTTTTAACAATCCAAAATGAAGGCTGTGGCGGTGAGTGGGGACCAAGCTACGGCTGCTGCAGAACTGACAAGAAGGTGTTTTGCTAATATTCCTGTGGAAACAAAATATAACTTCATAAGGAGATAATGGATGGAGAAGAGAAAACATATGGCGGGTGTGAGGGCCCAGATTCTATGTATGTGAAATTGATATCTTCCAATGGTCATGAATTTATTGTAAAAAGGGAGCATGTTTATTGTAAAAAGGGAACAATAAATGCCATGTTAAATGGCCCAGGTCAATTTGCTGAAAATGAAACCAATGAGGTTAATTTTAGAGAAATTCCATCACATGTGCTATCAAAAGTATGCATGTATTTTGCCTACAAGGTTCGCTACACTAACAGCTCTACAGAGATTCCTGAATTCCCAATTGCACCTGAAATTGCACTGGACTTACAGATGGCTGCAAACTTCCTAGACTGTTAAATGAAATAAATTATAATGAAAAAAGAAACAATCCAAAAGGAAAAGTTAAATGGATGAAGACTGCCTTTTGTTCAGACAAAATTAAATGAAGTTAAGTCAATAGTGACTGAGTTAGAACATTAGTACATGGATTTGAAAATTATATTGAAGATGGACCATGAGCACAGAAATAGAAAGAAGAGAGCTTTAAGAATTGCCCTTTGGCAATTATGCAATGCTTTTTAATAGTATAAAGATACTTCCTAATGGAAAAGACCCAACATTTCAACACAAATGTTTCTACTGGCAATGTTACATGGTCATGAATCTTGGAACACCACAGTCTTTTAAGAATCATCTTTCAGTTGACACTAAGGGCAATGCATAGAAACATGGTAGATTCAAATAGGTTGTAGCATAGGTCTAATGAAGTCCTAAGCTAATGAAGAACTGTAAGGAATTCCACAAAAGGGATGGTTGATAAGAAAGTGGGTATGCATGAGATACAAGAGAGGAACAGACTGAATACTACCACAGTAACCATAAAATTAAAAAAAAAAAAAACTTGAATGAAGGACTGCGGAATATTGAGTAGATCCCCTATGAAGAATATATGAGTTACATAGTATAAGAGAACAATGATGGATTGCAAACTGTTCCAATGGAGGAAATATCCATATTTTTAAAATTATAGATCCATTTAATTGTTCTTCTGAATCCAAACTGTATTCTGCCCACCTAACTATGGCTCAGTGTTACTTTTTTAGTGTATACCTACATTTATGTACTTGATTTTCAAAAGACATAACATTTTTAGAAGTTATCAATATTGAAGAGTGGTCTACATCCAGACCAATATTACACTACTTATCCTACCTTATCACACTTAAAAAAAACTGTCTTGGAATGAAACAGGGAGAAGGAAAGGGTTAAACAAAATATAAATTTTCCAAACCAAGACCAAATAATACAAAGAATATTCTTGATTTAAAACTTCTGCTGGCATCTTAAATTTTAAAAGGGTGGAACTATTTTTTTAAACAAAATCTTTCAAATAAATATTTTAGAATCATTCAGACTTTTTAACTGAAAACTCTGCATTACTTATAAAGTTAGTCAATATACTTAATTCATTATTTATTAAAATTGATAAATGCTTCAAAATAAAAATAGAGGTACCACATTTGTGGACCTTCCATCTCTGGAAAGGGGTAGGGCGGGAACATTTTTCTCATATTACTCTTTCAAGTCATACTTGTTCTTTTGTTTTTCAACATTTCCTTTTTTAAAAAAATTGTTCTTTCTGTGTACATTATCGTAGTCACTGTGTGTATTATTTTCTTGTCTTACTTACCCTTACTGGCTTTTTCTCTGCTTATTTTATTCTTCATGACAGTTTGTGGTCATCCATAATTCTTTGTGGCCATCATAGTTATCTTTTCTTATAGCACAGTAATATTTCATTCCATTACTATAGTACTGTTTGTTTAGCCATTTCCCAATGGATTTACATCTATTTTTCCCAATACTTTGCTATCACACACAAAAAAATTGCTGCTAGAAGTGTTTTGGTGTCTATGGTACTTCTTTCTTATCATAGCCTCTTTGGGGTATAGGCCTAGTTATGGAATCTCTGAGCCAAAGCATATGTACGTTTAATATCTAAATTCCCATAATTCCAAATGGATATCCAAAATAGTTGTACTGATTCATAGCTCTACCAACAATGTAATGATTTGGAATATTTTTATGTGATTGTTAATAGTTTGCAATTTGTTCATATTCTTTGAACACAACTATTGAGGAATGACTTTTTGATCATATACATATACATACATATATGTGAAATATATCTGTCAATTATTTACATATCTTGAATACCAAACTCATCAGAAAAATTTCATACAAAGATTTTTTTTCTTATTCAGTTGATTCTCTTCTTACACTAGGTACGTTAGTCTGTACAGAAGCTTTTGAGTTTCAGGTAGTCAGTTATTTATTTTATCTTTTATAATTATCTTTTTCCCTTGCTTCCTTAAGAATACATCTCTTACCCATAAGTCGTGAAGGTCTATGAATTTTTTTCTAATTTTGTGGTATAATTTTTAATATTCAGGTCACACATCTATTTAGAATGTATTATGGAATATGATATAAAGTGTTAATCTAAGCCTAATTTCTGTGAGGATGCTTTCCAGTTTTTCCAGTAGTTTTTTCTTTTCAAATAGGTAATTATTTCCTAAATATTCATGTTTTCCAGTTTATTGAAGATTGAGTTATTGAATTCCATTACTTCTGACTGATAAAGGTTTTTTTAGAAATGTAAGAGTCCTTAGAGGGCGCTTTATTTCAAGTCCCTCATCCTAATGCCACGACCCTTTAATACAGTTCCTCATGTTATGGTGACCCCTAAACCATAAAATTATTGTTGTTGCTACTTCATAACTGTAATTTTGCTACTATTGTGAATTGTAATGTAAATATCTGATGTGCAGGATGTATTTTCATTGTTAAAAGTGAACATAACCCACAGGTTGAGAACCGCTACTAAGTGAATTGCCCAAAGTGACACAGCATATTAGTGGCAGAACAGTCTAAAATCCAAGTATCCTGAATTCTATGCCTATGCTCTTTTTAACATACCACACCATCTCTTTAAATAAGCAGCATCAAAGACTCACTGTGAACAATCCTGAAGTTAAGACTACTAACAGTATTTATTCCTATTTATTTTTATTTATCATCATGGATCTCTAGTTGTTGATGTATAATTGATGTGAACAAGTCAATAGCAAATTTGTAAAGTGTATTTGTAAAGCCACACACAAGCAGCTTTCTAGAGGATGGCTGCTGTGAACAGCTTTCAAGAGTCTAATTATATAGCATAGTAAGCACTCTTATTTATTCAGTAACAAATTGGAGCAAAAATTTCACAGAAAATTAAGGTACAGCATTCAAAATGTTACAACTTATCACAGGAAATCAAAATACAGCATTCACCATGTTACAACTCTCAACAACATCACTAAAATGGCCACATAGTTTTCACCAAAGTGGTCACATAGTTTTGAACAAAGTACAATTATTTAGTCAGTCAATCAGTAACTCAAGCATTCAATCATAAAGTACAAAAGGTCAAAGTCCTCCACCCATGGAGCAGACTAAGTTACAAATCAGTTACTGTTCAGTCATCAGTCACTATTCAATCATCAGTCACTACTCACATCAGTCACTACTCAGTATCCTCTTAAAGGGTAGTGGAAAATACATAGGCCATCTACCCCTCGGTCACAAGTAAATCACAATTTCATTCATCACTACTCAGTACTCATGGAGAGGTTTTTTTCATCTTGACTAGAGGCAGGTTTTCAGCTTTCAAAATTCTTATTCCATAGTCCCAACTCCTACATGAATCTAATCAACTGCCACATGAGTTAAAGGCAGACAGATCCCAGCTCCTTGTCCAGCTCTCCGTGCAGTTCCCACTTTGTATTGAAGCTCACAGTATCCAATCCACCTCAAGTCCTTCACAGCTTCTATTCCCGGGAAGAGAAAATTTAACAGAGCCCCAGACAGACAAAGTACCTACACTACAGTCATGCTTTCTCTGGCAGTTCCAGCTGGCCCTCGGAAATCCTCAGCAGCTCCTCCTGGCCCTCAGAAGTCTTCAACAGCTCTGGTCTCAAAATCAAAATCACTTTCTCCCACTCTCAAAATCAAGACGTTCTCTCTCTGGCAAAAGCTCCAGCCTCTAGACACTTGCCCCAAGAAAATTCTGACACTCCAGCTTGTGCTCTTCCTTAAATATGGTATAGCTCCTCCTATCTGTTCAGCCCCTTCCTATCACATCAGCAACAGGGGTTCATCCCTTCTGTTTCTTTAACAGAGGCTTAATTTGAAACTAGGTACTAAGTACCTGTCAGCTTTCCAATACAAAGGGATCTTCAAATTTCACTACCATTACAGTATCATGAAATGTATTTTCAAATTTGATTAATTATAGAAAGTATGAGTTTATTCAATGGATACCTTGTTACAGTAGAAAAATATAAGTTTCTGAAACAGAAAACTTAAATTTTAATGCCACTTCCTATCTGGGTGACCTTAGGTAAGCTATTCAATTTCTCTGGGTCTACAAAATAAGAAGGTTGGTGAAAACTATCTTTAATATTCTTTCAGTTCTAAATCTGGGGTCCTATGAGCTATGGTCTTAAGTTCTAAAACTAAAGAAAAATGGTTAAATAATTATAACTCTAACCTACTTTATTGGCAATGTCAGGTATTTTAAAAGTCTTAGTGATCATCATTTTAACAAAAATGACATTTTTCTATTCACAGTGACACTATTAAGGTCAAAGGCATAACTGATATTATATTCAATAATGTCGTCTTAGACCACCACTGGTTTGGTAAGAGAATGTATAACATTTATACTAAGTTTAAGATACAATCTGAGAAAGATGTGTAATTGTCTGTGATATTCAAATAATGTAACTTTGAAGAACATTCAGTGATTATCATGATAAACCATCTAATAATTCTAATTATTAATACTAATAATAACACTAATAATTTTCCACTAACAACCTATTGTCTTAAGCCTTACCATGACATGGTGGTGACTTGAAGGCTATATCAGTAGATTACAAGTTCTGGCAAGTTCTATGAAAGTTGATACATTTCAAGTATAGACTTGGCTACAGACTATGTCTGTTATCTGAGAAACAGTTCAACTAAACTCAGAGAGCTACTCTTCCTTAGAATTATGCAATGGGTAATGATTTTTTTCAACTTCAGCAAGTCTTGCAGATCATTTGCCAAGGGATAAAAGAGTTGCTGATTCAGGCAAGAATCTCTGAAATGATATTGATAATGCTTTAACACATACTTTAATACTACAAAACTCTGTGCTTTTGTTGGCACAGAACACTGATTCAGATAGCATCTCCTCTCTAAGTTCCCAGTTCGTCTTTGTTTCTGTGACTGAAAAAAAATTATGACCCTGGAGCCAACCTGGTAATGAGCAACCTTAAATTTCATTAGCTCAGGCCTCAGATAATATAAATACAGTCCAACTTTAGGCCTGTACTCACCTTTCTGGCTTGATTAAACATCTGAGAGCTCATACTCCACAGGTATACCTTTTTAGAACATAAGAGCACTACAATATCACAATAAGGTACTGAAACAAAATAGTAGTAGAAGAACATCAATAGTTTTCATTTGTGTAGAGTTTTGTTCTTCACAAAGCACTTTCCTTAAAACAACTATGTGAGATAGATGGTACAAGATGAGATATGAAATTCAAAGAAGTTGTGATTTATCTAGAGTCACACAGTAATTGGTAGAGCCATGACTTGAAATCAGATCTTCTGCTCCTAAGTACTCTGCTCTTTCCACTATAAAATGACACTTCTTTAAAATATAATCTAGAAAGTATATATGAGAGGTATGTGAATTAATCTGATGCACAACCTAATTACCATTCATGTTGAAATAAAGAGGTGAGAAGAGAGATTATGGAATGAAGAAGATTTATCATAACATATGTTGTGTTTGTTCTTCATTTTTAAAGAGGACCAATGATATCACGGAGTGATGACTTTTGCATGAATTAGGTTTATTTGAGGCAGAGCTACACAAAATCACCAACCTCATTCGCTCTTCCAGAATCACTGAAGTCCAGTGGCAAGAAAAAGTCAAGATGACTGAGGAAGGCCTGGGATGCAGTGGATGATGTTGGTGTCTTTGATGTCTGACTAAGCTCCAAGCACTCCACAGCACTTGCTTTGGTCACTTGGATTTTAGTTCTTTGGTCATTGATTTTCTGGGTTTGACAGGAAGGTGAAATCCAATCCTTAAAACCAAAGTTATTTATCTGAAAAATTAATAGATACTATTTTGGATCAAGTCTAATGTAGGCCTATCTAGTGACTTATGATTGGAATTAAATGAAGCTTCTGTAAATCATAAAACATTTTACAAAAGGAGATTTACTTAACAATAGCATGGGAAGGAAGTTCATAAAAGAAAACTAAACTAAATTGTTGGTTGAGACGGATAAAGCTTCCCACATGTGTATAGTCAAATGCTGACTTGCATGACAATGGGGAGTTTATCAAGTCTCTGGAGCTCCACAAATAATAACAAAATAAAAAACTGGGCTCTTTATTTCAAGACTTAGACAACTGGAAAAGTACCTCAACAGTTTGAGACATAGTTCCCCTTGACCAGTTAAAACTCTAGGAAATGTCATTGTCTTTTTAGGAAAAAACTAGCATAGCTCCTATCATGGGTACATTTATGAATGAGTGAACAGCATGTTCAAAGAATATTTAAATGTCATATGGTAGAATAGTACAATTATGTGAACAATTACCTTAACAGTTACACCTTGTTTTAAAAATAGCTATGTCATAGAAGTTGTATAAATGAGTTTTTGTAATCTGAATAATGTCTTAAAATGTCGTAGAAGACTTCATGGTGTAAGTATGTGTGTATGCATATATGTATGGTGTATATATGTGTGTGTATATGTATGTATTGAATGTATTTGTATATATGTGTGTGTATTTGTAAAGTGAGGTATCATAGATCTTTAACCATGACAGAGAATGCTTGTGTTTAGCAGTTCCTAATCTAAGGTTCACAAATCCCCAAGGAGCCTATGGGTAGATTTCAGGAGGTTTATGAACTTGGATGGGAAAATAAATTATATCTATATTTTCACCAACCACTAACTTAAATTCAGCATTTCCTTTCATTGCTTAAAAACATTGTTCTGAGAAAAGGTCTTTAGACTTCACCAGATTGTCAAAGTGGTCCATGAAATTAAAGAAGAATATCTGACCTAGGGAAAGGTTTCAAGTATGGACCTAGGAAAGGGAAAGGAGGAAAATACCTTCACTGCCTTACATTCTGAACACTATGGGACATCCATTTTCTCCTCTCACTCTTCTGGACACAATGGAGAAAAGACTGGAATCCTCTGGAAGAATGAGAGTGTAGCAACTTATGGTCTTGGGTGGTACTAAGGCTAATCAGATTGCCACTGCCTGCCTTGTTCAGTGGGCTCTGCTACCTCTGTTTTTCAGCCCCTCTTGTCTGATATCAGCTACTGTCTGGGAACAGAACATCCTCATTTTCCCCTCTACTCTTCCTCCCCAAACCATCTATCTATCATTCCTCCAGGATGAAGTTTTAAAGATTTGAGGGCTACTTTTGTTTACGTTCCAATACCACACCTCTTCCCAAAATGGACCTCAATGGAGAAGCCAAAAATGTATTGTGGCTGTGGGGACTCCAGGAAAAGAAGAGATGCCTGGCTCAAACTTACATAGGTCCTAGTCAAGGAGTCAATAATTACATAAAAGTCAAGCTAGAGTTGAAAGGATCCAGATGTTCAAGCAGACATGAGCATCAGCAAAGAGTTTGTATGTAGTTTGTCAAAAATATTTTCTACGAGATATGACAAATGGTGATCAAGCCTCTCCCTGAAGACTTCACTACTTCTTCAAGCAGCATTCTTGTTTTAGACAGTTCTTAATTATTAGTAAGCTTTTTCTTAGATTAATTAGTCTATGTCTCCACAATTTTTCAATTATTCATCCTAATTGTATCCTCTGGGACCAGTCAAAAACAGTCTACTTCCTTTTCCACATAACTCTTGTGATATTTAAAGACAATAATCATGGGGCCCCTTAAGGCTTCTCGTCTCCAGGTTGAATATCTCCAAAATTTTCAAGCTTCATATGGATGCTTTCCAATACATAAATGCCCTTTTGTGTTCTAAGATCCAACTTCAAAGAGCTAAATATAATACTTCAGATATGACCTAACTAAAACAGAGTAAAATGGGACTGTTGTCTATCTTACCCACAAATTGTTTCTGTTAGTTAATACTTCCGTAAGATCTCATTAATTTTGGGGGTTTCAATGTCCCATTGTTTAATCACTGAGCTTGAATCCACTACAACCCCAAATCCTTTTTGTTTTTGCGTGTATCAATCATTCAATATGCTTTTATTAAGTGCTTACTATGTGTCAGACACTGTGTTAAGTGCTGGAACTACAAGGAAAGGCAAAACAGTACCTGCTATTTGCAAACTGTTCTTTAGCCAGGCTTCCTCCATTTTGTACTTATAATATAGTTGACTTATAATAGACAATTGTTATAAACTTAATAACATTGTTAACAGGCAAAAAATAAGCAAACAAAATGAGGAATATAAAACTCCTAAATCAAATCATACTATCAAAACTATTTGACCTTTTAAAATATAGAAACTTTTACAAGATAATAGCAATAAAAAGCTGTGTCTCCTATCTCTAGTTTGTGTTCTAATAAATTCTGTTGTTTAGTTATAGTAAATTGGTATGTTCTAATTTTCCTTTTATATTTTCGTCTTTTTGTGTGGCTCCATATTTCTTGATATTCTTTGTGGTTACTATTTTCAACAGTAGAGCAGTATTCTTGAATACTATATCAGAAAAATGCAAGATCTGATTAGCACACAGTACCCAGCACATATTAAGTACTTAATAAATGTTTATTGACTATTGACTATCTGGCAGGTTCTACCATGCTGGAAAGCTTTGAGTGTAAGTCCTTTGATATACTATATGTCTTTGATCCAGGGACTAGTCCAATAAATTTCAGGGAAGCTTACACTAGGTTGGTCATAAAGAAATGAATTTTTCATACATAGTAACTCTACAGAACTAAATCATAGAAGGGTTATGATCTACATTAATGAAGAGAATATTTTCACAGATGAAACCATAAATCACTTAAGTACTGAAGTAAGAGATTTTCACTTGTATAGATAAATCACAATTTGCTCAGTCATTCCTTATTTTGGGCTATGTTATTTCCATTGTTTGGTTGCTGTTGGGGCTGTTACAAATACCTTGGCTATGAATATTTTTGTACAGATATATCTTTTTCCTCTTTTAATAACATACCTAAGATGGAACCCTAGTAGTGGAATTACTGAATCAAAGGGCATGATCTGTTTTGTAACTCATTGTGTTATTGCTATAGTACTTTCCAAAAATATTATTCCATTTACAATTCCATCAATAATATAACAGATCATTTCTTTATCAACCTACTAATACTGAATTTGTTGTTTTAAAACTTTTTTTATCAACTTCATAAATATCACAGATGTGACTTGCTTCATAGGCTGTTGTCCCTCCTAAAAGAGAAGATGAAAGGCTCTGTAAATATCTTCTAGACTTTTAAATATCCAGGACAAGGAAATGTTCCTAGAAAAATCAAGGATTGAAGGTTAAGTGGGATGGGGCAAATGGGAAATGAAGTGACAGAGGAGAATCTTGACCCTAGTCATAAGGTTACAGAAAGAAAAAATATCACATTAAAAAGGAAGGAAAAAGAAGGAAAAGGGTACCTGGGAGCTAAAAAAAGTTTTTTTTGAGGTTCTTCCTAAAGAAGAAGGAATAGTTATGTTCAGAAGATGAAGAAACTGCCTGTCATCCAAGAAGTGATAAAACAGAAATAGCAAAGCTTATCAGGACATAGATATTCAGTAAGTCAAAAGAGAAAAGTAGTAGTGACTGGTGACTCTCTTTTTAGGAATAGTGAAGCAGCTATTTCTTGACTTGATAACAGAACAGAGATCTGTTGTCTTCCTGAGGCATGTTGTTGTTCATTCTTTATTTCTGAAGAAGATCAATGACATCACAGGGTGATAGCTTGACTCATGAGTGAGTTAGATTTGAGTGAGGCAGAGCTGCACAAAGCCTCACTCTCTGTTTCAGAGTCACTGAAGTCCAGTGGCAGGACCAAAGTCAGGATGACTTTTGTCTAGGGATGCAGTGGATGATGGTGGTGTCTTTGATGTCTGGTCAAGTTCTAAGCACTCTACATCACCTGCTTTAGCTGCCTTTGTGACCTTCCAAACAAATTGTTCTCATCTGTCTATTCTACCAGGGAAAGTCTTCACATGCTTGGGGTAGACATCCCCCTAACTCACCAATGGTTTGAAGCCTGTTGGTTACCCTGAGCCTGGTTTAGCCCATCTGGGGAGATGGCTTTACTGGGGTGTGTGGCCTCTATGACTGCTACAGCTTCTTGGAGCCACAGGAGAGAGTTGGGTGACAGGTGGACACCAAAAGTAGATGAGCAGCCCTGAAAAAGGCTCAGCAAGGCCTTACACCAGAGGTGCTAATCCTCCCTTAAAAACCCATAAACTCTACAGGCAAGTATCAGCTTGTATCCAATGTATGACTATGAACCTCCCAGGATTTATCAAAACATAGAATTAGAATCAAGTTTTACTTGACATGCTTTTAGACAACATCCCTGAGGCAAGTCACTATAGTGTTTGAGTCTAGTAGGAAAAGAACTTTTTTAAATGACATGAATGGGTTTTCCTTTATTCTTATGTTTCTGGGTGGGTCATTCCTAGGCAAATGGGGCCACTGTGAGATGAACAGAAGGTCTCATCGTGAGGTTGCAGACATCACAGGCATCTGTTGGTGATCTGATCCAACCATTCTTGAGAGTAATTTGGAACTATGCCTGAAGGGCTATAAAACTATGCATACTCTTTGATTCAGTGATACCAATACTAGGTCTGTATTCCAAAGAAATCATAAAAAATGGAAGAGGACCCACATGTACAAAAATATTTATAGCAGCTCTTTTTGTGGTGGCAAAGAATTGGAAATTGAGAGGATCTCCATTAATCGGGGAATGACTGAACAAGTTTTGGCATATAAATGTAATGGGATACTACTTACTGTTCCATAAGAAATGATGAACAGGCAGACTTCAGAAAAATTTGGACTTACATGAACTGACGCTGAGTGAAGTGAGCAGAACCAGGAGAACATTGTACACAGTAACAGTAACATGCAATGACCAGCTTTGATAAACTTAGCTCTTCTCAGCTATGCAATGGTCTAAGACAATTCCAAAAGACTCATGACTGAAAATGCTATCCACATCCAGAAAAAAAAACCTATTGAGTATGAATACTATTTTCTCTTTTTTTGTTTTGTTTTTTCTTTCTTTCTGTCTGTCTTTTTTTTTCCACATTGTACAATAGTCTGGTTGTATAGAAGCATTGTAACCAATGGAGCAAATAATGGGGAAAAAAAAGAAAAGAAACAAAACCAGACATGGAAAAGAACAATAGCATGTGTTGCTTCAGTCTCCATTTAAACTCTGGTCTTTCTAGATCTTTCTCTCAGTGCAGATATCTCCTTCCATTCTGAAACTTATAGAGCCGTTTTTAAATTGTGTGTTGCTAAGAAGAGTCCAGTTTATCAAGGTTGGTCATCACACATATGATGTATCTGTGACTGTGCACAAATTTTTCCTGGTTCTGCTCTTCTCACTTAGCATCAATTCATATACACCTCTCTAGGTAATTATGAAGTCCATCTCCTACCTATTTCTTATAGCACAATAGTATTCCATTACATTCATATACCATAACTTGTTCAGCCATTCCCCAATTGATGAGCATCCCCTAAGTTTCCAGTTTTTAGCCACCACAAAGAGAGCTGCAATAAATATTTTTGTACATATACATCCTTTTCCCACTTCTATGATCTTTGGGATACAACCCCAAAAGTGGTATTACTGGGTCAAATTGTTTTTTCTTTCTAATGGTTTTCCCCTTTTGTTCTGATTCTTCTTTCACAACATGACTGATATGGAAATATGTTTCATATGATTATACATGTATAGCCTATATCAGATTTAATGTAGTCTTAGGGAGAGGGGAAGGAAATTTTGGAACTCAAAATCTTATAAAAGTAGATGCTGAAAACTAAAAATTAATTGTTTTAAAAAACAATATCAGAAGCATGTGATCTCTCACAGGCAGCCTCATGGCAGGACCAGGTCCCACAGACATCATTCCAGGAGGAAAGGAGTCTATCATTGGAATCACAGGAGAAGTTTCCCATATGGGGTCCTGGCATGATGCCAGGGTAACGGAAGTTCCAAGATACTGGAAAGAGATGGAATCATTGCTCTTTCTAAAAGGCAGAGCAGTAAACAGAACAGGAAGAAATTTTCCTTAGATTTATTTCATGTGGTGCTTCTCAGAGGAAAACTCTTCAGCTAGAGGTTTAAAGCTATGAAAAAGGATCAAAAAGGTCCTGAACTTGCCAACTCTGCATGATAATTGTTATGATTTGGTTAGGGCAAGTCAGAGATGAATGTAAACTATCATGGCAGCTAGGCTTAGTAAATGGAACACTGGGCTTGAAATCCAGAAGACCTGAGTTCAAATTCAACTTCAGCAATTTACTAGCTATATGACCCTGGGCAAGTTACTTAAACTCTTCCTCAGTTTCCCCAACTGTAAAACGGGGTTACTGATAGCACCTACTTCACAGAACTGTTGTGAGAATACATGTATCATATGTGCATATAAAAGTACTTAACACAGTGTCTGCCACATAGTAGGCACTCAATGCTTATTCCCTTTCTCTACTTAAGTCCCATCCATCTGCTAAGCAAACTTAAAAAGGGTCTTTACCTTCTGGAACATTCTAATGAGTTTAACAGGCCAGCTTCATGTGTGCATATGTACCAGTGAGTCTTTTGTGTTTTACACAGTTTCAGTGGTTAAGACAATTAAAAAAATAACTATCCCATGCCAAATTTGAAAAGAAAAAATATATTTTTATGAAGAAATTAATTAGATTTTCAAAAGTACAAGAGATGGAAGCAAGGGTAGGTAACAAACAGCAGATATAAGATCATGGCACAAATCTATTAGGAGCGCTAACATTCAGAAAAGCCAAGACTGGTACAGACAACTAAGGACAACCAAGGAGAGTGCAATTATATTGTGGGAAAGAAGAGTATCAAGGGAGAAATAAAAGTGTTGCTTAAAAGTGATGGGATAATAATAACTGACAGTTTAGAGATGGAGAACCATTAGATTTTGCACTAGAAATGGCAGAACAAAAATGACTTAGAGAAAGTTGCTACTCAAGACAAGCAAGAAGATAACAAGAGAATATGGACTACTGGATGAAGCTGAGTCATTCAATTTAAAAGAGCTATCTCTTTGGGGGTGGGGGAAGGACTGAAAGAAATCACAGAAAGACTGACTGAACCACACCATAGGCAATATTATAAAAATCATGTTGAAGGGAAGGGGCACCACAGGAATGCAGAAAGAAAAATTTTGGCTCAAATTTTTTAAAAGGGAAAAAGATAGAGAATTTGATCTGGGGAGATTATAGAGCAAATCATTAAAGAGATTTAATCATTGAAGAAACCCACAATAAACCATTTGCAAATTTAATTAAAGAGAGATTTGTTAAACATCTAGAAACGGAAGCAGTGACTGATAGGAATAAGTATGGTCTCATCAAGAGGCATTAATGCCGGATTAGCCTCATTTGCCTTTTTTTGGACAATGTTACTAAGTTATTAGATGAAGTGAATGATGTAGATGGTTTGCTTAGATTTTAGCAAAGCACTTGACAAAGGATTTCACACTAATCTTGTGGATAAGATGGGGAACCATAGACCAGACAACATTAAATTAGACCTATTAGGTAAAACATGAATTAAGTGCTTACAATGTGCCAGTCACTACACTAAGCACTGGAAAAAGAAAACAAAAAGATCCCAAGTACTGAGGAACTTGTATTCTAATGAAGGGTGATAATAAATAAAAGGGAGATAGAAAACTGGAAGCCAGGGTTAGCCCATGGGGGTAAGTGCAATTACATACCACAGTTATATGGATTCAGAAGTGGTTAAATGGCCAAAGTTAAAGAGTAGTCATTAATTGTTTGATGTCAACCTAGTAATAAATGTACAGTGAGATCTCAGGGGGAGAGATATTACCCTTACTGAATATGCAGTTGACAGAAAACTGAGAGGGATAGATAAAGGGGTAGAAGACCGTCAGACTCCAAAAAGGCCTTGACAAACTAGAGCACTGGGCTGAATGTAAGCAAATTCAAAACGGAGAGATATAAATTTTATACTCAAGTTCAAAAACAACTTCACAAGCACAAGATGTGATAGGCATTGTTCATATCCTTTGACGCTGGAAATTCATATTGCTTTTATAAATCTACTTAATTTCCTTATTCATTTTGGATGGGAGACTATTCTTACATATAGTTTTCATTAAAACATCTTTGCCAATCAGTTCCTTTTCTTTCTTATTGTAGTTATATTGTTTTGGTGGACAAAATATTTTCATGTTTATGTATTAACGCATGTATGAATTTGTGAAAAACAATTAGTAAGTTACAAAAAAAGAATGACAGCTCCCTGTTTTCAAGAAGTTCGCATCCTAATTGAGACAAGAAGCAGGAATTTCCAACCATAACTAAGAAGAT
This sequence comes from Pseudocheirus occidentalis, assembly GCA_028646575.1. Lineage (NCBI taxonomy): Eukaryota > Metazoa > Chordata > Mammalia > Diprotodontia > Pseudocheiridae > Pseudocheirus > Pseudocheirus occidentalis. Next base: position 166,190,276 of record CM053596.1, read on the forward strand.
AAGGCAGTGGTCTTCAAGATACAATGGCATGGTGATGATAATTCATATTTTAAAGTGCTATTTCCTTTGCGTGTGTGTGTGTGTGTGTGTGTGTGTATCCATTTCTGATGTTGAACATTTGACAGTGCTAAGGGCTTTGCTGGAAGAATTTTCTGTTTAGGGTCTACAGGAGTGGTGATTGCCAAGGAAGCAAGGACTATAGCATCTACAGAGGCAGTAGCCAGGCCAAATCTTCACAAGGGACTCTACCCTGGATAAAACTATTAGGGCTAGACTAGAAATAGCATGGGGGGGGTGCGGGCAGAGGAAAGGTTTATACTACTACTTTCAGGGTTCTTAGGCTTGCTTTTCTGTTTGGCAATTGGTTAGCAACTGCTCGTGGTATTGTTGGTAGTAAGAATGTTGGTCCCCTCATCCACAAGGATTGGTCCCCTTCTTGATGTGATAGATGGGACCTACCAGAAGCAGGGCAAATAGAGAGGAGAGGTAATCTTAGAGAATCTTGTCTAAAACAGTAAGATGATGGGCACATATGGACAAGAACTGCAAAGAAAGAGGTGTGAACAAGTGGTATTCATGACATTTAGGGAGTGTCCTCATCAACAAGAATCCAGTCATTAAGTTTTAAGATAACATTAAAAAGAAAACAAAAAACAAATATTATCTATAAACTACCTAGGCCTAGATATAGAGAGTAAAGCATGAAATATTAAAAATAATTCCTGTGATAGATAAAATTATGGAAACAATAATAAGTTATATTAAATATATTAGCATAAATATGAAGTATTGACATTTATGAAGCATAGTAGTTTTAGAAACAAATTAGTCTCTCAAATTAGAGAGGAAAACAGATTGAAGAACTTTTTGCAGCATTAAAAAATTAGTAAAAATGTATTTATGTTCTCAAAATTGAAAAAAGAAAAAATTGATAAAATTGAAAGGTGTGCAATGCCTATTAAGAAAGGAATTTTGATGCTTCATGGCTGTAATATGAAATTGAAAACATTTAATTATTAAATAAAACAAAGTCTTAGTTTTAAAGTTTTTTAAATTTAATTTTAAGTTAGGGAGAAATAAAAACTCAAAATGCTGAAACAAGAAATGTAGAAGAACAGAATATAATGAATAAAGGATTTTTTAAAGTCAGAGACTGTTATAATACTGTACTATTTGCTAACAAAAACAAGACATAAAAAGGGATGAATGTTTAGGAAAATAGTACAAAAGAGCAACTAGATAACCCAAATAAAGCAATATCAGAAGAAGAAATTGAGCAGGGCACTAATGACCTGCCACGTAAAAAGGCACTGAAATCAATTAGATTTGTAAGTGAATTCTAGGAAATACTAAAATATTAAATAATCTATATACCATATAAGTGATTTCCAAAAGTAAAGAAAAATTTCACTCTATTCAACTATATTTACACATACACAAATATATGCATGTGTATATGTATACATAAATGTGTGTGTGTCTGTACATTCCCAATTTCCAAATCAGACAAGGATAAGTTGGGAAAAAATTATACAACAACATAATTAATGAATATGCAAATATATGACATTTCTGATTTTGTTGGTATAGGGAACTCCCTCTACCAACAGAGAACACAAACCATTTATGACTTAACAGGTAAGTTAATTAGGCACATAAGGACACATAGAATTCATTGATTTGCTCAGCGTCAAACAGATAATAAGTGTTTGAGGTAGGACTTGAACTCCTATCTTCTTCAGTTCATTCCAGGAAAATGCCATTATATCACGGTGCCTTTCATAATTGATGAATATCATTATAAACCATGTAATAAAACACTTGAAAACTGCAATTTATATTTTAATATGCATCAAAATAAAGTCAAAATTAAACCAGGAAAGATTTACTATTATGAAATAATTGGAATATCAAATGCATATGATTATTAGCATAGTAATTCTAATAATAAAAACCACATCATCATTCCAATAGACATAAAGAAAACCTTTGATAAAATAAAACCCATATTTATCTTAAAATATTATAAAGCCTGAAATGAATGAGTATATCCTAAACATGCTTTTAAAAAAAAATAAAAAGCAATGATATGAATATAAGTGCTAGTATATGAAACAAAGAAACTTTAGAAGCTTTCCTACTAAAAAGAGACAAAATATATGAATTTGATTCTGTAATATGAAAACTTTTTGCACAATAGGAAAGCAAATAACCTAAAACAAGATGAAATAAAAAACTGGAGAAAAAATCTTTGCAATAAACATTTCTCATAAAAATCTGACATTCAGAGAAAATGAAAAAGTAAACTACGAGATAACATAAGACAACCATTATTTGGTTTTTAAGATAAGGAAAACTCTAGAAATAGTTGTTTCAGCATGTTCAAGTATATACACATATATTCTCTTTTTGGTAGTATTTTGTTTTTCCCAATTATATGTAAGGCAATTTTAATATAATTTTTTATTTTTGATGTCCAAATTCCCTCTCTCTCTCTTTCTCTTTCTCTCTCTCTCTCTCTCTCTCTCTCTCTCTCTCTCTCTCTCTCTCTCTCTCTTTCTCTCTCCTTTCTCTTTCTCTCAGTCTCCCTCTCTCCCTCTCTCTCCTCCCCTCTCCCTGAGATGATGAGCAATTTGATATAAATTATACATGATATTCAAGTATTTTTAAAATTTCCCTGGGATGTGTAATTTTATATAATCCTCTGTAAAAGGAAGTGAACAGACAGCTTTCAGAAGAAATCAAATGATTAATAACCAAACAGAGAAATACAGAATAAAACAATTTTGAGTTACTAACACTCATAAAATTGAGAAACCTTCCATTTATGACAGTGTATAAACAGTTATGTTGTTACACTACTGGTGGGATTGTGAACCTTTTGGAAAGCAATATAGAACCATGTAACAGGAACTACAAAAATGTCCATACCCTTTGATATTACTGCTAAGATAATTCCTGAAGGAGGTAATGATGGGGGGAAAATATCTCTGTAAAAAAATCTGAGAGGAAGCTAGGTGGCGCAGTGAATAGAGCACCGGCCCTGGAGTAAGGAGGACCTGAGTTCAAATCCAGCCTCAGACACTTAACACAAAAACTAGCTGTGTGACCTTAGCCAAGTTGCTTAACCCCAACTGCCCTCCAAAAAGCAAAAAAAAATAATAATAATCTGAGTACAGTGGTACATATTTGTAATACCTGCCAAGGGAGAGAGTGACACTGTTGGATCACTTGAACTCAAGGGTTCTGAACTTCAGTGGGCTGTGGAATCAGGTGTCTGTATTAAGCCTAGCAACAATATAGTGAGGGCCCAGGCTGCCTAAGAAGAAGGAAAGACCTGACCTAGGTAGTTAAAATAGAGGTTAAAGATCCTCTATTGATCAGTAGTGGGACAGGGCCTGTGAGAGGCCAACATACTTTCAGCCTAGGGGAAACTGCAACTCAAGAAAGACCCAGGGAAATGCAGACTCAAAACACAAACAAGCAAAAATTCTGAGAACCAATTGTTACAGTAGCAAAAACTTGGAAACAAGCTACAGAGTTCCCCTGGTTGAGGAATGGATGAACAAATTATAGTACACGAATGCAATAGAACATTGTTGTACTTTTGTGATGATAGGAAACAAGAATATACTAGAAAATTAATATTAAGTAATTCTGAGTGAAAAAGAATAAACACACTGACTACACCTATGTAAATAAAGATAACAACAGCAACAAAATCCTAATGGACAAATACAAAAAATTATGAGATACAAATACATACAGTGATTTTGCTTCCACCATGCTTTATTTTGTACTTCATTTTGTTCCTTATTTATATAATTGAATTGTGCTAGCTGGTGGAAGTTAAACTATTTAAATTTTTTTCTTAATTTTTGCTTTCCCAAAGTCTGGGATATATAACATGCAATATCTTTCTACCTTATCTTCCAGGAATTATCTGTTCTTCTCAAGATTCTCTTAGTCTCTATGTCATGCACAAATTGCTCTTTATTGCTCACCCAACAAGCCCAGGATACCAGTTCCCATCAGTGTTTTTCTCCTTTAGGTGGGAAAAAAATGTCAAGGTAAATTAAGAGCTTCTGACTTAGGTGACAATGGTGAGGGAAGATGCAGAGAGAATATAGAAAAAAAATTTTAATTTTAAGGAAAAGTTGTGTGTAAGTTAGGGGTGAGGAATCCTTCTCTTTTCTATCTTAATCTTTTCCATTCTACATTATCCAGAAAGGATCTGCATCACATCATTATTCCTTGATATAGGTCCTAGGATTGAATTGAGGGAAAAGGGAGAAGATTGTTATCCAAATCCCAGAAGCCAATAGAGCTAGGATTCCAATGACTAAAAAAATATAAGGAAACAATGGGCCTATAACATCTTTCTACTTCCTCTCTTGGCTTTTACAATTCCACACAGGAATATATGTGTATACGTTGATGATAGATGCAGATATAGATATAGACATATATTACATATATGACACTCTGCTTCCTCTTTTATCTAATCTGTTCCTTTCAAAAAAGAGATATTTCCATTGCCATATTACATTCACAAGTCACATCCCAACAACAAAGTGCTCAGCAATATTTATGAGGTCAATTTTTTGCCCTGGAGCACTTTTTTGTCTGGATTCTATGTACTTATGTATAGACAAATTTGAGGCTACAAATACTATTGATTCTCTTCCTTGATATTGTCATCTGTGAATCCCTATGCAATTCTAGAGCTACTTTATTTCTATGTCTTTCTCACTCTTCTTTGTAATATCCTTTAGGTATTATATTGGTAATAGTTTTTTCCCTACTCCTAATATTTTCAGCTTAAAACGTTCTTGATTGTAATATCCAACTTTCTGTATGAATGTAATCTTCCTGACTCTCACTAGCTATCATTCTTGGCTTAAATTATGATCTAGAAATCACATTCTCCAATCTTTAACCATAGAGATACAATATAACAGAAAGAACACTGAACAGAGTTAAAGATCTGGATTCAGATCCTGACTCTGCTACCTGCTAACTGTGACCTTAGGATAAATGACACTGGTACTACTTTCCTCACGTTTGCAATTCTGAACATATAAGACATGTTATACAAAGTACTTTGTAAACTTTTAAGGGCCATATAAAAACAATTTATCATTACAGTTTCCTTTCTTTACCAAAGTCCCTACCTTCAGTTATAAAAACACTACTTATGCTACCAAAAGTTTTTAATTTCTTGGCTGGTACCTTGTACATTCTAGAGATCCTTTCTGGGTTCCTTCTGGCAGTATCATTTGTCCCCATATGAATCATCAGGGATAGGGAGTGGTCATTATACTTGAGACATCTCATGAGGTTCTCTGTCACATTCTGGATATTTCTTTGAAAAAGAAGGCATACCTCCCAGTTGATCGGTGGACAAGAACAATGCCAGATACTATTAATAGTCCATGTCGAGTAAGTTGACTGAAATGTCTTGAAATCAAACTAGGCTTCTTTCTCCAAGTAGCCATAGAGAGAGACATAGAGAATAACCTGCAAAAGCTAGGCCTTTCAATACCATCTCAAGATTTCTGCAACAAAATAAATTAGGAAATCTCTGCTAACTGGATATTTCATGAAACTAAAGGAAAGTTTTATATAGTAGTATCTTAATGAAATATGAACTTCATCAAAATAATAGATTCCATATCATAAAAGATCTAGAATGAGTAAAATGATGGCAAGAATGCTGGTACAAAGGGCAGCCAGGTGGCTCAGTGAATAGAGCACCGACCCTGGAGTCAGGAGGACTTGAGTTCAAATTGGGCCTCAGACACTCAACACTTACTAGCTGTGTGACCTTGGGCAAGTCACTTAACCCCAACTGCCCTGCCTTCCCCCCTCCAAAAAACAAAAACAAAAACAAGAAAGTGCTGGTATAATTTGAGATGTGGAACATTGTTTCACTGATTTCAATAACTTAGTGATTACCTACCATGAGTAGAGCAGAACCAAGATAACAGTAATAACTGAATGTTATCAGACTGTTTGAGAAAAACAAAATAGAAAAAAGGCCTTCTAAAGTAGGAAGGGACACAAGTTACCAAAATGGGAAAGGAAAAAAAAAGATTAGGTACATTTTTTCAGGAATTGGATGAATCAAGGTTTGGCAATGTGATTCTCAGACTTTAACCTCAACATCACTAGTTTGAATCTATTCCAGGTTGATAATTGAGAGTCATATTCAACCGATAACTGTTCTGTAGTCTATTAAAAATAAAGTACACATATGCTACAGACAATAAGATTTGGCTTTTTTGTTACCAGTCTTGGTAGGCAGCTCAATGGTTGAATAGAAACAAAAATAAAAAAATAAACAAGATTAAAGAGAAAAGACTCAGAGGTTTTATCCCCTTGGAGACCAGTATAAAAGTAACAACATTAGAAGAGCAGAAGGTTTACAATGTCTCTGTAACACTTATATGTAAGATCTGTAGCAGTTTGCTTACAGAATTATGATTTCAGCAACTTAGGAGAGCACTGATACTTCTTGAAGTAATTATCATAAAAAGATATTGAATATTTATTCCATCAATAATTATTACCTTTCCAAATAAAATTATAATGTACCCCAAAATCCAAAATGGAAATATTTGATAAATTTTGCTAAATAATATATAATATTATTGCATTAAAATTATGTGATGCTATGTCAAAAGATATGCAATAATTATTTTTCAAAGCTTGACATCTGCAATTAAAAAAAGATTTCATGCTAGTGTCATGGGAGTAAGTAGATAAAATTATATATACAATGACAACTTAAAAAGAAGGGGGTTGCTTCATAATGGGATTTACTTTTACAATTACGCAAGAAATGAATGAGAAAATATAAATATATCAAATTATTTTATTCAAATTTTATTCAAATTATTATATAATGTTTTATATTTTTCTTCTTTCCATTTCAGCCTATTGAAGAAGAAATCAAATATCAATTATTCTATTCATAATTATTATAGATGTTATCTATTGACTTGATGCTAAACGTTATTGAAATTTTACATATTTCCAAATGAATTCCCTTTAAAGTATATTTTTAAAGCCTTAATATTTTTTTTTGCTTTACAGAACACCAGATAGAATGGAATTTTTAGTCACAATAAGGAACGTTTTCCCCACTTGAAAAATCAAAGGTTTAAATCTATAGAGGACATGCTTTGCACTCAAATTGGCCTTCAATTATAAGACTAGAATTGTATTATCAGCAATAACCATATAAAGATCATTTATCCTTATACAGAGAATAACTTTTTAAAAAGGATTTGCTCTGCTAGACATAAGGGAACCAAACAGAAGAAAAACAGATGCATCTGAAACAAAGATTTGTTATTTAAGGTAATACAGAAAATAATAAACCTTGTTTTATTAATGGGTAAAATATATTTTGTGGTTTGAAAGACCTAGGGAGTCAGCTTCTCTCAGACTGTTAGCAGAGAAATGTTTTAGTCAATTAACATTCTTTGCTGAGAACATTTTTTCCTAAGCTATGTTTCTCACATGGATATTATATAAATAGATCTACATAAGAGAAAAATCATGTGTTTTCTTCTTTAATGTCTTATGATAAAATTATTAAGGCCTGCCAGTCTTCTGTCATTGCCTAATTGTGATAGAAAGTGCAAAAAAAAGATGTCAACTTAAAAAAAACTGTGGAGAAAAAAATTTTTGTAGGCAGCCAACTAATCCCTCTCAAATAGGAAAAACAACAACTACAAATACCAACTTTAAGCTACAAATCAACCTACTGACCCACACTCCTGTTGGATGTAAATGTTAGAAAAGTAGGGAAATGTGATTCTGGATTACACCTGGTTCCACTGAGGCCTACTTGCTACATTCTTCTTCTGCTGTTCAATTTTCCTGTGAAGTATTACTTTGATGCCTGATGGTGTAATGGCAAGCACAGAAGCAGTTCACACCTTGTTTCAGCTATTGAATTAACACCTTGCTTCAGTTCAAGCTTCTTTTGAGCCTTGTATCAAGTCTCTTAAGAAACAGAACATGTGAACCCCACAACTTGTGAACCCTAGAACTTGTGAACTCCTGGGAAGAAGCTAATGACTACATAAGGCGAACCCCAGGGCTAGAGACAGAAAGAGTTGAGAAGAGGACTCTTGTGGGGGCAGAGTCAAGAAGGAAAAAACTTGTGGTATCCCAGTACTCTGTCTGCTCTATCTGTGCTGATGTTTGTTTGTGATACTTTGTACAGAAGCCCTGGGACTTTACTGGGAGCCCAGAAAGAAGATTTTTCTGGTTGTATGTTTACCAACGTCTTGGAGGAGGGTTTTGGAGGTCCTGGGACTTTATGATGATTTGTGCTGACCTCTGGGACCTTGTTTGGTCTGTGTTGATGTCTATGTTGATGATTTGTGTTGAGTTCTCAGATCTTGTTGGTGGGTTTGAGTTGACTTCACAGGCAGATAGTGAATTAATGATAGTGCTGGCAATGTGTATGAATATTATTGTGGCTCTGTTAATCTTTGTCTTCCCAGAAACAGGAATTGTGAAGGACCTGAAGTGGACACTGTAAACTTCAAGATGGAATAGGAACTGGACAAAGAAATAGATAAGGAACTGTAAAAGGAACTGGGAGCTGCCTGCCTTTAAACCCAGGTGACAGTTGGAGCTGAGAGCATGGAAGAAGAACCATGGAAGCTGAGGGCCAGCCTTGAGTCAAGCTGAAAGAAGACTTTACTTGGAATCTGTGTATTGACTGAGAAGATTATGACTTACTGTGACCTAAGGGTGGAGAACTTTGACTTTTATACTTTGTGATTGAATTAAGGATTCTGTGATTGACTAAATTATTGTACTTTGTCAAAAAAAAAAACTATTGCGACCACTTTGGTGAAAACTATGTGGCCATTTTAGTGATAAGTCACTGTGAATGCTGTATTTTGATTTTATGTGAATGTTTGCTCTGATGTGTTATGGAATAGAGAGTTCACTATGCTGTGTAATCAGAACCTTAAAAGCTGTTCATGGTAGCATACTTCCGGAAAGCTGCTCATTCATGACATTACAAATGGTATTAAGATGACCTCATACTCTTATAGGCTATGCTATGGAAGGTCCTACCAAAATGTAAAGGCTTTAATTAGGAACCAACAATGAAATAAATGACTGTCTTTTGGTACCAGCCTACCCAAGTTCAGGTAGGACAGTCACCAGAAAGAAGGTGGGTCATGAGGTGTGGAATTTTTTTCAATCATAGACATTCATGAACCCTTAAAGCAGGGGTTCATATCTTGGGGCTCATGAACTTTTTTTAAATTTCATAACTTTTATTTCAATGTAATTGGTTCCCTTTGTAAAACTATGTATTTTATACATTTAGAAACAATATTTTGGGAAGGGATCTATAGGTTTCACTGGACTGCCAAAGGGGCCTATGCAACAAAAAATGTTAGGCACCTCTGTGCTAATGTACAGGGGGAAAGGGGTGGTTAAAATATCCCAGCGAATGATGACACTGACAAAATTGCACACCCCTAAAGAGCTAGGACTATACTTTGAGGCACAATAATGATAGGTGTATCAGAAGCAGTGATTTCATTATAGCAAGAGATTAACCCAGCTGACCACATCTGAATCTCCTGGGTGGATCTTCATCCAGGTTCTGCCTACTAACCATGGATATATAGATCTCTTCTCTATATATACTATTTCAATCTCTTATCTTTCATTTGCTCCCATCAGCTCCCATATTTCTAATTATTATCTCTATGCTGACAATTCTTAGATCTATTTATTACCTTTTTCCTCACCTCTGATCTCTTATCTCCAACTGCCAATAGTATTGAACAGGATGTCTCATAAACATCTTAAAAGACAAATGTCAAAAACTGAATTAATTTTTTTAAACCTTCCCCCCTTTCCTAACTTCCCTACTACCATCAATGTTATCCCCAAACACTCAGGCTCACAACCTATGTGACATCCTCTATTCTTCACTCTCTCATCACTCTGTATTCAGCCATTTGCCAAATCTCATTGCTTCTGCATTTGTAAAGTCTCTTGAATATGTTCCCTTTCTTCTGCCACTGCCACTATGCCTGTGCATCTATGTCTTCATCTCCTCATGCCTGGACTATTGCAACAGCTTGCTGGTTGGTCTCCCTGCCTTTTTTCTCTCCATTTCACTCATTTATCAAATTGATCTTCCTAAAGTCTGATCTCTGTTCAATGAATTCCAATAGTTCCTTATTAACTCCAGAATAAAATATAAAACCCTTTGTTTAGTCTTTAAAGTCCTTCATAATCTGGTCCTTTCCTACCTTTTCAGTCTTCTTACACCTTACTCCCCTTTTTATACTCTGTGATTCAGTGACACTGGCCTCCTTGCTGTTCCTTGCATATAACACTCCATCTTCCAACTCCAGGAATTTTCATAGGCTGTTCCCTATCCCTGAAATACTTTCTTTCTCCTTTTCTCTATCTCTTGGTCTCCCTGGCTTTCTTCAAGTTCCAGCTAAAGTTCCACTATTTACAAGAAGCCTTTCTCAGTTGTTGTTTTTTAACCTTAGCGCCTTCCCTCTGAAGCTATCTCCAATTTATCGTATTTTTTTTTTCAATTTTGGAGGGAGGAAAGCAAGGCAATAGGGATTAAGTGACTTATCCAAGGTCATACAGCTAGTAAGTGTGTCAAGTGTCTGAAGCCGGATTTGAACTCAGGTCCTCCTGACTCCAGGGCCAGTGCTCTATTCATGGCACCACCTAGCTGCCCCCAGTTTACCAATTTTAAAAAAATAATAGTTTGCATATCATTTGCATATTGTCTCTCATTAGACTGCGGTCTGCCTTTCTTTTTATCCTAGTGCTTAGCACAGTGCCTGGCACATATCAGACAATACTTATTGACTTGACAATTTCCTTTCATAAAGAAAACACTTTCAGAGTTGACAACAGCACAATATCATGGGAGTGGGGAGGATCAAGAATTCAAAAGAAAATAAAACAGAGGAAGCAAAAGCAAAATATACCAGAAGAGAAGAATAACCATGGGAAAAGGGTGATCAGAGGTGGCTGTATGAAGCAAGAAACCAAGAGAACAGGATAAAAACTAAGACAGTTTGGATTTTTGTTCAGTTCTGTTTATTACATTCTAATGAAAACAATGCTGAAATTCCAACATTAATTTGTCAGTTTTTAAGACAAAAAGCTGGTGCTCAAAGATATATGGTTACTCAGATTTCCAGAATACCCCAAATAATGATAGGATATACAAGGGACTGAAAGTCACCTCAGATGGGAATTTGTTGAGGGGGTTTGATCTGCACTAGTGGAGGCAGTACTCATATTAGTGAAACCACAGAGCCAATGTATTAAATTATAAATATTTGTAATATAAAGTACTATAAGTTATCACTCCCCTAAGGATAGTAGTAAAACATGCTGAAAATTAAACCTCTGTCTCTCTCCATATGTATATATAAAGTTCCTGCTAACTTCAAAGAAAGAAGAAAAGAAGGACTTTTAGTAAGATGATTCATATATTTGGTTCATTCAATATTGATTCATATGTTGTTTAACTTGGAAGAAACCTTAGAAATGTACAAGTCCAACTCCCTCATTTTTTATAACATAATATAATGGTTTTAGTGCTGCAAGAGACTTTAGAGGTCATCCAGACCAGAGGTCAAACATATGGCCCTCTGATGTGTGGGCCTAAACCACATTAAAATGTAAATGAGAAGTATTTAACAAAACAAATAAAAATATAATAAAACGTATGAGCCATCCCTTATAACAAAGATTTTTTTTAAAAAAGAAAATTTAGCAAAACTTAGAATGGCATTCAGTTTTAAAATTTTATCTTTTTATTTGGTGATACTATAGAGTAGAAGAAATGTAAGGCATCATAATTAGCTGATCCAGATGACCTCTAAGACTTCTCTAGGTTGGTTTAGAATATTCTCTCAAAGACCATTTCTTAGTGACTGGAGGGAGCACAAGAAAGAGACAGGACCTATTTTAGCTTCATGGGAGATATTATCTTGACAATGGGAGCATTCCTTTCCATCAGCATTGATTCTAACTCTTATTCTGGGTAATTCTTGTCCATATTTTCCAATGCATTATTCCTAGAAGATCTAGTCATCGTGCTGGAAGCCTTCCTCTAGGGTTTGTCTTTGTACCAGTATGACATCAGGACTGTTCATCTCTTGCTTTTGTTAAATGACCATTCCAACTCCTTTTTCCAATCATACATTTTTTTTTCTGAATGATTTCCTTTATACCTACCATTTATTACAAGTAGGTCATCACTGTAAATATACAAAAGTCTACTTGCATCAACTGTGTTTCTCTCTTGCCCTTGGAGTAATATATAATTAGAGTTTTTCAGAGATGGTGGGATTCTAAGATTTGCAAGCACCAAACATGATGGGGAGAATACTGCTCTTAAAAACACGGATGTTGACTTCTGTAATATGGCAGAGTAGAAAGACATTAGAGGTCAGCTGTGTCACCTCAACAAAATACAAGTCAATTATTTCTCACCCATCTTCATAGACAAAAAAGGGGAAATAAAAATAATTTTAACGAGATTAACACAACTGCTTCTGATAGAGCTACGCCCTCTGGTTGCCATGTAGTCCTACAGTCTCCACTAAGCTTAATAATGACCCATAGTAAATTATCATAGCAAATTATTCTCCTCCACAATCTAACAGGGATACTTCCCATTTCTCTCCTTATGTTAGTTGAGGACTTAATTTATTTGTGAATTATTCACAATACCCATGATCACTATGATTATATCTGCATGTTGCTCAATTGAAAAATATAACAGATTCTCCATTTAGAAGACAGAAGTAAAACATTTAATCAGATACTGGAAAACCAAATCCCCAGACCAGTAAGCCAATTCCATCATAGGAGCAAAAGTTAATAACCCACAACAGCACAGAGATCCACAGTATCCTCCAGCCTTCCCACAAACCAATAAAAGATCAATTTTTACTCATAAACCTATCTGTTTCCCCGGGAAGCATGCTCTCCTCCCAAATGTCTAGTCTGGCTCTGACTCCCAGCTTCCTGTGGGCTCTGCTCCACACTTCAGCACATTCCTCCCACCACAGGCTCCATGTGATTACATTCAGCCTATTAGAGAGCAGACCATATTTTTAAAGCAGGGAAAGTCTTAAAATTCCCTTAGGCTTATTAAAGAGCAGAGAAGATCTTCAAATTACCATCACCATTACAGGGGCCTCAAGAAGTCAATGTCTTTTGCCTCACCATTACCTAATGCCTTGAGGAACTACACTTTTACCACATGTGCTTCCTCTACTATTATCATCCAAGTACAAAACACTGTTAATAGTTTTTGATGATACAATAGAGAAATTCCATAAGCAAAATATTGAAGGGATAAAATTTCCTCAGAAACACAAGTTAAAATAAAGATGGGCAAGGTGAAACACCAAAAACTAAAGTGAACTGGATAACAAATATATTAATGAAATATAGAAAGGTAAATTCTAATTCACTCAGACACATATACATACACACATACACACTCAGAGAAGAAAAGATAAAGTCTCAAAATGGGAAATTGAAAATTACACTTAAGGATCAAAAAGTACAAAGGAACTCATAAATAACAAAATAACTGAGATCCAGAAATGATCAATACACAGCAAAAAAAAAATGAAAATGAAGAATAAACTCAGGAAATAAAAGAACCTACAAAGGAACTAATGGATAGGCAGGACAAAATAATTGCTAAGACAAAGTAAGTACAAACATTAGGCTAATTGGCATTCTAAAGAGCAGCTTTGACCCTCAACCTCCAAATCTGGATACTGTATTCAAAGACCTAATAAGAAGAAAGAAAAAAACTTTCCAGAATAAACTAAATCAGGTAACACTCTGAAAGTAAACTTAAAATGGAATATAGAATGGAAGAATATTAAGTATGAGTCTAGAAAGCATGTGAATGTTATAGAATTATAAAATCAAGAAAAAATCCAACAAGTCATAAAAAATAAGAAAAAAATCATTATTAAAAATATCAATTGAAAAATCATCATTTTTCAAAAACAGCAGCTTTTTAAAAAAAGAAATGCAACAAATCTGGTAAAAAATGTACAAAGAAAATCTTCAAAAGATATGGTTAGACCTCCAAATCTCTTACAAACATATGCAAGTAACATTTGAATTTATCAAATATTTTTAGAAGAAAAACATTGTACATAATAGAGATTTACAGGTTCATGTGCAGTCCTCTTTTTCTGTTTTACTTTGTATGTGGAAATGTTCATTTTATGGGATGTTTGTAAAATCCAGAATTAAAAAAAACTTAATGAAATATCTTTTGAAAACAAAAGAATATACTTAAAAGATAAATAAAATCTGTGAGAATTTATCAGCAAAAACCATAACTTCAGAGATTCCTATAAGCAGTAGAGGAGGAACTTAAAAATGATTACCTGATAAGTTCTAAACAACAAAAAAAGAAAACACACCTTTAAGCCTTTCACTACTTATAATTAAGATTTAAAGTGTTTAACATTTGTAAATATTTGTGTGTGTGTGTGTATGTGTGCCTATAACTTAAGTCACATCACCTACTTGTAACATAGAACCTCAACATATAATGGCAATGCATTCATAACATAGTGTGACTGATTTGTGATTTCATTGGTTTAGAGAACTCTCAAGAGGAAATTCCCTTAATCACTGCAGACTGGCAACTGTCTTGTTTGGGGCATTAAAATCTTAAGTGATTTGCTCAGTCATTTAATCTGTAAAAGGCAGGCTTTGAACCCTGGTCTTCCAGACTCTAAGGTTATCACTTTATCCACTATGCCATATTGTCTCTATAATAAATATAAATTACCAATACTGACACAATAGAAAAGCAATCATTAAAATAGACCAATCTCAAAGAAGAAATGACAAATAAGCACTTCAAAGAACAACAATATAGTTTTTCATAAAATTTTATTAGTAAATTTTTTTCAAAATGACCAAGAAAATATAATCCCTATGTTGTAAGGGGAGATGGTAGGGTCAAATGAAGGTTGTTTTGGTTTTTTTTTTAAAGGATGAGAGATAGCTGGTAGCTGAACAGTCAGTGGATAAAAAAAGGTTAAAAATTGGGGGTAGGGGAAAGAGATTAAAGGGTCAAACTCCAAGAGAATATGAGGGGCTGCAAAATCAAAGGTCCAAATAGGAGAGCTGACCTGGGTAAGGAGAAAGGTCACCACATTTTCTGAGAATGGGGAACAAGACCTAGTTGATTTGAAGTGTAACAATAAGCAGGAAAGTGAGATCACAACTAATGACCTCAATTTTTTCAGTTAAATTTTTTCAGTAAAGTATGAGAAGTCCTCTGAGAGGGACAAGGAAAATGGTGATATGTTTTTTGGGTTTTTTTAAGAGGAGAAGATTTGGAACAACCACTGTGGGGAGTACTATGATAGATGTAGACATAAAGAAGAGATATAAAAAGTAAGAAAATTGATTAATGTATTTTTTTCAATTGTGATGGTAAAAATGCCTCTGTTTCTACTAAACAAATAGAATAAATTCTCAAGGACAAGCTGGATGCACTTGACTACATTAAAATAAAATATTTTGTAGGGGAAATATTTATAGCAAATATTAGGGATTAGAAACTTGACATTGTCAAAACGTTGCAATTTCTTAAAAGCAATGCAGCTTGCTTTCTTCCTGTCATTCAACTCTGGGCCCAACTCAGTTTCCAGCTGCAGTACTAGTCCCAGACATGATATACTGACTCAGTGAGCTGTTTGTTGTTCCAACAGAATATCATAGTCTAGACATCAGTCAGTATTTTTCATCCATTTAGTTTTTTCCTATAGTGACTGTTAGGTCGATCTCCTTAGTATAATCATGAACCTAACTGAGAAGGCCTTGTAATGTTCTCACATTAGACGCAATCAGCACAATATCATCCACAAAGAAGATTATCTGAAATACCTTACAGACTGTGGAGAATTCTTCTTCCATTTGGATCGTACATAGAACATCATCCACAAGAGAGAAAAACATCTCTGGCAAGAAAAAGTTTTCCTGTATCATACTTTGATAAACTTTAATAACTAGAGTGCTGTTGACTACATTTTGCTGGGTCAACAAATTTTTTGGAATCAAATAAATACAGTAGGATCTTATGTTCTCTTGTAGCCTTTAGTCAACTGTTTGATTTCAAAGACATGGACTGTGGAAGAAAATCATTTGTGAAAGTCTGAGCGTTCCTTTTATGTATTTTCTTGAAATACACTCTTGATATGCACATGTATCTGTATCACATATAGATGTCATTTTCATGAAGGTTCTATGAGAAATGTACACAAAAGGGGTTGTCTTCTATATTGTCTTTTTTGGTGGTATTGACATTGTTCCTCCCCCTCCCCCCATTATTTTGGTATTCTCCTTTTTCTAGAGATGGACTTTTTTTTTTGGAGGGCAGTTGGGTTTAAGTGACTTGCCCAAGGTCACACGGCTAGTTTTTTTGTGTTAAGTGTCTGAGGCCGATTTGAACTCAGGTACTCCTGACTCCAGGGCTGGTGCTCTATTCACTGCGCTACCTAGCCGCCCCTAGAGATGGACTTTTAAAATGAATTTAATGCTTCCAACATCATGTTACCTCCAGTATATATATCATCACTGTATATTTTAGCTGCTCTGGCAATTCATTAAGGGCCATTTCTACTTTCTTGGATAATGAATTGGGACCAAGGTATTGGGGACTAAATGTGGTGGTTCCACTTGTACTACAGCTGAAAATGGGAAAAGGCAATGGCAAAGAATACTAAAGGAAATTGACAGAACAACAAATGGGTTACATTTTTGCAGGAAAGGTGATAGCCAAGATTCTTTGCCTTTTTTTGCCTTTTTTATCTTTTCTGGTATTGACAGCTTATTTGATTTTGTAAGGTTTAAAACAAGTGCAATTGCAGTCTCTTGTTTTGGCAAAAGTGGTATACCAAAGAATAATGATCTAATACAAGTGTACCCTTCCTTTTAGAGAAGGGAAATAGCAAACTGATCTAGTAACTTTGCCAAGAAAACCCCAAACAGGGTCATGAAGAGTCAGACTTAATTAAATTGACTGACAACTAATCCCTACTTTACAAAACAGCCGTGCTCTTGAAAAGTTGAGCTGAACTTTTGTAAAGCTAATATTACTTTAAAATATATCAGCCCAGTATAATCTGGAAGGATCTTCAGTGAAGTCTTCAGCATAGCAAAGAATTGTGTTGCAATCCAAACTATTACTAATTTATTGTTAAATAAGTCTAATTTAAACTAACAATATTAGATTTTCTTTAAGTGGGGCTATAGCTAGTGTCCTGTGAGTTTATCAAAGAGAACCATTTTTTTAAACCAAAGTTTGAAGTAAAATAAATGTATATTGAGCTAAAGTATATTACAGAATTAAATTAGTTATATTTTACTCAATCTTAATTACTACATAGTATATGCAATATAAAATCCTAGTGAAATTTGTCACTTGAGAAAAGTATATAATTCTAAAATGAAAATAATTTGTTTTTGTTTCTTCTGTTTCCCATTGAGCCCCAGAAATAGAGAAAATGAAATTTTTACTGTTCTAGCTGCATTAATGAAAAATACCTTCATTCATAAGCTGTTACAATCAAACCTTTTATAGCACTGGCATGTCATATGCTCATCAATGTATTACTTTTCATGTGAGTTTTATTTATAAAGTTTGAATTTTACTTATTCTATCCTTCAATAGAAGCATGGTTACTTATCCCTTTCCAAAGCAGGCAGGTCAAATTCCCATGATGTCAAGGCAAGAAAACATTGAGCCTACTGACTTGTTGCTCCTTACATAGCACTGGAAAAGTACAAGTTACTCCACATACAACTGTACAAATACTCAGATGCCATCTGGGATTGTGACCCTGAACTAAGATGTCAACTAGGTTTGGATTACACAAATTATGGAGATTGAAAACTCAGTCACCCTATTAATGAGCTAATGCATAATATTTGTGACTAGATCTAGAGACATTACTGTATAATGCTTCCATAGAAGACAAATTTTTAAAAATCTAATAGTAAAGCACATTACAAAAATTCATAACAGAAGTAAGAAACCTCCCCTCACCCCCGCCATGGAATATTTCTAAATACTCCAAATTTCCAAATATTCCAAAAGGACAATTATTTTATCACAAAATTGTCTTTAAAAGAGCAGGTTCTCTAACAAAATATATAAAAATATAACCTGGAAATTAATAGCTTAAAAACACTTTCCATTTTTAACAAAAGAAATATCATTAAAAAACTAATGGTTATATTTCATTGCAACCATATACTTAATAAAATAATTATTTCCTGTCAAATCCATTAGTTGTTAGAAGAAGGATATTTATTACCATTTACAGACTGGGAAACAGGAACAGAGTGAATGTCATAAAGCAAAGCATTAGGAGAGGCAGGATTAAAACACAAGATGCCCATGCTCATTCCAGTTACTGAAACCAGATTCACACTTAAGTTTATAGAATATCAAACTCCCTAACAATTGCTGACCAGAATTTGATTGCATTCTCTCTTCCCTAGATTCAGATACAAAAAAAAAAAAAAAAAAAAAAAGCATGGGGCATTAGCATTGCACGCTGTACATTTTCCCAGAAGCCAATAGTCTATGGAGAATGTCTGTCAAACTTGTTTTGTTGCTATATATAGGTAGAAGCTTAATAAATACTATTTGATACTAAAGGAAAGGTGAGAAGTTGTGGGCTAGTTTAAAATGTGTTTCAATTCCAACCCTTATTGTACTCATTGTAAAATGTAACTCATCACAACTGACTTTTTCCTTACCATTTTTGTTTTCCTATAAAGAAAAAATACTCTCGGAAAAATACCTCCCGGTAGGGGCCCGAATTTTAAACACCGACTTTGAAGTGAGATCTTCAGGGGGTTCAGATAAATATGCAGAAAAGGAATTCCTGAGTATCACAGGTTTCAGGGGATTTTGCATATGGGGGAAGAGATGGGAAGTATAGGAAAACAGACTCACCGGCAGAAGCTGTTGCTGCATATAAGGTCAAAGGGCGTAGTTTTAGGGGCGTGCTCCCCAAACCAAGGAGAAGTGCATGCAATACCTGTTTCTGAGGTCACCTTCAGGGACAGGTATATGGGGCTGGGGCTGGGCTGGGGTGTCTTCGGTATCATTGATAAGGCCTGTCAAGGGAGAGGAAAGAAATCAGGGGAAGGAAAGGAAGGGAAGGCCCACCCATGTCTAAGATACGGAATGAGGGAATGCCCCCCAGGCTCAAATCCTCCCATCCCTCTTCCTACCCGGGTGATCTTAGGCAAATCACTGAGACCTTCCGGGGGTCTCAGTTTTCGTAACTGTAAAATGAAGGGGCTGGACTAGGTGGCCCCTGAGGTCCGTTTTGGATCTAGATCTAGGATCCTCTAGTTCCTCGTAACTCGCCCCCACTGTCCCCACCTCCGAAGCTGGACACCTTAGTTCTCCCCACCTTCTCCAGCCGCTCTCGCTCTTAACAGCATCGGTCTCTATGGCGACCTGAAACCCCGAATTCCATTGGCCCGTTCAATATGAGGGCCGGGCCAATAGGGTGGGACAGCCTTTTCCTGTCGTCCAATGGAAGCTGGCGCGGAGCAGGTCGGGGGACGGCGGCGTGCTGACGTTCCCGGGAGCCCTGGGCTGGCTGGCTGGCTGACTGACTGACTGGGCGGTGGGGGCTGCTCGGCGGAGCTCGGCAGCACCCAGGCACCCGGGCTGACTCCGTGCTGTCGCCGAAGAAGGTGGCACCATGGGCACCGGGTAGAGGGGGAAGTTGGCCGCCGCCGCCGCCTCCCGGGGGTGGGGTGGGAGAAGTGTTGCAGGGGAGGGGGCGGGCGGGCGGGAGGGGGTTCGGCGGGGGGTTCAGGGGAAGGCTAGGGAAGCTCTCTTGGCCCTGGCACTTTTTTTTTGGGTACCGCAGCCGCGACCCCTCCGCGCGGATGTCCCCGATTCCTGGAGCGACGGCAGCCGCTTCCTAACCTGCAAAGTAAGTGTGCTGCATGCAGGGAGGGCGCCGAACCATACTCCCCCACCCCCCACTCCCCTGGCCCTTCACTTCCCGGCTTCTCGTACTGTTCCCTCGGCTTACCCCGAAAACCTCCAAATCGGGGCGAGGGTGGGGGAGGGTGTGGGAAGGAGAGCCTCCCGTTACAACCACCCCCACCCACCTACTCCTCTCCTTTCCTGCCCCGCCTCGTGTTCCTGCCTGCACTCGCATTCTCCCCTTCCCCCCACTCCCCAAGGCATTGAAGTTTCAACCTCCATTTGCATTTCCCAGGATTTTTTTCCCTTTCCCTTTTGCTTACCTATTTACCTTCCATGATTAAATATGTACTCCAATCTCTCCCTGGTCTGTGGCTTTCAGCTTCAGCTCTTCCCTACCAACCTCCGCCTTCCCCCCTACCCCCCCCACCCCCCACTAATCCTTCCCTACAAATCTGCCCTGGCTCATTTCCCTCTCCCATCCCTTCTGGCTTTCTGCCCCGTCCTTTGGCTTCTTCTCTCCATTCCCCATTCCCTTTTGCATTCTGCCCCCACCTTCGTTTCTCTGCCCCCTTCCCCCATTTCTTCTTTTCTAGTAAAATCTCCTGCTCCTCTGATTTGCCCCCAATTCTCCATCTCCTACAAGCCTTTAAGCCCCTATACTCTTCCTCGTTCCTGTCTCTCCCATCAGTCTTAACTGAATTCTGTAGAACTGATAGGAAGATCTTCCACTTTGCTTTGCGCTTTCCTTATGTTTGGACACCTCTTCTCAGCCCCCCACCCTAGTTACAGCGTGGAAATCTGTCCAACACCCTTCACCCCTTCTTGGTCATCTTATTCACACCCTTCTCTTCGTGTGTGTTGCGTTAGCCCCTTTCCCTCTTGATCCGCACCCCTGCATGCTCTCTCAGGTTCGCTCCCCTACCAGTCGCCTCTGCTCCCTGCACCTCTTTTCTCCCCCAGCCCCAGTACGTGTTACACACTGGAGTTGAAATAACGTTTTCCTGGCCGTTGGGCGGCTGTCTCGGCAAAGCTTTTTGCCACTAGCCGCCTTTGCCCCGGCAAGGAGGGGGATTTGGCTCGGATTAACTGCGTGTTGGCGGAGTGCGACAAGCTGCCGAGTGCGGCTCCGGCTCGGGAGCTGAGGTTGTGGCTGCTCAGGGCTAATGAATAGGCAGGTGTGTGTGCCTGGAGGAGACGCGCGCTGTTTGTTCCTCGGGCGGTAGATTGTGTAGGAATGTGAGGAATGCTTTGGGGGCAGAGTACGCACACCCTGCCGCCGCCGCCGCCGCCGCCGCTCCCTGCTCAGCTCTCTCCATTAGCCAGAGGTCACTGGAGCATCTTCTTTGGAGCTGGTGAGGCTCTTACTTCTCTCCGCCTCCTTCCCTCTCTCCTTGCGGCAGAGCGGGCATTGGGGAAGTGTGACAAGCAGATCTGCCTGCCATCAGCCTGGCAGGCAGTATTCGTGCTTAGATTCGGTTTTGCTGCATTTCCTCCATGAGGATGAATTTGGGGGAGGGAGAAAAAGACTCCCACTTAACAAGGTCATCGATCTTTGAATCTTCTCAAGTTTGACTTGCAGTGTTTCCTGAGCGTCTGATTTTTCGTGTGCCACTGGATTCTCGGAGAACCTGCAGAAAAAGGGACCAGGAGGTGGATGTTTTTAGA
Source organism: Pseudocheirus occidentalis (assembly GCA_028646575.1). Taxonomy (NCBI): domain Eukaryota; kingdom Metazoa; phylum Chordata; class Mammalia; order Diprotodontia; family Pseudocheiridae; genus Pseudocheirus; species Pseudocheirus occidentalis. Next base: position 166,211,997 of record CM053596.1, read on the forward strand.
ATGTGTTGCAACCAACACATTTAGCCGTTGGTTTTTTTTGTTTGTTTGTTTTGGTTTTTTTTTTTAGCAGTATCAGTTAATGCTTGTGAAGGGAGACATAATCAGAGAGAGATTTGTGGACCTCAGATGTCATAAGATTTGTAATTTTTGTTACTGCTGTGCTGCTTTAGAATCCCATATAATGCATAATGAATAGAAACAGAGAGGCAGTGTTTGACCAGAGATGGGACAGATAGAACTGTCTGGTACAGTTTAAATTAGGGGCTTGTCAATTACCTTTTGAAATAGCAGAGAAATACAATGAGCTACAACAATCACAAGCTTTTCTATTCCAAGATTTACATTTATTAAGTAAGGTCGTGTTTCTGGTTTTGTAATTATCCTAATCCTTTTAGGAGGGAGGGGAAGAGGAAAAGAGAATAACTTTTAATCGTGGTGGCTCAATTGAATAAGATGAAAAATTATTGGTATGTATTTTTTAAGTTAAAAGTTGAATTTTTTCTTTAACATGAAGGAAGCAAGTTGAAGAATGCCATACACACATATTAGAAAGGAACACTTTGCAGTATTTTACATTCTCTTCCATTTGGCTTGTGTGATTTGTCTTTTTGGTTTTTTTGACGCTTTAGTTACAAGGTCACAGATGATTTTGTACAAGTATGTTCAACAAAATTTGTTAGAAGCCTTCCTTTCAGGTGTTGTAGAGAAACCTTAATGGAAGCAAGTGAAATTATTGTCTGGGGGGAAATAACCAAAAGTAAGAGTAATTTTGTATGTTGCATTGAAACCTACTGTGTGTGCTTTATATGGGATATATTTTGTTTTTGAAAATGTCTTCTGTGAGCTTCTCTGAAGATTTTGGACCAGACTCAGACAAATGATAAATCTGTTTTCTAAATTAAGATATTTTCCTGTGATCACTTGGCTTCAGTTGAGCCATGAAGAGTATAGCATGAGAGCCTTTGTATGAAAACTGGACAAAGCAAAATGGAAAGCAAAAACTTAGAGGAAATTATGCCTGAGCATTAAAGCTTTCTCATACCTATGTTTACAGTCAATGAACATTCTAACTTAAGGGTGTACTTGATATCTAACATTGTAAAGGACATAGGTTTTTGTAATTGTAGCTGCAAACTTTTATTATGTAGCATTGTTAAAACCAATGGCAGTACAAGTTAAAGTTCATTCTTATTTGATTTGAAATTCATTCTAGAAGGTAGAAAACAGGTTGTTTGCTGCATTCTGTCCTGCGAATTGAAATAATTATATATGTGCTGTATACATGTTTTAGATAGATAGTTTTAACTCCTTGAGAGGCTTTTCAGTTATCAATCATACATTCTTAGGTTTTGATTCTGTTTCTAGAAATTGCTCCATTTTGTTTGATTCAGAAGAACAGGGGTTCTCCAACCCTTTGTGGTCAGTGTCGTGGACTCCTATAGCAATGTGGTGAAAGCCTAGTCTCAGAATGTTTTTAAATGCATAAAAATACATAGAATTATGTAGGAAACCAGTTATATTGCTATAATGATGTAATTTTGTTTTTCCATTCAAGTTCTGGAACCCCCTGAAATCTGTCCATGGCGTACTCCTGCTCTGTAATATTGGATTCTGTAGTACTGTGACCTTTACGACCAAAGATGATAGAAAATAATATGACTTGTGATTTAATTCAAAATGCAAAATACTTTTTCACCATATTCTAAGATAGAGGGTATACATTTTGGTTTTGTAGGTTATGCTACAAAAATCCAAACTGCAGAAACTGCTCTATAATCTCAATACATTCATATTTTCTTTTAAAAAGGTGATAAAGATGTTAGTGCTCCATTTGGATTTTAGGAAAAAGTTTATACAATCATATGATCATAAATATAGTATTAGTCTTTGCATTTCATCTGGAATATGCCTATCTGTTGTTAAAATAACATATTTTGGGAATTTTATAAAATCTAGGGTATATGTTAAAATCTGCAAATAACATCCCTGTTCCTCAGCTTGCTTATTTCTGTTATAGAATTAATAACTGTATCCTTATCCATAAAGATGAATGAAAGGTTTATTCTAAGGTTCTTCCCGTGCATAAACTACTTCTGGGAATTGTTAGGCACTTTTGGAAGTTGCTTTAATTCGTTCAGGCTACTGGGGTATAGTTACTACTTCAGTGTACTAAATGATACCCTAGTGGCCTTTCTGCCAGCACTGAACTGCTGCTCATCAAAACACAATTCTAGTGGGCTAGGTATTTGTAGAAAATTAAAAATAGTGTGATATTTAAGCATCTGTTTTAGGGCTAAAATGAGCAGGAGCAAAAGAGAAGAGCAGAAACAAAACTTTGAGGGAAAGCTGAATTACAGCTTCTTAAGATGTGGTATGATCTTCATTGCTGGCAAGCAACAGCAACAGTAGACAGTTTTTCACTGTGTTCCTTCTGACTTGGGTTTTTCTCCTTCTGGCTCCTTTTAGAACAGAGTGCAGTCTCATGAGTTCCCTTGTTTTCTCAGACAAGCATAACATTCTTTTAAGGTTTTAAAAAAAAAAGTTTTGCTACTAGTAAGATGGGGAAGCTAAGTATAAAAGCTCCACTTATTTACTCCCCACCTCCTACCATTGAGATAAAGGGGTAGCAGAATCACATACTGCATTACAGACCTTATATTTGTTCAACAAGACCTACTATTTCCTCTGTATTTTGGAGAGAAGAAAAATAACTTTGCACTATGAATATTCAATTATTTCATCTTAGTAACTGAGCAGACTATGAAGATCCTTAGAGTAAATATTGAAGATATGTGCTAGGTACTATCAGCTTCTTTCTGTCTCCCTCAGTAGGGCACTGAGTCAAGGAGAGAAATGGGATTTTCCCTCTAAAAAAAAGGGGAAAGAGGAAACAGGTTATTGTTTTGATGATTTCTAGGTATATATTTCTGTGTAAGAAGTGTATTAGGGTAGTATAATATTCACATTATTTCCTAAGCTGCCGTGAAAGAATGCAACAAAACAATATTCACTTGAAATATATTAACTTATCAACAATAAGGTTATAATAAATTTCAGTAACAGAAAAGTAGAATCATGCTCACTCTTAAACTGTAAAAATTGGAAGTTCAATATCTGTGATACTCCCAAATCAGTTAAACCCAGAACTATTGCAACACATTTCCCTTGAATCATTGACATTGATTTCTGTTTACTTTTGATGGAATCCGATCATATACATCAATGGTAATTTTATCAGTCTTCAGCTAGTCAACAAACATGTATTAAGCATCTGCTGTATACCAGGGACTGTCAGGCAGTTGGGAATTGGATAGGATTAGCAGGCAAAATTTCAACATAGAAACAAAAATATTTTTGCATAGTATACAGGAATATTACCATTTTATGGAAGGGAACATTAGGTTTTAGCACTGGTGGAGGGGGAGAGTGTCTAAAAGCCTCTGAATGTGTTGGGGCACGGAGAGGTGCATGCTGTTCTGAAGTCAGTACCACAAAGGACACAGTGAGCATTTTTTCTTTGGAGGGAGGAAGGCAGGGCAATTGGGGTTAAATGACTTACCCACAGTCAAACAGTATGATCAAGTGTCTGAAGCTGGTTTTGAACTCAGGTCCTCCTGACTCCAAGGCTGGTGATCTATTCACTGTGCCACCTAGCTTCCCCCCAAAGTCAGCATTTCTAAGGGAGGTGATTGCTAGGTGGTGTGTAGAAGAAGGTGCACACTGAACTATATGTAAATTGGAGACCCAGTCCGTGTTCTGTAACTAACTAGTGGAGGCTTACATGCAAGCAATTATCTTCCATCTTATCTTCTATAATGCACACACCCAGATCTTCATTTTGCAAATAATACTTTTGTGACTTCTTTTCTACTTTAAGGCTTCCCTTCATGTTAATTTTAACTTTTACCTGTAAAGAAGTATTACATTTGGCTCTCCAAATTTAATTCTGTACACTGATATTATCCCCCGCCCCCACTCCCCTTTGTGGATGACCCTTTAAGCTCAGCACATTTAGAAGAGCAACTGGGGGCAGTTCCACATCTAGACTGCTATAACGGTGATAAAAAGCAATTACATTGGGGTGTTCAGGGCAATAACACAACACTGCAGGCAATTAAAGTATAATTAATTGTGAGAATGTTAGCTTGCTTTCTAGGGATAGAATCAACATGTGAAATCTCATGTGTGGAGTCAGTATTTTGAGAAAGTAACCAAAAATCTGATGAACTGTTGGCTTCTTCAAGTAATTATCATTAAAGAATAAAATCAGCTAATAACACATAAAGGAATGTGCTTATGGAGATTCTTGAAGTATATAGCACTTGAAGTCTTTAAAACTGCTTACAAGAGTACTTGTTCAGTGCCAGAAAGAGTAGAAGGTATAAGTAAACATCTTAATAATTTGATAACTTTAAGGGGTAGAAAGTAATATTTCCAACTCAAAGTAGGAGACATTGAAATAGTTAAAAGGTATGTTTGTATTTTATGAGTCCAGTTTTTTGTATTAGAATTTTGCATAATGCCTTTGTAAATATGGTTGGCTGTCAGTTTAGAGAAGGGTGTTTGAAAGTTGTTAATTGTTTTGTGTACCAGTTGATAGCTCTGCAAATTGATTCTTTTAGGCATTTGTAGATTTTTACTAGGCATCCTTAATTGTAGTCTCTTTTTTTGTGATGTTGTTCTGAAGCATTATGCATATATCCTGAACTTTAGTAACTTGAATTTTTATCTAAATCTTTTTTGAATTTATTTAATATTTTAACTCCTTAATACCACTTCTGATTCCATGTTTTATATTCTGATTAGTAAGGAATTTCAGTAAAGAAGTATGAGAATTTTCAAACTTAAGCAAGGGATATCTCTGGATTCTTAGATTTCCTAAATAAAACTGTACAAACTATCATAGATAGGCTTTCATAGTTTTTGCCAACATGTAAAACATACTTATGTACACAAGATGATTTTATACACATTACTCATATCCATTTCCAGACTGAAGAATCTTAATGTATGTTTTTTTCAGTCCTATCTTAACTTTAGTATATGAAGATGAATCTACTGACTTACCATAGGTAGATTACGCACTATGAATTGGGTTTCTAGTAATAGTGGTGGATTTACAGTAGTTTTATATCTACTGCTCCTTTGTCGTACATTGAAAGAGATGTCAGAGGCTACCTAATTCAGTATGTTCCTGAATTAAAGAATTACTTTTCAGTATCCAAGAAAGGAAAATGCACTTGGCTAGGGTAACCCATTCCAGTTTTGTACAGCCCTGATTTGTTAAGATATTTTTCCTTAGCCTAAATCTGTTTTGTTTTGTTTTGTTTTTTATTGCTTTTTGGAGGGCAGTTGGAGTTAAGTGACTTGCCCAAGGTCACATGGCTAGTTTTTTGTGTTAAGTGTCTGAGGCCAGATTTGAACTCAGGTACTCGTGATTCCAGGGCCGGTGCTCTATTCACTGCGCCACCTAGCTGCCCCAATCTGGTTTTCTGTAGCTTCTATTCTTTATTCCTATCTTCTGTCTTCTGGGCCCAAGCAGAATAAATCAAGTCCCCTTTTTTGCCCAGTGCTTTAAAATAATGTCATGTGTCCCCTACCCATCTGAGGCTAAGTTTTCCCTTCTTGATCATTTTTGTTTCTTTTCTCTGGACCATTTCCAGTTCCATTATATGTTTTGAGGTTTAACTGATAGAGTTCACTTTTAGTGTAAGGATGAGAGTCGAACTGTCTGTTTTTGTTTGGCAGCTTTCTGTTGAGAAAATGTATAGTCTAGGTGGGACAGTGGCTAAAATACTGAATGTGATGTCAGCAGTAATACTATTAATAGCTAACATTTTTACAGTGCTTTATGGTTTGCAAAGTTCTTTACAGGTTATCTCATCTTATCCTCACAACAATCCTGGGAGGCAGGTGCTATTATAATAATAGCATGTAGAGGATAATCATCATTTTACACATGAGGAGACTGAAGCATATCAGTGAAGTGACTTGTCCAGGGTCACATAGCTAGTAATCATCTTAGGCAGGATTTGAACTCAGGTCTTCCTGGCTCCAGGTCCACTGTTCTACCTAGCTGCCTACCCTTCTAGTTGGATTTGTGCCTCTGATACTAACCATGTGACTCTGGGCAAGTAACTTTAACTTCTCTCAATGAGTCAGAGTGGTGGCCATCTAGATCCTGGAAAAGGAGGGCTCCATAATGGCAAAATCACAACGTCTTTGCATAATAAAGAGGATATCTATTTCCCCTCAAAAGTAATTAAAATAAAAATAAACACATTTATTTTTTAAATCCAGAAGCCTTTAGGAACTGGCCACTAACTTTGGAAGTTTAAATTGTACTTTAGGGAGATAAGGTATATTGACATGAAAAAGTAAGAAAAAAAATGACCTGTCTCTGTCTAATGGACTGCTCTAGATATATGGAAGAGAGAGAGAGTTGGAAGTCAGTTAGTGGGTTATAAGGAAGGTGATACATAAAAGCTGGACCTTGAGAATGGAAAAGCATTTGTGTGGAAGAAGTGACTTTCCATTTTAAGAAAGCAACATGACTGAAGGCATATAACTGGGAAAGCACATGTCATGCTTATGGAACACTAAAGAGAGCAGTCTGCCCGAAGCATGGAGTCAGTATTTGGGAATTATGAGGGAAAAGGTTAAGGAAAAGGTTAAATGTAGACAGGTGTGAGCTATGTTGTTGATGATCAAGTTGAGTTTACCTGTGTTGTTGATGATCAAGCTCAGGAGTTTAGATTAGAAATACTTGGGTGTGGCTTGAGTGGTGGCAGTGTCTTGACTTTAAATTCAGCCAAACATTAGAAGAATTTGCACTGTTGTTCCTGGAACTATGAATTCTTACAACTATTTTGGAAAGCTTGTGAAATTACAAAAGTAAAATGACTAACATATCCAAATCCTTTGATCTAGTAAGCCTATTCCCCAGGACGTCATTAATAAGAAGAAAAGTCCCCGGGGCAGTTAGGTGGCACAGTGAGTAGAGCACTGGCCCTGGAGTCAGAATGACCTGAGTTCAAATCCAGCCTCAAACACTTGACACATTTACTAGCTGTGTGACTTTGGGCAGGTCACTCAACCCTAATTGCCCTCCAAAAAGCAAAAAAAAAAGTTCCCCATATACACCAAAATATAGCATCATTTTTGTCATTGCAAAAAAAATTAGAAGCAAAGTAGATGTCAATCAGTTGAGGAATGGCTGAACAAATTATGGTACATAAATGTAATGGAGCATTACTGGGCTGTAAGAAAGAGCAAAGATGATGAATACTGAGGAACATGAAAAGATCTACATGACATGATGTCTATAGAGTAAAGTAAGCAGAGAGCCAACAAGACAGCATGGACAGTGACTATAGCCATTTACAGTTATGCCTTACACATCATGAGGGTTAGGGGAACGGCACCCCTGTGCTCTGGAAAATCTAATCTGTGTAACATTTTTTGACCCTTCATACTAGAGAACAAATCAGAATTTTTTTCTTTTTCTTTTATGTGATACTTACAAAACCTTATTGTAAAATTGGGGTTAAACATGTCTGAGTTTCTAAACTTTCTCTGGGTTGTCTGCTAGCCCTTCCTTGTCATCTATGTCTTCTGTAAAACTCCCTCATACACGTTTACAGTAATTTCTTATGGTGACTTGTGATGTCAAAACTGTGATGAGGAAGGTCGCCATGTGGAAGGGATGACTGTAAATGGAAAGAACAGCTGCAGTAAAAGCTAAAAGAGAAGGTCACAACATTATAAAGAATAAGCATGTCTCAGAAAGAGGCAAGAAGGCATCTCTGAGCTGACGTAGGAGGTCAGTAAGTATTATACATGGAATATAAGTTGGACTTTTTTTTGATGTTTTGATGAAATACATCAAAAGGTATTTCTGATATTGATCTCTCATTTTTCTTTTTTGCCTTTAAAAATGCTATTTGTATTTGTATTGGTTCTCTGGGAGGTAGAGGAGGAGGGATACTGGG
>CM053596.1:166220487-166236227 GCA_028646575.1 Pseudocheirus occidentalis
GTGCTCTACTCACTATGCCACCCAGCCACCCCTAATTTTCTTTTTTTTAATCATTCCAACATAATAGGCTCAAATACATACCTTCTTTGTATATAAACTCCTTTTAACTGTCCTAATAATGATAAAGTTCTCAAGAGTTGCATGTATCATCTTTCCATATAAGAATATAAAATTTAACTTTATGGAGACCATTGTGGTTACTCTTTTATGTATATCTTTTTATGCTTTTCTTTAGTCTTGTGTTCGAATTGTTTTTTTCATCAGGAATGCTTGAAATTTATCTATTTTACTAAATGTTCTTTTTTCACCCAAAGGCTTATATTCAGTTTTGCTGGGAAGGTGATTCTTGGTTGTAATTCTATCTCCTTTGCTCTCCAGAATACCATATTCCAAATATGGTGATCCTTTAAAGTAGAAACTGTTAAATCTTGTGTTATCCTGACTGTGACTTCACAATATTTGAATTGTTTCTTTTTGTCTATTTGTAGTATTTTTTTCCTTGATCTGAGAGGTCTGGACTTTGGCTGTAATATTCCTGAGAGTTGTCATTTAGGAATCTCTTCTATGAAGAGATTGGTGAATTCTTTCAGTTTCTATTTCACCCTCCGGTTCTAGAATATCAGGGCAGTTTTCCTTCATAATTTCTTAAAAGATCATGTGCAGGCTCTTTTTTATATTGACTTTCAGGTAGTCTAGTAATATCTCGACTGGCCCTATTTTCCAGGTCAGTTGTTTTTCCAGTGAGATAGATTTCATATTTTCTTATTTTTTTTTCATTCTTTTGATTTCATTTGTTTCTTGATGTATCACAAAGTCATTATTTCCCATTTTCCCAATTCTAACTTTAAGTAATTATTTCCTTCAGTGAGTTTTTCTATCTCTTCTTCCATTTGACTGATTCTACTTTTTAAGGATTCTCTTCAGTGAATTTTTGTGCTTCCATTTTCCATTTGACCACTTCTGTTTTTCAAGGCATCCTTCTCTTCATTGGATTTTTGTGTCTCTTTTACCATTTTACCTATTCTGTTATTTAAGGGTTTATTTTCTTCAGCATTTTTCAGTGTCTCCTTTACCAAGCTGCAGACTCTTTTTTCATGGGTTTTTGTTTTTCGATCAATCTTATTTCTCTTATCAATTTTTCCTCTATGTCTATTTCTTCATTTTTGAAATCCTTTTTGGGCTCTTTATGGCCTGAGACCAGTTAAACATTCTTTTTTTGAGGCTTTGAATGTAGCAGTTTTTATTTCTTCTGAGTTTGTGTTTTGATTTTCCTTGTGATTTTCTACACTCAAGATCTTTTTCTGTTGTTTGCTCATTTTTCCAGCCTGTTTCTTGACTTTTAACTCTCTGCCAAAATGGAGTGGAGGAGACACTATCCCAAATTTTGCTTCAGGCTTTTTCTGCAGCTGTTTTCAGAGGTAATTCTGGGGATCTGTTTAGTTTTTGGCTCTTCCAAGATGGTATGACCTTTGTGTTTACTACTCTCCTGGATGGTGCATTGGTTTTTGAATGATCACAAGTACTCTTTTCTGCCCTGTAACTGTTTACAAGGGTTCCTGCTACCTTGCAGCCTCTAGCTCTACTGTGGTAGTGTTCCTCTTCACCCTGGGACTAAGACCCAGGATTATGGTCCAGATCAAAGTATATAGAGTGGAACCCACCCTGGTGCCAGCAAAGGGACTCCTGTAAATCTCTTTCTGACCCACTGTCTTATCCCCTTACTGTCTGTGGACTGAAAGGTCTGGAAACCACCACTGTTGCCACTGATTCAGTAATCCCGCAGCTTGCTGGTTTGCTGGGGCCTGATCTGTCTCTACCCTAGACTACATTCCTCTTACCCTGGTGCAGTTGACCTTTCCTGTCAACCTTCTAAATTGTCTTGGGCTAGAAAATTATTTCACGCCATCTTTTTGTGGGTTCTTCAACTCTAGAGTTTGTTTAGAGTCATTATTTAAAGGTATTTGGAAGGATTTGAGGGAGACCTCAGTTGAGTCCCTGCCTTTTCTCTGCCATCTTCACTCTACCTAGAACTTTTGCAGGAATTCTTGTAGGCTCTGGTCAAATTTAGCTATTTTTCTTTGAGGCTTTGTAGCAGTTTTCACATTAATTTCACATTGATGTCTTTTGAGTTTTTGTCTTGGTCTTCTCTGCCCATAATAGCTTTTTGTGATAGGTTTTATTTTTGTTGTTTTCTCATTTTTCCAACCTATTTCTTGACTTAGAACAGTGGTTCTCAGCCTGTGGGTCGCAACCCTTTTGGGGATCAAATGATCCTTTCACAGAGGTCTCCTAAGACCATCAGAAAACACATGTTTCCAATGGTCTTAGGAACCGAGACACTGCTCCTCTATCCGTTTCCAGGTGGGTCCACCCACATGCAGATACTCCCACATACAAGTATTAAAGGGTCATGGCATTAGGAAGGTTGAGAACCACTGACTTAGAATTTCATGCTAAAGTTGTGTTCTGCTCATCTGGGGTTGGGGAAGCTGTAGGCTTTGTCTTGCTCCTATTTTTAGAACTAGTTTCGGGAAAGTGCAAGTTTTCAGTCCTTCCCAAGGTTATGTGATGTGGAGAGAGGTGTGGTCACTCCTCTCCTGATTTGTGCTCTGGTTTTTGCCCAGGCAGGGCCTCTGGTCCCCAGCAGTCATTAGCACTTGCTCTCTTCTTGGCCCTGGAATTTTGACTCATAACTGCATATGATTGATAAAGCTGCCCATCAGTGCCAAATGTACCCAATGTCCACAAAAGGTCCAGTGTAATCTCGTTTTGGCCAATTGTCCTATGCCCTTACTCTCTCTGAGCTAAGACTTCCCAAAGCTACTGCTGCACTTATTACTTTTTCTTAATGAGCTCCAGATAGACTCCATCCTGGTGTCACAAACTTCTCTTCCAGACCTCCTAAGTTTTTGTAGGTAAGAAAAATGTATTACCCTGACCTTTCCTTGGTTCTGTCACTCCAAAACTTGATTTGAGGTAGTATTTTAAAGTTGTTTGGAGGAAAATGTTGAGAGACTTCAGCTGGGTTACCTCTACTCTGCCATTTTGACTCTGACTCCCATCAGCCCTTTGAAGTGATTTTCAGTAATTACTCTGGGCTGCATGTGTACAATTAAGGGATTGGACCATTGGATTTCCAAGGTCTCCTTTAGCCCTCTGATTCTCTGACTCGATCTATAAAACTTGACTTAATTGTACAATATGTTAAACATTATTTCAATAGTATCTTGGGGGACGGAGTCAATATGGCAGCATAAAAAAAGGAGAACTCTACAGCTCTCCCCATAACCATCTCATATGCCTATAAAATATGACTCTAAACAAATTTCAGAGCTCCAGAACCCACAAAATTACAGAAAAAAAACATCTCCTGCTGAAGTCAGGTGGACAGGAAGGGCTCATCATGGAGCACTGGGAGCTGAAACCAGCCAGGCCTGAAACCATACCTTGGCCCCTGGGCAGACAGGACAAGCCGTGGCTGGAGCACTCAGGAGAGTGGATCACTGACAGCTGTGCCAGTTTTCCAGAATTATCAACCCATAAGAATCAAGGACAAAGTGAAAGGTCAATGGAACTCAACAATTTGGGGGAATAGAAGCAGGTCCAGTTGTATGCCTCCAGGGCAAGAAAGCAGCAGAAGCGGCAGCCCTGCAGCTGCCTCCACGTGGCTGCTTCAGAGCTAGCAGCATGCAGATTGCAGGGGAGCCAAGCCATCATTCAGAGGCTAAGTGCTCTTGCCTTAACCTGCCTGGATGAAGATCATGATCTTGGGTGGTGGTCCTGAGGTGCATAACCAGCGAACCTAAGCTGGTGGGGACTGCAGAGACTGCAGCCTCCTAATATCTCCAGCAGCTGCAAAAACCCCAGTGATTTGGGACAAAGCTCTCCTCTCTGGAAGCAGAGGTCTACTGTGGCTCAAAAATCAAGTTAATTGACTGACAACATGAGCAGGCAAAGGAAGCCAACCAAAGTCGCAATCCAACTTTAAATTCCTTTTTTGGGGACAAAAAGGATCAAAGCATGGAACAGGAGGAAGACACAGTCAGAACTCCCACACCAAAAGCTTCCAAGAAAAATGTAAATTGGTAACAATCCACAGAGGAGCTTAAGAAGGATTCTAAAAACCAAATAAGAGAAGTGGAGGAAAAATTGGGAAGAGAAATGAGAATGATGCAAGAAAATCATGAAAAGAAAGTTAACTGAAGAAAATAACACCTTAAAAAATAGATGAACTCAAATGACAAGAGAGGCCCAAAAAGCCAATGAAGAGAAGATTGCCTCAAAAAGTTGAATTTGTCAGATGGAAAAAGAATCTCAAAAGCTTTCTGAAGAGAATAATTCCTTCAGAATTAGAGTGGAGCAAATGGAAGCAAATGACTTTGTGAGAAATCAAGATACTATTAAACAGATTCAAACAAATGAAAAATTAGAAGGCAATGTGAAATATCTCCTTGAAAAAACCACTGACCTGGAAAATAGATCCAGGAGAGACGATTTAAAAATTATTGGACTACCTGAAAGCCATGATCAGAAAAAGAACCTAAAAAGCATCCTTCAAGAAATTCTCAAGGAAAATTGCTCCGATACTTTACAACCAGAGGGCAGAATAGAGCTTGAAAGAATTCGCCAATCACCTCTTGAAAAAGATCCCCAAAAGAAAACTCCTTGGAATGTCATAGCCAGGTTCCTGAATTCCCAGATCAAGGCGAAAATATTACAAGCTGCCAAGAAGAAATACTTTGAATACTGTGCAAACACAATTAGGATAACCTAGGATCTAGCAGCTTCAACTTTAAGGGATTGAAGGGCCTGGAATATGATATTCTGGAGATCAAGGGAGCTAGGATTAAAATGTTTCAGGGAAAAATATGGTCATTCAATGATGTGGAGGACTTTCAAATATTCTTGCTGAAAAAATGAGAACTGAATAGAAAATTTGACATTCAAATACAAGAAGTATGAGAAGGTAAACATGGAAAACAATTCATAAGGAACTTACCAAAGTTGAACTATTTACATACCAACATGGAAAAATGGTAATTGTAACTTATGGAACTTCTCAGTATGAGGATAGTTGAAGGGACTATAAATGTCTGTGTGTGTGTGTTTGTGTCTATATGGGAGGGTGTATATATATATATGTGTGTGTGTGTGTGTGTGTGTGTGTGTGTGTACAAATACATATCTGAGTGTGTGTATATATGTATACATAGAGGGCACAGGATCAACTGAATAAGAAGGGATGATATTTTAAAAAGTGAAATTGAGAGGTGGGAGAGGAATAGAATGAGAGGAGACAGAGACAGAATATGGTTATTCATCTCATATAGAATAGGCAAGGAATAATGCTTACAATGGAGGGGAAGAACGGGAAGGCAAAAGGGAATGGATCAACCTTAACTCTCATTGAATTTGGCTTAGGGAAGGAATGACATACACTCTAAATTGAGTATCTTGCTCTACAGGAGAAGAGGGGGGATGGGGATAAGAGGAGGGGATGATAGAGGGGAAGGCGGGGCGGGGGGGATGGTTGTTAGAAGCACACACTTCTGTAAAGGGACAGGGACAAAGTAGAGAATGGAACAAGGTAGGGCGGTATAGGAAGGAGGTAAATATAGTCAGTCTTTCACAATATGTCCATTTTGGACATGTTCTGCGTAACTATACATGTACAGCATGTATTGAATTACATGTCTTTGCAGTGGGGGTGAGTGATGAGGGAGCAAGGGAAAGAATCTAGAATTTAAAGTTCTATAATCCAATGTCAAAAAAAATTTCTATATGTGTATATGTATTATCATCATCATCGTCATCATCATCATCATCATTATTATTATTATCATTATTAATTACATGCAACTGGGAATTAAGATATACAGGTACTGGGGTAGGAAGATCCATCTTGCCCTACTGGATAGTCAGAGAGGTAATACGGGAGGACATAGAAGATTGGGAGAGGGGTTATACATGGGATTGCTGTTTTGGGGTGGTGGGTAGGGGAAAGATGGGGAGAAAATTTGCAGCTCAAAATCTGGTGGAAATTAATGATGTAAGCTAAAAATAAACAAAAGTTAATTAACAATGAAAAAAATGTTAAAAATAATAAGTAAAAAACATTATTTCATTCAAATTTAGACCTTTTGTTTCCTAAATTTCTCAGTGCATGAGTTCAGAGGAGCATAGAATTTAATTCCAATTCCTTCCTCATGCAGGCAGATGTTATATGTGTATGTATAGCTAACAGTGGATAAATAGCCATTTTATAAAGTATTCTTATTCCATTTTTGTGCTCTTGAAATTTAGATCTTCCTTTTGAAGTTGGTGAAACCAGGCTCATATAAGTCAAGCCCCATTGTTCCTAGTTCTGTTCCTTAGTCCTAGTGAGAATATAAAACCTCTTCCATATGATTGCTTTTCAAATATTTTTTAAGGCTGCTTTCATGTAAGCCTTACTGTAAAGCAGAGCACCCACAGCTTTCCAGAGGACTGCTGCTGTGGACAGCTTTAAGGTTCTGATCACATAGTATAGTGAACTTGATGTATTCAGTAGTAAATTAAAGTAAATCATTTAAAGAAACCAATGTACAGCATTCACAATGTTATAATATAACAACTTATCACTAAAGTGGTCACATAGTTTTCAAGTTTAAAAAATATCATTCAGTAGGTCCTTAACTCAGTTATTCTTAAGTAACAAGCCTCCTTAAGGGACACAAAGTAGAAAGGTCAAAGTTTTCCACCCCCTAGGTCACTTTGTCTTAATCTCTCAGTCAAAAAGGTCTTCTTTCTTTTGATTGGAGATTTGTTTCCAATCATCCATAACTCAGTCATCTTGAAGAGGTACAAGGTACAAAGTACAAAGTTCTTACACACCTCGGTCACAGTAAATCATGATCTTCTGAGTCAGCACTAAGTACCCAAGGAGAGATCTTTTCATCTTGACTTGAGGCTGGCCCCCCAATTCCATGGTTCCTCTTCCATGGACCTTGCTCCTGCTTGCATCTACCCAACTGTCACCTGGATTCAAAGGTATGCAGCTCTCAGTTCCTTGTCCAGTTCCTCTTCCAGTTCCTTTTCCAGTTCCCATTCCATATTGAAGCTCATGGTGTCCAGTCCACCTTAAGTTCTTCATAGTTTCTGTTTCTGGGAAGACAAAGCTTAACAGAGCATAAACAACATATATGCACATTGCCAGTACCACCATCAGTTCACTATCTGCCTGTGAAATCAACACAGACCCGTATACAAGGTCTGAGAACTCAACACAAATCATTAGTACAGTCCCAGGATGTCCAAAACCCTCTTCCAGGACTTCTGTAAACAGACAACATGAAAATCCTCCTAAAGGCCTTCCAATAAGATCCCAGGGCTTCTGTACATAGTATTGCAACCAAAAATCAACACAAACAGAACAAATAGTGCCTAGCCACTACAAAGTTCTGCTTTTCGATTCTACCACCACAAGTGCTCTCTTCTCAGTTCTGCTCCTTCCTAGCTTGGGCTTCTCCTTATATATGGTCATTAGCTCCTCCCTGTTCCACCCCTTCCTGTTGCATCAGCAAGTTCCTCCCACTGTGGGGTTCACAAGTTCTGCTTCCTAACAAAACCTTGGTATAATCAGGGCAAGACTCAAAGGCACTTGGAACTCAAACAAGGTGCTAAATACCTAAGTAGCTGAAACAAGGTGCTAAGGACTTCTTTCTTTGCCATTACACTTACTTACAACTTGTCTTTTCCTTCCACATTTCTTGTGAGGCAATTTAGAGAGTTCCTTTATCCTGTTGAACTCTTTCTTAATATTTACACTTGAAAATATGCCATTCAGAAGTGAACATAGTATTCCATATGAAGTTTACCTAATGCAAATGTATAGTAGAGTTATTATTCATTATTTTGGACATTATGCATGAGCTTGCATTAATATTATGTTATCCTTTTTGACAGCCGGTTCATTCTCTTGAGCTTGCAGTCATCTGAAATCCTTAACTTTTTCAAATGAATGCCTAGGAATTTCCCATCTCCTCAATTTTTTTTAAACCAAATTCAGGATTTTTATTTTTTATTTAAAATGTTATTTTTATACTTTGGGCCCATTGTTCCAGCTGTTACAATCCATATTTTACCATTTAATATGATGGCTATTCTTGACAGTTTTGTGTCATCTGTGAATTTTTAAGTGTCTCTTACAAATTCATCTAAGTTATCAGTAAAACTTTGAGGGCTAGTAGTTTTTGTAAAAATAGAGGATATTGAGAATAAACAAGAACTCTGGAAGAAGATATGAGTTCTATTTTCTCAGACATATACTCCTCTGTACCCCTGGGTAAGTTATTGTAACTTTACATGCCCCAGGGAACACTCCAAGGCTTTTTTAATGGAAAGAATTCTGATCTATATTGATAGAGGGAGTTCCTACATCAGGAGTGCCCTGTATCTGTGAATTCGGGAGGTCCAGACCAAAAAAGTCTTCTTAAGTTTATTAAAAGCATTTTATCATTATTTATTGTTACTATTATGTTATAATAATTATTATATTACATTGCGTTGCATTATATTATAATTTATAATTTTTTCTTATTATGCTTTGCAAATCTTTTGCCTAATGCCTCCTTTGCTGCTGTAAAAATTTTTTATTCCCTAACGTGATGAAGTAAGGATGAAGAGTAAGTGCATTTCAAGTGTGTTTAGCTATGCAAGTTTAAAATAGATTAATACAAAAAAAAATCATACTTAGTAAATGTTAAATTTCAAAACTTGTATTTGTACTTAGCATTCTTTATTAATTTTAAGTCTTTTTTGGTGTCTTTTGTTTTTTGAATCACCAGTATCATCAAATTTAAAAAAAAAACATTAAATTCCTTAAAAATGCATTTTCTTTTTAAAAACATGTAAAGACAATCAAATAGGATTTTTATGAGTTTTAAATAGTAGAACTTTTCAAAAATAGGCATTTGTGATGAATTAGCATTATGCTTATGGGCCAAAATGATTTGACCTTGCCATCTCCTATTAGCATTTTAATTTTAACTCACTTTCTTTTTCCCCAAAGACTAATCATTCATTTTAAATTAATTCTTGCAGTTCAGGTTTATTCTACTTGTTATGATGAAAACTCCCATCAAGTATTTGTTTTTTTCTTCTATTTTATTAAGTTCGTGTAGCCATTTGGTGACTTTTGGAAAAATAATTAATAATTAAAATAATGAATAATTATTAGTGGTAGATTTTTCAAGTGCTTAATTTTTCATATGTATTGAATGACATAAATAACTTATTACAGATTTTATAAAGGATCAGAGTTTTGGAAATTTTTTTTCAATCAATGCCTAATTGGTCAATAAGCATTTGTGAAACACCTAGTATGTACTAGCTGGTATTTTAAGAATTGGAGATGTATAAACCAATACACAAGGAAACAACATATACACAAGTAAGTAGAAATTATATTTGAGGTAATTTGCCAAGTGAGTGGAAAGGAGGATAGGCTGCTAGTAAGTGGTTCAGGAAAGACATCATGGAGAAGATGACTTTTGAGCTGAACTTTAGAAAAACCCAGAAATTCTAAGAAGCACAGTTACAGAGGAATGTATTATGAGCATGGGGGGACAGCATGCAGAAGTGCTTGGAGATAAGAGGTTGTAATGTACAGGGAATAGTAAGTAGGCCATTTTGGCTGAAGTTGTTGAATGTATGAAAAGAAAACAACGTGTGATGAGCTTCCAAAAGGAGTACTGGAGACACGTTGTGAAGGTCTTTGAGTGTCTAACAGGAGTTTCCATTCTGTAATCAAGAGGGAGCCAGCCACTGAAGCTTTTTGAATAGGAAGTGACATGATCAGACCTGTACTTTAAGAATTTTTCTTTGGCAGCTTTGTGAATGACAAATTGGAGAGGGTAGAAGATTGAAGAAGGGAGAATGATTAGGAGGATTTTGTGATAGTTCACCTGAGAGATAATGGAGGCTTGAATTTGGAATGTTAAGTAAAGCAAAGGAGGCAGATGTGAGAGATATGGAGGTAGAATGGACAAGACTTGGCAAGTGACTGGATATGTGTCATGAGGGAAGACAGATTTGGGGATGGCTCTGAGGTTGCAAACTTGGGTGACTCTAAGGCTCATAATATCCTCCAGAAATAAGGAGTTAGGAATAGAGTATGTTTCAGGTGAAAAAAATCAATTCTCTTTTGCATATGAAGAATTTGACATGTATACCACTTGAAAATCTCTAAATTGGGGTTGGTGGTGTGAGATTATAGTTCAGGGAAGAAATGGGGTTAGATATATGGATTTGGAAATATCTTCATAGAGATGATGATTAAACCTAAGGGAGCTGATAAAGTTACAGAAAATGTGAAAAAAAGATAGCAGCCAAGGACATAATCTTTTTTTTTTTTATAACATATAGACATTATTTTGATTTGCATTTCTCTTATTAGTAGTACTCTTATTTTTAGAACATTCTTTCATGTTGTTAACAGTTTATAGTTCTTTTTGAGAACCAGTGTGACCAGATTGCATAGTTTGTGGAGAGGAGTAAAGTTTTATACTAGAAAGGGCCAGGTTGTGAAGGGCTTTGAAATAGGATATTATATTCAATCTTTGAAATAATCAGGGTTAACTGGAGTTCATTGAGTAGTATATGACATGGTCTGACTTGTATTTAAAGACGATTTCTTTGACTATTCAGGGTATAATGGACTAGAACGGAGAGAAACTTAAGGCAGGCAGACCAGTTTTTCTATTGAAATCGTCTAGGCATGAAGTGATAAGACCCTATAGCTGTGTGGGGTGGCAATGTTGGAAGAGAGAAAGGGGTATAATTGAAAGTTGTTGTGAAAGTAAAATTGACAAGCTCTGGTGACAGATTGGATATGGGAAGTGAGAGAAGTATTAGTGGAAGATGTTGCCAAGTTAGAGAGCTTTAATGCCAGTGAGGATGATGGTATCCTAGACAATAATATGGAATTTACAAAGAGGGGAAGATTGTACATTGCAAAAGTTATACATCTGCAGAGTTAGAGTTTTCTAAACCAATGAAATAAAGGATCTAGTTTTACAAGGAAGGAAGGAAGAAAATACTTGAATAAAGGTTATCAAGTCAAGGTCATCTGCTGTCAGCAGACATTGATAGGGGATGTCAGTTAATCTGAGAGAGAGATGACTTTTTCTGGATCTTTTAATTTCCTGAGACATTTTGAATTTCAAATTTGTGTGTTTTCTAATCTATTTTCCTCCTCTCCCCACTACCCCCCACCCCCAGTGCTTGGTTTAAGAAAGATATAGGAAACTATTTTCATACCAAATTTAGATTTTTAAATTTATAGTAAGTATGTGATGGGGGGCATAAATAACCAGAAAAAATCAAATCTCCAAAAAATAACTTTTTGGAAAATTGCATTTTAGTTAGTCTCTTCCACCTCCACACCCTTTTAGGCCTTTTATCAGTATAGGGGTAGAAGTTATGGAACAGGTGGAATGAGAGGGTACAAACTTTTACTTCAGTCACTCCCTGAGTAATGATATTGTCTGTATTTGAAGATGAACTCCTATGTTCACTGAGGTACAACTCCCATCACGTACAAACAGTACTAAGGTTATACATCATACTGTTTTTTCATTTTTGTGAGCCCATCTTATTTTATGAAATGTTCCAAAAATCTTGGTGCAATTTTACTGTTTTCTATAAGACTTTTGGAACATCCTGTATTTGAAAATAATAGTAGATGTAGTTATTTAAAATGACACCATAAATGTCATTTATAATTATTTACAGTGACATTTATAAATATTATTTTAATTTTTTTAAACATTTTTAGAATTTTAATTTTTCTTAACTTGGTAACCACCAACATTCACATTTGTCTTTTAAACTTTGAGCTCTAATTCATTTAGTTCACATTAAAGTTAATTTTTTTTATAACTTATTATCTTAGATGTTTAAAAATAATTATCACTGGTCATTTATAATATGGCACTTCAGGAAAGATGATATTAGAGATTATCTAGTACAGTCCATTAATTTTATCTTTTTTTCTTTATAAATGTATTATTTATTTTAGTTTTCAACATTCATTTCCACAAGATTTTGAGTTACATATCTTCTCCCTGTCTTTCCCCTGCCCTCCACTCCAAGATAGCAAGCCTACTGAACACTCCTTCCACCAATATGCTTTCTCCTACAACCTCCCCCTTTCCCCTTCTAACTTTCTAGGAGGGCAAGATGGATTTCTATACCCCAGTGCCTACAGATCTCATTTCCCAGTTGCATGTAAAAAAAAAAAAAAAACCAATCACTTTTTTTTTAACATTTGTTTTTAAAACGTTGATTTCCAGATTCTTTCCCTTCTTTGCTCCTCATCCACCCCCACTGGGAAGACAAGCAATTCAGTATAGGCCACACATGTGTAGTTATGCAAAACATCTCCACAGTAGTTATATTGTGAAAAACTAATTATATTTCCCTCCATTCTGTCCCATCCCTTACTTATTATATTTTCTTCTCTGACCCTGTTCCATTTCAAAAGTGTTTGCTTCTACTACCCTTGCCCCCAATCTGTCCTGCCTTCCATCATCCCTCCTTTTATCCCCATCCCCCCTACTTTCCTGTAGGGTAATATACCCAATTGAGTGTGTGTATTATTACCTCCTTAAGCCAAATTCAATGCTCTTCCCCTCCATTGTAACACTTTTTTCTTGCCTCTTTTAGATGCGATAATTTATCCTAGTCTATCTCTCCCATTCCCCTTCTCCCATTATATTCCTCTCTCATCTCTTAATTTTATTTTTTAAATATCATCCCTTCATATTCAACTCATCCTGTGCCCTCTGTCTATGTACACATATACACATACATATATATTTATACATACATACACCCTCCTATACATACATATATATGTATGTGTGTGTGTATATAATTTATATATGTGTGTGTGTGTGTATATATATATATATATATATATATATATATATATATATAATGTTCCCTTCAACTGTCCTCGTACTGAGAAAAGTCTCATGAGTTCCAATTATCATTTTTCCTTGTAGGAATATAAATAATTTAACTTTAATAAATTCTTTATGATTTCTTTTTCCTGTTTACCATCACATGCTTCTCTTGCTTCTTGTATTTGAAAGTCAAATTTTCTGTTGAGCTTTGTTTTTTTCATCAAGAATGCTTGAAAGTTCTCTGTTTCATTGAATGAATATATTTTACCCTGAAGCATTATACTCAGTTTTGCTGGGTAGGTGATTCTTGGTTAAATCCTAGCTCCTTTGACCTCTTGAATATCGTATTCCAAGCCCTTTGATCCCTTAATGTAGAAGTTGCTAGATCTTATGTTATCCTGATTGTGTTTCTACAATACTCATTGTTTCTTCTTGTCTGCTTGTAATATTTTCTCCTTGACATGGAAACCCTGGAATTTAGCTATAATATTCCTAGGAGTTTTTTGAGAGGATCTTTTTCAAGAGGTGATTGGTTAATTCTTTCAGTTTCTGTTTTGCCCTCTGGTTCTAGAATACCAGGGCAGTTTTGCTTAATAATTTCTTGCAATATGGTGTCTAGGCTCTTTTTTTATAGTGCTTTCAGGTAGTCCAATAATTTTTAAATGATCTCTCCTGAATTTATTTTCCAGGTCATTGTTTTTTTTTCCAATGAGATAGTTCACATTGCTTTGTATTTTTTCATTCATTTGGGTTTGTTTTTATAGCATCTTGATTTCTCATAAAGTCATTAGCTTCCATTTGCTCCAATCTAATATTGAAGGAATTTTTCTCTTCAGTAAGCTTTTGAAATTCCTTTTCCATCTGGCCAATTCTTCTTTTTAGGGCATTCTTCTCCTCATTGGCTTTTGGACCTCTTTTGCCATTTGAGTTAGTCTATTTTTTAAGGTGTTATTTTCTTTAGTCATGCTGTTGACTCATTTTTATTATTTTCTTGCATCAGTGTCATTTCTCTTTCCAATTTTTCCTCTACTTCTCTTACTTGATTTTGAAAATCTTTTTGAGCTCCTCTGTGACCTGTAACCAGTTTGTATTTTTCTTGGAAGCATTTGGCGCAGGAGTTTTGACTTTGTAGTCTTTTCCTGATTCCATGTTTTGATCTTCTTTGTCCTCAAAAAAAGATTCTGTGGTCTGATTGCCCTTCTTCTGTTTGCTCATTTTGCCAAGCAGTTACTTGACTTTTGAGCTCTTTGCCACAGTAGAACTCTACTTTTAGAGTGGAAAGAGCTGTGTCCCAGATTGCTGGGGTTTTCACTGTTGTCAGAGCTCTGTGGAGGGAGCCCTCTCTACAGCTACCACAAGCTCTGACACACTAACTTTCCTCACCTCAGGGCAACCACCCAAGACTGGGACCCAGATCCAAGCAGATCCAAATCACTACAATCTGTAGGCTAGGAGCTCTGGAGGCAGCCATGCAGCTGCAACAAGTAGGGCCACCTCTGCTGCCTCGGGGGCAGTGACCAGACTACATTCTTCTCTCACCCAATGCCAACAGAGTTTCCTACTGACCTTTTACTTTCTCTTTGACATTTATGGGTTGAGAAGTCCAGGAACTGCCACAGCTGCTGCTGATTCACTTTCCTGAAGTCTGCCCTGGCTGGTCTGGATGGCAAGTCTGGGCTGCCGCAGGTCATGCCACACTGTGCTTGTCTCCCAGCCACGTGTGATAGACCCTTCCTTTTGGCCTGCCAGGGCTGCCTTCAGTGGGACATTTGTTTCTCTGTGTCATTTTGTGGGTTCTGTACCTCTAAAATTTGTTTAGAGTCTTTTTTGTTTTTTTACAGATATTGGAGGTGGTTGGAGCAGGACATCAAGCAAATTCTTGCTTTCGCTCTGCCTTCTTGGCTCTCCCCCTTCCCATTCATTTACAGATGAGGAAACTGAGTTTTAGAGTAGTTGTGGTTTTGTCTGTTAATAAGCTTGATTTATAACTCTTTCCACAGTGATTACATATGTATTTTGCTTGTTAACTAGCCATCTTTTGTTAGAACTGTCTTTGATCTATGGATTCAGTAGTTTCTTTACTAGTAATGAATTCCCTTTTTAGTTTGTTCTACCTGTATCTTCTAAGTTTTAAGTTCTGTATTACGCCATTTAAAGTCCTTCCTCTTCTTTATAGCATTTACACATACACACACACACACATACACACACACATACATAGCTGAAGTGAGCCATATGGCTAAGCTAAGACTCTAGTTCTGCAGTTGAGGAAACAGATCCACATGTAAGGTAAAATGAGTTGCCCAAAGTTGCAGTTAATAATTAATGAAACTGGGATTTGAACTTCGAACTTCTCAAAATCCATTATTTTGTCATTCATTTTTAGTTTCCAGTACTAATAAGCAGTTTATGGAATTTACTGCATGTAGCTGCGCTATTTTTTGAAATGTAACTTTTGCTTTTCATTTAACAAGCATGAATTTTCTCTTCCTACTCGATGAAAAAAAAGAAAAAGGAGAATTATTGTTACTAAAATTAATTTCCATATAACACATACTCTCATTGGTGTAGGCCACCTTTACAATATGCCCTCATTTCAACTTAAAAATACATTTCACTATTGAATCCATTTAGTAATCTGGATATGATCACTTTTTCCGATGGACCTTGGCCTGGTCTGAAGTCTAATGTCATTCTTGTTAATTTGATTTTGAAAATATATTTTGGGAGAAAAAGGAAGCAAGCTAGGAACAGCAGTAAAACTCTAGAATCCTTTTTTATGGACAAAAAAGA
>CM053596.1:166236727-166268725 GCA_028646575.1 Pseudocheirus occidentalis
TTCAAAGTTTCAGCTTTCACTAACCGTCTCTCTGACCGAAGCTCCCCTCAGGCTGGTGCTGTAGATTTTCTTTGAAGTAGACTCACGCTGTGGCTTGGGAGGCTCGGGAGGCTCCGCTGCTCCTTGTGGCCACCCTGAGGCCTTGGCGTTCTCTACTCCGCTTAGGTGTGAGCTGGGCCTCTCGCCTTGGCAGATGTGGGGGTGCTGGAGGCTGTAGAACCTCTGCAGGCTGGCTCTTCCGGCTGTTCCAGCCTCCGCTCTGGCCACCGTGCTGAGCCCCTGCTGCCGAGCTGCCTTCAGCGAGAGCTGTGTTCTCTGTATTTTTGTGAGTCTGAGAGTCCTAGACTTTCCTAGACTTTGTCTGGGCTCATATTTTATGGGTCTTTAGGGTAGCAGTGTGGGAGTTGCGGGACCTTGCTGCTTCTACACCACCATCTTGACTCGCTCCCCCCCTCCCCCCCAACTAGCATTCTTAAGGAGTTTTCTGTTATTTCTTTGTATTTGGCTGCTAGTAGGAGATGCTTGAGCAAATATTCTTAGTTTTTCCAGCTCCTTACATTCTGGAAGTTATATATCAGCTCATTTTAAAATCTAGGGTATGGTTTTTGGTTTTTTGTTTGTTTGTTTGTTTTAGTATCTTTCCGTTAAAATTTTCATAGTTGAAAATTATAGAACTAAATTTAAAGCATGAATGGTGATCTGTCAGATGATTGTATCATTTGTCAAAAATAGTTTTGTCTTTAAGGACTCCCTTTCATTGCTCTAAAGGAGCAGGTATTTCCTTCTCCTTCCTCTCTACTTACTGATCCTAAAAGCAGGATCTCTCCAATCTGAAACTCTGTTCTCAGGGCTAAGGGATTAATATGAACCTTGAGGTTAGCTGGACTCAGTTATTTTCTGTTCTGAAGGGACACAGAAAAGGGGTAGGAGTAAAAAAAAAAAAGTCTTCACACCCTTTCCTTCCTGTTTCCCTAGTGAGATACCCAGGGCTTTTGGCTTATATAACATTCTAGGGAACTTTTCTCTGACTCACTGTTTACACCTTTATTCCTCTCCCTTTCCCATCTTTGCCTCCCCCCCCTTCCCTTTCAGGTCTAAAGGCTTATTTCCTTCCCTTTTCCTATTGGCATTAGCCTAGACCCTAGGGTCTCTTTGTTTCTCTAGCCTACTGTGGAACTGGAACTGTTCCTGTACCTTAAACATGCATTCAGCCTTTTTGAGGTTTTCTAAAGGTTTTCATGACTAGAGAAATATTTGGATGGTTTAAAAAGAAAAGACAATAGGCTTTCACAGCAAAACATATCCCTGTTACATATTGAAATGGGAAGAGAGCTAATTTCTGATCTTTCCTGTAGGCCTCAGTCACATTCTTTTCCTGTTCAGTCACTGTTATTTAGCGATTCTTTTGTGTTTAGGTAGATAGAGTATTTATCAAGTCCTTACTCTGTGTCAAGCACTGTGTTAAGTGCTGAGAGCATAAAACTTCTTTGACACTGACTCCAGCCTCTCATGTAGATGCCTCACACTATTGCAGTAGACCTCTGATTGGTCTCTCTGCTTCAAGTCTTAACCCATTTAACTCCATCTTCCCTTTAACTGTCATACTGATTTTCCTATAGGACAGGTCTTGCCATGTCTTCCCCTGTTATTTAATAAACTTCAGTGACTTTCACCTCCAGCGTCAAATATAAAATCCTCTGTCTATTTAAAGACTTTTATAACCTGGCCCCCTCTTATCTTTCTAGTTTGCTTGGACCTTCCTCCCTTACCCATTTCACTTTCACTCCCAATATTCTTTAATACAGTCACACTGGCCTCCTTACTTTACCCAGATACTCCAATACTCCATAGCATAAATCAAGGATTTTTCACTGAGTGTCCCTCCTCATGCCTCGAATTCTCTGTTTCCTAACTCCTAATGTTAGAAGACAGCACTTTAACTGGCAACTGAAAAAGACAGCTATGTCATGAAGATGACCACTAGGGTGGTGGTCTAAAAGAATGGGCAGAAGAATTTGGAGTAAGCATGGCTAAGCATATTTGCATCCTCAAATGGAGGTTCAGCAATGAATTCACCAGACAAAAGAGGAGATCCTCATAGATTCCCTCTCTCCAGTACTCTCTCTGCACTTTCTTATATCTTGTACTTTCTTTTGTTCTTCCTGTAAAGCTTAGAGAAGACTTACTAAATAGACTGTGAGTCTGAAATGTAAGATGTCACTCTTGACCTCTTTATCAGTATTTTTTTCAGTTACCTTTTTCACTTAAAGTCACTACAGAACCCATTCCCCCTTTCTTTTATCTTCTTCCCTTGTCACCATCCTTTTTTCCAGCTAAGCATCAATAAATGGTGTGGCAAAATGAGAAAAAAAATGAGTTGAGGAAGGGACATTTCCAAGCTACAGGTGGTTTTCAACAAGAATGGAAAGAGGAATGTTTGTCTACTATTGTCATGTTTTAGAAAATGTAAGCTTGTCTTTGAATACATAGGACACTTAAGATGAAGATAGAGACTGCTCCTGTGATTTCCTTAACACAGAGAAACTCCTCCATGAGGAAAAGTTAAGTGATTTACGAAGCTCATATCTAACAGCGATAGAATGGAACTTGAACCTTCTTGGCTTTGAGGCTGACTTTGTATCTGTTATGCTACACTGACCCTCTGTCTTACATATAGTGTAGCATTGTGAGAATTACTTGGGGCGAGTGATAATTTCGATATGGTTCCATGTCAGTGTGTTTCTGATACTGTGCTAACTCAGAGCATCTAATCTTGATTAGATGAAACTGGATTGTGCTGATTTCCCCACACTTAAAACTTTTCTGTTCGCTGAGTTAAGAATTCTGTGCCATGCAGTAATACGTAATTTCATGTTTCATTGCTCTCTTGTGAAATATTTTTAATTGTATGGTCTTTAAAAATAGAGAAGTCTGTCATTTATTTTTAGAAATTATTGTGGTGCTTTGGTGTTAAGATTATACCTCTTAAAGAGCACACTTTAATAGCTGTTAAGAGTTATTTCCATGGCTATTGGTATAGAGAAGTCAAGCATTTGTTTCAAGAATTTTTGAAACTCTGCAGTGAAGCGGAATTGGTCTCATTAAAGCATGAAGAAAAATTATCAAAAGCAAAAAAATAAAAACAGAAAATTACAGATTTAATTTTATTTTTCTTAATTTTTTTGGTTAAGTTTAGTGCATATAATTCACAAGAAGGAGGTGTATTTTTCATTTTAAGAAGAACACATCATACATTTTGAAAGCAGTAGGTTTTCCCCCAGATTAATTTTATAGCTGTATCAGAAAACAATAATTTGATATATGCGGACATGTTCTATTCATCATCTTGAAAATAGCATAGTCAGGAGCATTTCTTACAGTGTTGCACTTGAAGTAACAGTTCTTGCATTTTTATTGTACAATTGCAATGCACACATGCTTGTTGAACATAAAGGTAGAAAAATTTGATGAAAAAAAAATATGGTCTCTTTTGGGTTGCTGACACAGCTTTTCATCCTATAATTATACTGTTCCCTCACAAGTTTTCAAGTCAGTTGGAAATATAATCTTAAAATCTTCTGTAATCTCTTTTATATTCTAATATCTCTTAATTTATCTAGTTTCTTCTTTTCCTATTTTACATCTTCATCATCCTTCATAGTCTTATTTTTTAACTTCCTTGACATTTTTTTGAGGGAGGTCAAAGCTTGACTATTAATTTTCAGAAAAAGAATACAACTTAATAGAATTATAAAATTATAATAATAATTTTCTACATAGGTTCGTAAGAATCAGCAAAAATCAAGTAGCAATTTCATCATTTTACATCTACCTCCTGCATTTTTCTGTAGGTCGTGACTGACAAATCTCCAAATAGCTAAAAGAAACCTTTAAGGAATTGAAGTAGAAGAATCAGAAAAGTTTACATAATCTTACCTAAGCTCCAAATGACTAATTCACTGTTGTTACCCAGTGAAAACCAATGATGTGATCTTTTGTTCTTCACAACTTCCTTTGTTACTACACTGATTTTGGTGACAATACCGGATGTTTTGGGGGAATAGTTTTTTTTTTCTTTTATCTTTTTCTTTTTTTTGGAGGGCAGTTGGGGTTAAGTGACTTGCCCAAGGTCTTTCTTTTATCGTCTTAAGCAGACATTTTCTTACCTGGTTTTTCAAGGTTAGGAGCATCTTAACACTAATGAATGTAGTTTACCTTCCAGACCAAATATGTCATCATATTCCTTCTCAAAAAAGTTTTAATATAGCTAACCTTAACCCTAAATTCATGCTCTGTGATAACTGAGCTAGGTGATAATTGTGGATAGCTAATATGAGGTAGAAGCAGCTAGGTAGATAGAATGCTGAATCTGGAGACAGGAAGACCTGGGTTCAGATCCAGCCTGAGGTACTTACTAACGATGTGATACTAGGCAAGTCCCTTAAATTCTTTATATCCTAGGTTTTTCATCTGTAAATTGATAATAGCATCTTTCTCACAGGTTTTTGTGAGGATCAAATGAGATCATATAGGGAAAACACTATGCAAATATTAGCTGTTATTATTTCATTACATAATAACAGCTGATCCTTTGTATGTACGACATTTTAAAGAAATGATGTTGAATAGGAGTTCTTTCTTTATAAGTATTCTATTACTAATGAAACTGTTTTTAAAGCAGTAGTCTCCAAAGTAGAATCTCTGCATCGTTAATGGAATGGGGGGTTAGTTCCAAGGAGTTCATGATCAGAGGGTAAGAAGATGGGTTGCATCCCATTATTTCTGTGATAGCTAATGAAGGGACTTGTCTCCAGCACAGTCACACCACCCTTGTCATTCGTTATTGCCTAACATGCCCACTATACTCCAACCAGTGACTGTGTAAACCTCTTAAGCTTCCTCTTTCAGTTAGCCCCTTAAGGTGGATATCACCCAAAGTAATAAGTACAAGTACTGTTGGGAAAATCCCCTTCATATACTGCCATCATGCCTCTGTTTTACCCTTCTCCAAGTCATCATCTGCATCAGTGCTCTAGAAATTTTCCCAGAGCTTAGGTCTGACGACATTATTCCCCTGCTCAGTAAACTCCAGTGATTTCCTGTTATTCTGGGATCAAATATTATTTCTTACATAGACAGGTAGGTGATGTAGTGGATAGAACACTCGACCTTGAATAAGAAAGATCAGAGTTCAAATTTGTCCTTGGACATTTATTAGCTGTGTGCTTGTGTCACTTTCCTCAGCTTAAAATGGGGATAATAATTGCAGCTCTCTCTCAGATTTTTTGTGAGGATTGAATGTGATACTCAAAAGTGCTTAGCATAGTACCTAGCACATGCTAAAAGCCTAATAAATGCTTTTCTCCCCTCTCCCAACCCCCCCCCTTTTATCTCATCTTTTAAAAATTTATATTTATATATTTTAAATTCTTTTTCTAATTTTTGTGTCTCACAATTTACATAATTGTTAGTAGAATATTAATAATAGCATTTATATAGCATTTTAAGGTTTACAAATTGGTGATTTTACATATGCATATATAATTTTATATGTATCATTTGATCCTTTTGACAACCTGTAATGCAAGTGTAATATTTGCAGTGCCCACAATCACAATACAGACTGTGACTATAAATATCACAGGATGTTTAATCGCAAAATGTAACAAACTCTCCATATAGAGCATAGAACCAAAGCATTTATTTAGACACCAAAAAATCGAATCCCAAAACCAGTAAGCCAATTCCATCATAATAATAAAGAAGTTAACAAGCCATAACAACAGAGAGCCATGCCATCCTAAAGCTTTCCCACAAACCAATACAAAACTAATATTTATTCCCAAACCTCTCCATCTCCTTGCCTGAGCTCTTCTCTTTCCTACCATCTTGCTAGCTCTGACTCCCAGCTTCCTATGGCTCTGCTCTACGCTTCAGCAAACTAGTCTCATCGCAGGCTTCATGTTATTACATTCAGCCTATTAGGGGGCAGAGTTTATTTTCAAAACAGGAAAGCTCTTCATAGTCCCATTCCCACTACAACCCTTGAAGGTAGGTGCTATTTTCTCATGTTACAGATGAAAAGCCTGAGTCTGAGAGGTCAAATGACTTGTTGAGGGTCACTTAGGTGGTGTTTGAGGCAGGATTTCTACTCAAATCTTCAGACTCCAAAGTTCAGGACTCTACACTGCACTACTTAGCTCCTTGTATGTCACTTCATAATAAGCTAATATATATTTATTTTGGATGCATGCTCAAAATTTTTTCTGATAAGAGGTAATGAAAAAGCTTGGAGATTCCTACTCTTTTAGAAAGAGATGTTTTTATAATACATCAGTCATTGCTAGGTTCTCTGTTGATAAATGTAGACTGATTTGGACTGAACATTATCTGTAGAAATGTATCAAAAATGGAAATTTTAGAGTAGAAAAATTTTGCAGATGGAATTTGGAAGAAAATACACTGAAACACTGTATTTGAGGGAAAATGTAAAAAGGCTAGCATTTCCATACATACACACACACCCAGTCTCAAAAAAGATCATCCTCCTTGAGAGCCAAAGACCTTGAATTATGATACCAGGATTCTCTCTCTGTGTCTTATCTGTTTATTACATATACAGAAATAAAAAACATCATAGTAATTTCATTTTTCTTCTTTAACATAGGGGTTATTATATCCCTTCTTTACAGGAGGCTAAGAGGAATAAATATTTGTGAAAAGTTTTGAATTCTAAGAATTGACCTAAAATGTGTATGATAAAGCTATTATCAAGAAGATGAAACTTAAGATTTCTTTTTTTCAGGTTTGATAGTGAGCATGAAAGCAGCTTGTATATAGGAGTCAGTCAGGTAGAAAGAGTGTCAGCTTTGGAGACCCTGAGTATTTGGGTTTGAATCCTGGTTCTTCCAGTTAATACTTTTTATCAATTTAGTTATGTCATGACTCCTGAGCTTCTATTTCCTGATTGGGAAATGAAAAGATGAGAGTAGGTTTTAGCTCTAAATTTATGATCCTGTGACCTCTAAGAATATTGTAGTAGGAAACTTAAAATGCATAAAATCAAAATACATTTCATTATATATAACTGAATTATTTTAGGGGGAAGTCTTTTCAAAGCCCATCCAATACTCTGGTGGGGTAGAAAGGGGAATTAATTTTTTAACAAGAAAAATGTTTGCTTTCTCTTTCAATCACATTAAATTATTAATATTTAACTATATACAATGATTAATAGAGAAGTAATAAAAATCCATATAGTACCTAGAATTTAGGAACAGGAATAGATACATGCTAAAAGTGCCATTTTATACTACTGTTAATATATAGAAAGTGACGATTACTCAAAAAACGTTTAGCAGATTGGTTCCTAAATTCATACTTATGACTTAGGAAAAAATAGTCTTCATTAGTTGTCTGAAAATTATCCTTAAATATAATCAAATTAATATTAGTTTCTGGATGAAGGAGGGATAGAAACCAGCTTTTTTGTGTGTGGCACTTTAATCATAGTGCCATTAAAAGATAATCGAAGTTTTCCCTTTCATTTTCCATTTCAATTTGAATCAAGAAGGCAATTAAGTCCTTTGTAGATATGTTAGTGTGGTGTTAATGTAGCATCAAGTGGTATATACAGTTGAATGCTATAGTAGCATATAACTCTAAAACCTGGATTTGTCAGATACGTCCAACTTCTTAAGGGATGTTTTCAGTGTAATTAAAGAAATAAATTTCAGATAGTAAGACATTCATTAATAGCAAATGATTCCATTTGGAAAAGATCTTGGGATTCTGTTAGACTACAAGGCCAGCATGAGGCTAGAAGATGATAACTTGAAAGTTAACCAAAAGTTAACCAAGCTTGGGGTGGCTAGGTGGTACAGTGAATAGAACAGCGGCCCTGGAGTCAGGAGGACCTGAGTTCAAATCCAGCCTCAGACACTTAACACAAAAACTAGCCATGTGACTTTGGGCAAGTCACTTGACCCCAACTGCCCTACCTTTCCACCTCCAAAAAACAACAAAAAGAAGTTAGCCAAGCTCACCAGAGTGAGCATATAAGGAGTGAGCTTAATTTTTATTATTCTCACATGTATTTTTAAAAGTAAATTTAAATTGATAATTTATTTTTACATTATCTATATTTCCTAATATATTCCTTCACCTTGCAAAGAGTATCTCATAATGAAGAATAAAAAAAGGTTAATACTAATAATCAATACATTAAAAGTCAAATGTTTTATACAATATTGTACACATAGCTCCTCACTTCTGCATAATAAAGGGAAATATTTCTCATACCTCTCTTTAAGACCTTTTCATGTATATTGTTGTAGTTCATGTGTATATATGTTGTAGTTGTATATATTAATTTGCTGGTTTTCATTTTTCATCAGTTCATATAAATATTTTCTTTTCTCTTTGTATTTATGATCACTGTTTTTTCTAAAATATTGATATTACATTACATTTATGTGCCACAGTTTAACCATTTGCCAATAGATGGTATTTACTTTGTTTCTACTTCTTTGCTATAATAAAAGGTGCTACTATAAATATGCTGTTATATCTAGAACATTTCTTTGTATTATTGACTTCCTTGAGGTTTTTATCTAGCCAAAGGGTAGTTTACATTTCAGTCACTTAGCGTAATTAACTACATTCCAGAAAGATCAGACTAATGTATAACTCAACAGTGCATTAATTTGCCTGGCTTTCTGTAATCCCTCCACTGGTGACTAGTTCCATCTTTTATTTACTTTTCCAATTTGCCTAGTTGTAAAGTGAAAACTTTGTTTTGATTTTGCATTTCTTTTCTTTTTTTAGTGATTCAGAGCATTCTCTCAAATGGTTAATAGTTTGTAATTCTTCTGAGAATTGTCCATACCTTTTGAGGATTTATCTCTTAAGTAATCAAGGTTGGATGCTAATGCAGATGGATGGTTATTCAGCAGTAGGACAACATGTTAAGTATCTAAATTAACATGCTCGGCATGTTTTAATCACAGAGGGAGATACAGGACAGCCCACTGCTCTCAAGGAACTCACAGCCTTACATATTTCAGATAATTGCCTATTTCTTGGATATCAGATGCTTAGAAGATAGTAGATACAAATATTTATTTTGTGATTAGCACTTTCTTTTGCTAGTTGTGTTTATTTCATTCATACAAAAGCTTTTCAGTTTCATGTAATCTAAATTAACTGTTTTCTCTTTGCTGATCACCTTATTTGGAGACTTATTTGTTTAATAATTCACCCTCTAACTAAAATTATGAAAAGTATTTTTAAAATTTCTTATTGCAAGACCATTAAAATTCAAATGACATATTTTATAATGTTATTGTAGGTTTTGGTATAAGGTATTAATCTCAATTAATTTAATTTCTTTGAGATTGTTTTTGAATTTTCCCATAGGTATTTAGCATTTTCAGGTTTATCAAAGATTGGATTAGTGAATTCAATCAAATAATCAAACAATAAACACCACCTATCAGTGTGTCAGGAACACTGGATACAAAAAAAGGAGCTTATACTATTCTCAAGGAGTCTATACTTTAATGTGACTAATGTGAAAATATATTTAATGTGAATGCATATGTAGAGTCTGTATCAGTTTGCATTCAGTCTTAGAGGGGAGAAGGGAAGGAGAGGGAGAAAATTGGGGACTCAAAAGTTTGTGGAACTGAATGTTGTAAACTAAAAATAATTTTTTAAAAAAGGAACCTATACTCTAACAGAAGAAATAACGTTCAAACAAAATCTATCCAAAGGAAGTTATGTTCAGGGTAAATAAATAATTTACTAATGGAAGACACTAGAATTAAGAGGGATTGGGAAAGGCTTCCTCCAAAAGATGAGTTTTTTTTAGTTGGGATTTTCAAAGGAAGCCAAGGGAAATCAGTTTGTGGATTTGAGAAGGGAGAGTATCCCAGGCATGGGGTACATTCAGAGAAAGTTCTTGAAGCTCAGAAATTTCCAAAAATACTTTTCATAATTATAGAGGGTGAATTATTAAACTAATAAGTCTCCAAATAAGGTGATCAGCAAAGAGAAAATGGTTTATTTAGATTACATAATATCTTACTTTGGAAACAACCAGCTGCCCAGTGTCATTGGATGGAAGATCTAGTACCTATGGGTAGAGAGAATTATTATTTTTCTTTTATCAGGGTTTAAGTGATTAGGCATCTACAGGTAGAGGATAATAAGCCTGAAGGAAGCAAATCTAGCAAACAAATTTAACATAAAAAGTAAAAAAGAATAACCAGAAGCAGGATAGATATAGGGTCAGCCTTGCTTCTGGAGTTTATGAATCCACTATCATAGACTCATTCACAGTGGAATATATGAATTAAGGGTACAATTTGGTATTCATCTTCTCCTGAATAAAGAACAGTTACATTATTTTCTTTCCTGTGTGCTATAATTTTTGCTGTCTTTGGAACTAAAGTATATGAGTAGAATCAGACCCTTCAGTTCCATTGATAGTTATTTCAGAAGGAGGGTCACTCTTCACAAGGGACATTGTTTCACCAGGAATAATGATCACTTGAACTATTCTGTCATTTTTACAAAACTGTATAGGTTCTTCACCTAAATTTTGGAATGTTACAGTAATTTCTCTTTGATAATTAGAATCTGTTACTCCAGCCACTACATATATTCCTTGATCTGCTAATCCTGATTTAGGTAATATCTGTCCAAGGTGGTTTTTAGGGATTCTCATACATATTTCAGTGGAAATTTTTCTTATTTCTTTTCTATCAAACCAAAAGTCCCCTAAACAATGTAAATTATCTCCTGCTAAACCAGGTATTCCTGGATAAGGTGCTTAGACATCTTCCCTCAGTCTAATACTCAATAATTGGGATCTTGTGTCTTTGTTGTTTTCTAATGTGCAGTTTGGGGGTCATCATTCTCACTAGAGATATACTTCCTTCCAATGGTCTATTATTCAAATTATGTAAAGGACTGAACAAATTATTCTTCCAATGATGATATGGATTATTAGAACTTAACTTCCTTAACTGTTCTTTCAATAATCTGTTCATTCTTTCAATTAACCCAGATGCTTATAGATAATATGGAATATGATATATTCATTCTATATTATTTGATATACAGTATCTCTTCATTTTATTACCTTTGAAATGTGACTCATTGTAACTTTGAATCTGCACTAGGGTTCCATAATATAGACTTATGAAATCTAGAGTTTTACAGGTGTTTTTCTGGGTTGCATTCTTATAAAGACAAGCCACTAGTACCATGAATAGGTGTCAACACAAGTACATAAAAGTTTGCATCCTTTATCTTGGGGTAGGGGATCAATATAATCTATTTGCCAAATCTGGGCTGGAACTTTTCCCCTTATAATCTCCCCAGTTACTACCCAAGAAACAATTAATTCCTATTCCAGTTGACATATATAACATTCCTTTGCTACTTGTTTTAGCAGTGAATGAGAGATACTAATGCCTTGATCTTGTGCCCACTGGTGTGGGGCCTGAACCCCTAAATGGCTGGCCATTTGATGAACCCATTTTGCTAGTACCACATGGTCAGTTGGTATCAGAATAGGGACAATATGTTGCGTAGCAGTCTTTGCTAGTCAATCAGCATGTGCATTGTACTTACATTTTGGCATCATGAGGGCTACATGAGCATCTACATGAAAAACCAACAAATTAGTAACCAAAGACAAATCCTGTATAACTTCCCATAATTCTTTGCCCCGGACTTGTTTACTATGAATCTCCCAATTTTAATTATTCTACATGGGCATCCATATACTAACCCATTAACTGCCACCCATAAATGAGTAAATATGTGACACTGTCCTCCTTGTTCTGTTTTAATGGCTTGATATACTGTCATAAGTTCAGCAAATCGACTATTTCTACCTGTCTCAGTACTTTCCAAAGTCCATCTAGTGCATGGGTTATAGACTGCTACTTTGCAATGTCTTTTATGCCCCAAATAATTTGCTATCACATCAGTAAACCATGACTATTTCTTTAGTTTTTCAGTCAGTCCATCATCTCCCTCATTCCATTTTAGCCAAGACTGTACCAATGTTGCTTTGGTTCAGGGGATGTATCATTTCACTCAGTATCTATGTTTGCTATAGATTCCTGTAGAGCAGAAAGGCCACTTTGGCCAGTTTTAGCTCTATTTTGAATATGCCATTTCCATTTAATTATGCTGGCCTCTTGTGCACGTCCAATTGTGTGAGAAGCTGGGAGTACTCATTACCCAGTTCATAATTGGGATTCCTGGCCTTAATATTACTTAATGGCCCAGAGTCACTTGTTCAGTCTCTACCAAACCCCAATATGAAGCTAAAAATTGCATTTTTGAAGGATTATATTGAATTCCAGATGAAGGGAGTTTCCTAGACCAAAGCCCTGAGGGTACATTTCAGCTTTATTCTTTTTGCCTTAAGCTCCAGTTTGTGTATTCATCTTGTACAGTCACTTATAATTCCACTGAGCCATTTTGCATAGGGCCAATTAGATAGCAACCTTGTCTTCTGCAAAAGCTTTACTCTGCTGAAGTCCCCAATCAAATTCATATTTCTTCTGAGTAACTATATAAGGGTTTCAATATCTGTCCCAGATGCAGAATGTGATGTCTCCAATAGTCAAATAATCATATAAAGTTTTCTACCTCTTTCTTATCGGTAGGGATAGGAAAATCCTGAATCTTTTCTTGGACTTGCGGGAGAATCTCTGGCAGCCCCTTATTCCATTTCATACCCTAAAATTGTATGATTTGAGCTGGCCTTTGAATCTTTGCAGAGTTGATTTCCTGCTCTTTGCTTTTTATATACTCAATTAAAAGCATCAAACTCTTTTCCACTTCTTTTACATTTTTTCCCTGTATCATAATATCTATGTAGTGGGTAAGCTGTAAATCAGTTAGCTCTAATTTATCCAGATGTTCAGCCACAGTCCTATGACAAATAGTGGAACTATGCAGATATCCTCATTTCAAGTGGGTGAAAGTATATTGTCAGTCCTGCCAAGTGAAAGCAAACTGATCCCATTGTTTAGAATCTATTTAGACTCTACTGGTTAGACAGGATTATTCCAACAAGTGGTTGTAGCAAGTAACACTCTTGCCTCAACATATTCCTTTATAGTATTGGTAATTTCATCTTGCCCACCTGGCACAGGATGCTGCTTTAAAGTGATTACTTCAGAAAGCTCAGGTAAAGTGATTGAGTCAATTTTTATTTTTCCCTCTAAAACTGTATTAATTCCTCTCTTCCTTACTGCAAATTGCTGTCACCCCTCAGGTAAATTTAAGATACATATCGCTCTATATATCTATTCTAATGAAGTATTCATGAATTGGTACAATTACCATGGTATATTCTTTCTTTGGTAATTGTTCAATTTTTATCATTAGTATGACTTGCCTGGCTAATATTTCAGACCCTCCCAGTACTGTGATAGTAATAGGAATTCCATGTTTGAATTTGTCACGGTTCCCATATATAAGATAGGCCTCTGCCTGAGTATTTATTAATGCCCTAGTTATAGTATTTGATCCATTTTTCCAATATATGTTCAAATTCATATGGGGGTCTGTAATCCTGTCTGTGTATTTCTTTAATCTGAACTGGGGCTTGACCAATTTCCTATTCTCCCTGAAGGTGTGATGAACATAGATACAGTGGTTCAGGAGGATCTGTAGGGGCAGTTCTTAATTCCCCATTCCATCTAATATTAAGCCCCTTTTCTTGGTACATATTCCAAAATGTACCAGTGCTCTCAATAGAACAGCAACAATTCTTTTCTTGTCATTCTATTCTGACTTTGAATCCACTGGCCATTACTCTTCTCTCTCAAGGAAATTTATCTTTTTACCATTCTTCTAAGTCACCCAACTGTGAAATCTTATCCAGCACCTCTGAAAGAGGGCACCCTATATTTCCCCAGTTAGTAGAGTCAGAATTGGGTGTTTATAAACAGGAGGAGCCACCTTCACTGTGCTATTTCTGTGAGAACCTGCTAAGGGGATAACGTGATACGCATTTGTGTCTCCAACAGTGATAGCAGTTTTCCTTACCTCTTCCTTTAACTTTCTCATTCAATCCTTAAGTGAATATCAGGGTCTCTCTCCACCAGGTCACCTAGAATTGGTGTTATGTGTTTTAGTGCATCCCTCGGCAGCTAGATCTAACAGATTGGTTGTATTATTACCTCCTAGCATATGATGATCCCTAAAAGCTTGCTGTAAGAAAGGATTCTGACTAATACCTATAAATTTTAGACAGTTCACACTATGTACTGATACTCCTCCAGCCCCTTCATCATTGATTCTCACCATCTGAGACACAAAGGATTCTCCCATCCTTTGTGTGAATTGACTTAATATATCAGTAGCTTTGCTGATTGAAATTCTCAGTTATCTTCCTGAACTCTATTTCTTCTTCCTGGTTCTTCTGCTTTCTCTTTAGTGTGTAGCAAACTTCTGCCTGAGAAACCTCGTCTAACATTGTTTCATTTTCTTCCCACATATTCTTAGTTGTCATCATGGTAACTAGGCTTAGTGCCAAAGCTGCATGCACATTCCTTTTCTTAGTTTTTTTTTTCCTTTCTTTGAGAGCTAAACACACAGCAGCCTTCTCTTCTACCACCTGAGACTCTCTAGCTTGTCTTTCTGAAGGAGGGCCTATATCAACAATGTAGTATTCATAATGCCTACAGTAACAAGTATGCTGATATGGTTATTAATCACAAAATGTAACAGGCTCTGTACACGAGAAATATAGCTAGAACATTTATTTAAATACCAGAAAACTGAGTCCCCAAACCAGAAAGTTAAAGCCAATATAGTAGTTATGAAGTTGGCACATGTAGTTAAAGTAGTAAACACCCACATTTTCAGGTCTTCAAAACAGGACAGGTTACCTCAGGCAAAGATCCTCCTCTCTTCACTCATGACAACTGCTCAGCCTCCAGGAAGCTTGCTCCCAGCAGCTCCAGCCCCCCACAGTTCCTCTCCCTGGCAGTCCTCAGCAGGAGTCCTTAGCAGAGATTCTGGCTGACTCAAAAAAAAAAAAAAAAAAAAGAGTTTGCGCTGCAGCCACTGCCACTGCTTCCAGTCATCACCACATTGACACTAGCTTGGTTATGGCTTTCTCTTATTCCATCCCTTCCTGCTACATCAGCAAGTTCAAGGGGCGTGGAAGATCTTCAAATCCTAGTATCATTACCCAGCCTAA
This sequence comes from Pseudocheirus occidentalis, assembly GCA_028646575.1. Lineage (NCBI taxonomy): Eukaryota > Metazoa > Chordata > Mammalia > Diprotodontia > Pseudocheiridae > Pseudocheirus > Pseudocheirus occidentalis. The sequence goes on from CM053596.1 coordinate 166,251,966, forward strand.
ACATTGTAACACAGCCAACTCCATTTCTATCTGAGCTTTTTCTTCCAGCAGTTTGTGCCTGCTTTTACATATAATATGGTAACTTGTTAGTAAAACCCAGCCTCTTCTACATATTCCTTCCAGTTCTTTCCCTGGTTTTATTGATATTGCTTGCAAACATCTTTCTAAGTTCTCCCTTCTGTAGCCAAAGTTCCCAGTTTTCACAGAGCCCTGAACTTTTCACCCATTCATACCCTTTTTAGGGAGGTATAAGGTAAATCATTCCTTCCTGGGATATCCATTTCTTCTTCTGAAGCCCTTCTGCCTCCAAATAGAGGTCTGATATTTCATGATCCCATCCTTGTCATGAAATATAGTGCCATCACAATATTCCCAGCACCAACAGCAACTATGAAAATGCTGGCATAGTTCTGAATCACAAAATATAACAGACTTGCTATATAAAAGACAAGCAGAACATTTATTTAGATACCAGAAAGCCAGATTCAACACTAGAAAACTGAATTCATCATAGCAACAAAGAAGTTAATGCACCATAACACAACAGGGAGCCACACAATACCTGTCTCCTTGCCTGTGTCCCCTCCTCCCTTCTGCTCTGACTGTTCTGTCCCAGCTTTCTTTGGGCTCTGTTCCACCCATTTAGCAAACTCCTTCTATCACAGACTTCATGTGATTACTTTTGGCCTATTAAGGGGCAGGAAAGATCTTCACCTTCTCTTAGACCAGTATTTCTCAACCTTCCTAATGCCTCGACCCTTTAAAACTCATATATGGGCGTATCTGCATGTGGGCGGACCCACCTATGGATGGATAGAGGAGTGGTGTCTCAGTTCCTAAAACCATTGGAAATACGTGTTTTCCCATGGTCTTAGGCGACCCCTGTGAAAGGGTCATTCAACCACCAAAGGGGTCACAACCCACAGGTTGAGAAATGCTGCCTTAGACCTATTAAGAGGCAGAGAAGATGTTACAAAACTTTTTAAAAATCCTAATATGACATATCAATGAAAACTTCTCTATATCTAAATCCTGTTTGTGTTAGAAATGAGACACCATAATTAAGATAGTTCCCATAGCAATAAATTTTGTGGAGTTATATATACTCTTAGAGTTGGAATTAAAAATATATTAAGGTTGTTTGGACAAGCTTATGAATAGCAGAATGATTACCAAGAAAAGTTGTAATACTATGTAAGGTTGACTGATATGCATTCTTTTTTCTAGCATGTCCCGTGGATCCTCTTTTGGCAAAGAATACTTGGCAGGATGAACCTTAGTCTCATCCAATATGGCAGTATCATTTACCTACTTATTGCATCTTTTCCACTTATTTATTCCTACTTTACTATACCATTTTCGGGTTTTTTTATATACCAGCTCTGTCATAGGCTTGTTAATAGGTGGAAATGAAATAATGTGAAAGCATTTTAGAAAAGATAAAATACAATAAAATAGAAATTAAAATTTTTGAGATGAGAGTATAAAAAAATAATACAAATTCCACCAGAGGGATACAAGCTATGTGATTTCGGGGCATGACAAATGTGACATGTAACTAAAAATTTTAGAACCCTAGGAGGATTTTGTTTTTCCTGTGGGACAAAAAGGGGTCAGACATAATCTAAAGTAAAGGTGTCACCCTCCTGCCAGCCCCACCAAATACAACTTGACCAAGATTAAAATGTAATTGGGAAATGTTCAACAATATAAATAGAAATACAATGCAGTATAGATCATGTTAATTTGAGGTTTTGCTAGGTCTATATCAGGCTGAGAGGGAATCATTTATACTTTAGTTTGACCTTACTCTAGTCTAAAATATAATCAATCCCAAGTATGATTGAGGTAGTCTAGAGACAGAGGTCACAAAAACTGAGATCCTAAGAAATTAAAAGGATCAAAGTTTTTAAAGGAGGGAGGGGTTGGGAGCAAAGAAGACTTGATAATGAATTTATTGGGGAGGAGGGAGAATGACCTGAATATTCTTAAATTACAGCAACAAAGATCTGAACTGGGTGAAGTAGACTTTATGATCATTCAGTTTCCTTGTATCACAAATGTAAATGCACCAGATGAGGCAATATCTGTGGTTCGTCTTTCAACTACAGGGACATCCACTAGCCCCTACTAAGCTGGTTAAGTCAGAGGTTATGTACCTTTTCTAACTTGGCTATTTCTTAGAATTACACTAGTACTTGCGGTGCCTTTTGAGCTCTCCAAGTGGTGTAGGTGGACAAGATGGATTCTGAGGTCTCTTCCAACTCAGAATCTGATACGGGAGGCTAAAATATAACCTTTCCACTTTTGGAAGGCTGTGTCCTAATAACACATTTATAGAGCTGCTAAAGTTTTGTCATGCAGTACATTTTGCCCATGCAGTTTATAAAACTTTTATCGGTCTTTAAAATTAGGCAATGCAAGTATTATCTTTATCTTGCACAACAGGAAATTGATTACCCTGCTGGGAAGGAGGTGTCTTAGGTAGAGCTCAGCTCAAGACTCATGACTCCATACATCTTTCATAATGGCTCACAATTTTGTACTTTACAAACCATATTCTATACTGGAATACTAAGCTCCTTGAGGTTTTTTGGTCTTTGAATCCTTAGTTTTGCTACCCACAACTTTGTTATTCCCAGTGACTTAATATGTAATATACATCCAATAAGTTTGCTTGAATTGAAGATCTCTGTGAAATAGATAATGATGCTATTATATGCATTATATTGAGGATTAAGAGATTTGGCTGGATTCTTGTTTTTTAGGAAGTCAAAGCTGAGACTCAGATCCAGTGTTTTCTCTCCATCATAGCACATACGTGAATGGTACAGTGGATAGAGTGCTGTACATGAAGTTAGAAAAGACCCACATTGAAATGCAGCTTCAGACATTAGCTGTGTGACTATGAGCAAATCATTCGGTCTCTGTCTGCCACAGTTTCCTCATCCATAAAATGGAATAATAATTGTACCTGTAATTCCAGGGTTGTTGAAATAAAATGTGTATACTTCAAAATTATTTATATATATATATATATTTTTTCTAGATATTATTTTTATTATATATTTGTAATTTGGGATTAGTAAGCAGCATTAGTGTTTTGATGTAGTGATTAAATTTTAAACATACTTAAAAAAATCATGCTTTAAAAATCATTAAACCAGTACCTCAGTGGACAGTTGGATAGAGTAAGGGGCCTGGAGTCAGGAATATTCTTCCTGAGTTCAAATGTGACATCAGACACTTACTAGCTGTGTGACCCTGAACAAGTCACTTAACCCTGTTTGCCTCGCTTTCCTCAACTATAAAATGAGATAGAGAAGGAAATGGCAGACTACTCCAGTGTCTTTGCCAGGAAAATCCAAAATGGGGTCACAAAGAGTTAGACGTGACTGAAACAACTGGGCAAATTCACTTTGCTTTCAGATAAGCCAGTATTGATACCTGAATAATAGTAGAAGACTGAGACTAGAAACTGATTGTAAATGTAGGGCTCTTTTCAATATATCATGCTCAAAGTAAAAATACTGCATTTCTCTAAAAATATCTTGTATTTCATGTTTTTAGCTAAATCAGATTGGTCAGGTTTTTTTTTCACCTCCCTGTCTCATTAATTCAGATTAGTGAAGACTTAGTTTTTAGCAGATAATTCAGTGTACTATATAACACAAAAGATTGTTTTCATTCTAAAAAGGTAGCAAGTCACCTCACATAGCTTTTCTTTTTTTGTAAACTGAAATTTGAATTTTAGCTGAAATTTATTTAAACTGTAGTTTAGAAATTTCCATTTAGAGTGAGAAATTAATGAATTAGAGTATATTAAGACCAAAAAAAGAAACCTTTTCAAATTTCTAAGACCTGTTGGGATTATAGGACATATTCATCAACTTGATTAAGATGGAGTCAGGTGGAGTAAATGATTATTTTTAAAGTGATTAATTTGTAAAAGTCATGATTTTTTGCTTACATTGGTAGTATTCCTAATTTTTGCTATTAAATAGGCATTTTGTTTTTGTTTAAAAATCATAATGAAGTTGCTGGAATTTTCTGATGCTTTGTTTTTCATTATATCATGTGGCAAAATTTGGCAGAGTACAGATGCAATTTAACTGTCTTGCTTTTTAATAGCATTATCAATAGTGATTTAAATTATTTCCTTGATTACCCTGAAATGCCCCAAATGACCATTCTTTGAGAAAGTTAAGGATACTGGAAAACCACACTAATTCAAAATAATGGAGAGGGGCCAATGCCTTGGAAAAAGTTTTAATTGCTGAATATTTTTAAAGGAAAAGATTTAAAAATTTTATAGAAAGATTATGAGCTTCTATGAATGGAAGTAAATAGATAATTTAAAAACTGCATTGTGTAACTGTCCTCTTTATAAAATGTAGTTAAAGATAAAGGTGACTTGCTAGCTGCTGAATTTGGCATTATTATCAGTCAATCAACTAGTCAACAAACATTTGTGTACTAGACACTTAGGATACAAAGAAAGGCCAACAAAACAATACTTGCCCTCAAGGAGGCCCCAGTCTAATAAGAATGTCTCAGAAATGCCTTGTTTCTTTAGGCCTTCATTTTAGTAAGCTAGAATTTCTTGTTTTGATGCTTCTTAAATTATATAAAATCCAACAATATCAAAGAAAGAAAATATTTTTATTTTTTTGAATTAAGAATCATACGTACTTTTTCAAGTTATCCTATTCTGAATTACTGGTATCTGAACCACTGGATCTTTTCTCTTTTTTTTTCCACTGGGTCTTTTCTATGTGAAATATGCATAATATATTTAGAAGTCAAACAAACCATAGAATTTTTAATTACTTTGAGGTTTTCCAGGTTGGTTGAAAATGTGCAGAGATTATTAACATGATTAAGTGATATGTTGGATAGTAATTGGGGCTGTTTAAACAAAGTTTCATTTATTTTTTCTTCTTTTTAAGTGCATATTGTCTATTCCCCTTTCCTTGTCCACATCAAATTGCAAAAATCTGTAATCTACTAGTTATTTATTAAATTTTTATGAATATTCCTCAGTCAAACCAGTTATATAGGTATTCCCACCACCTAATATCATTAATTAGTTACTTTAAAACACCATTAAGTAAGCTTCTTTTATTTAGGAAATTTAAATGGGAACAGTGATTGAGTGGTTGAATACTCTTCCAACAGGACTTCACAATGGCTCTTGGTTATGATATGTTACATTGTGGTGAAACTTGCTTGATTTCTTAGACCTTATTCAGGTTGTGTCTGTATTACTTTGAGACTGCCCACTTTTTCCATTTTTGCAGTATAGACCAGGTGCTATTTATAACCTTTTCTTCTTTACCTGATAATTTCCTTAATGTTTCTTAGCTCTCTTAGCCAATCAACTTGCATTCATTAGCACCTGCTATATGCTAAGAACTGGTACTTTATGGCTGGAGATTCAGAGACATAAGTAAAACAGCCCTGCACCTCAAGGAACTTATTTTCTTTGGAAGGATACGAGTTATTTATTTTACAGTATGTGCATGATGTTTCTTCCTGACCCAGAAAATATTAATTCCTTGAGAGTCAAGGGATTTGTGCCTGCATATAATACAAGTATTTGTATTTGACAAGTATTGAATCAAATGAAAGGAGTAAAACTTTATTATTGAGCATTTTTTGTATTGTATTTGAAACAACCCTTTGCTTACTTGGACTGTAAATTTCTAGGTTGCTAAATTTGTGTATATTTGTTGACCTGATGTTATCACTTATATCCCAAAGAGTTCAGAGAAAAAAAGAAAAGAACCCCCTGTGTGAGAATTGTGTAGTAGCACTTTTACTGTAGAAAAGAACTGGAAATAAGTTGGATGCCCATCAGTTGAGGACTGACTAAATAAACTAGGCCATGTAAATATGTTATTATGTTGTAAGAAATAATGGGAAGGAGGGGAGAGATACTGTTTCAGATAATCCAGGTGAGATTTTTATGAACTAGTGCAGAGTGAAGTGAGCAGAACTAAGAGAAAAATTTATACAATAACAACACTGTAAAGAAAAACAATTTTGAAGGACTTAAACCTTATCAGTAAAGTGACCAGCTATGATTCTGAGCTTTTCAGAATGCTCACATGACTTGACAGTTCTACCGTTACTTCATTAGCATGCCTCTCTATAACCACTCCAGTTTTGGATATTGCCATCTTTTGCCATCTCTGTCAATTTGCTAGATGTGGGTTGAAATGCCAAAGCTATGTTTATTAATAAAAAATAGTTTGTATTTATGTAGTTCTCTTAAGATTGCAAAGCAGTTTAAATATGTTATGCTGTTTGATGCCCAGCAGTTCTGTGAGATAGGTGCTATTATTATCCTTATTCTGCAGATGAAGAAATCCAGCCTAATAGACATTAGGTGACTCCCTGCAGTAGCACAGTTATCTATTAAGAATTCTAAGTCAGGACTCCCAGACTCCAAATCTCAACCCTTTACTGGGCCACCTTATCAGAGATATAAAGGTTTGATATAAATCCCATCAAAGCCCTTTCCCCAATTAACTGTATAGGACCATTGCTAGAAAGGATGGTAGGGTCTAGGTGTTCTGTTTTTAAGTTGGGAGATGGGCATGTTTGTAGGCAGCAGGGAAGGAAACAAGGATAGATTGATGATTAGAAGGAAAATGATTGTGGCAGCAAGATGTTGGAGATGTAAGGGAATTGGATCAATGGACAGATCTTGGTTAGGAAGAAGGGTCACCTTATAATCTGAGACTTGAGTAAAGAAAAAGAATGGGGGTGGCTAGGTGGTGCACTGAATAGAGCACTGGCCCTGGAGTCAGGAGTACCTGAGTTCAAATTTAGCCCCAGACACAACACACACACACACACAAAGCTAGCCATGTGACCTTGGGCAAGTCACTTAACCCCACTTGCCCTACCTTTCCTCCTCCAAAAAGAAAAAAAAAAGAATGGGGGTTTTAATGTTAAGGGGTAAAGAGATTTAGAGAATAGGAAAGAAGAGGAAGCTCATGATGGCACAGCAGCCCTGAATTGCCTAAATGTAGGAAATACTAATTAATGATCTTTGTCAATATCTGTTCTCTTATTTCCCATTTTCCTCCAGCATCTCTTCATTTCCTTTTTTTTTTCTTAGAAAATATGTAGGCGATCCTTAACTGAGTAATGGAAAAAGGTATTGTGAGACATTTTTTGGTGAAAAGTAGATCTGGAACAATCACTATAGTGAACATGACAGAAAATCAACTAAGGAGGAGTTAAAAGAATTACCTTTCTCCAATTGGAACCAGTTGGGATTACATAACATACATTTATAGTGGGCCCAGTCAGCTCAATTGTGTGACTTCTTTCATTTCTGCTCTGAAGTTGAGTTGGAGTGGAAGAGGTAGATGATGGGGAGTGATGCACGCGTGGGATTTGACAAGTTGTGAGCAGCAACAGGAAAACACAGGGGCTTCAAGAGTAGAGGAAAATAGTTCAACATAATGAATTTGGCTTTAGAACTATCATCTCCAAATTTGTCTCTGCGGAATATCTAGGAAGACCTGAAATGTTGTCAGTCATATTTTAGGACTGTAGATTTAGGTTTAGAATTTACCTCAAAGGTAATCTATTCTACCGCCATCCCACCCCCCCCACCCCACCCCACCTGCTTTTATAGATGAGAAAACTGAAGACCAGAGAGCTGAAGTGACCTGCATGAAATCACATAGGTAATGATAACAAAATTGTAATTATTATTATATATTTAATATAATATATAATGGAGGCAGTTAGGTGGTACAGTGGAGTGCTGGGCCTGGAATTAGGAAGTGTCATCTTCGTGAGTTCAAATCTGGCTTCAGACACTCACTAGCTCTGTGTCCCTGGGCAAGTCACTTAAACCTTTTTGCCTCAGTTTCCTCATCTGTAAAATGAGCTGGAGAAGGAAATGGAAAACTACTCCAATATCTTTGTCAAGAACATGGCAAATGGGATCACAAAGAGTCAGACACAACTGAAATGACTGAACAACAACAATGAAATAGAATTCAATAATACTTGTATAGCATTTCCTATGTACCAGCTACCATATTAATCATGTTACAATTATTACCTTATTTGATCATCACAAACCTTGTGAGGTAGATGATTTTGTTAATCTCATTTTACAGATGAGAAAACTGAAACAGAGATTAAGGTACTTAGCCAGGGTCGCACAACTAGTAAGTTCCTGAGGCCAGATTTGGGCTTGGATCTTCCTGATTCCAAGCCTGGTGCTCTATCTGCCGTGCCACCTATCTGCCATATAGGATACTAAGAGGAAAATCTAGTCTTCAAATCCAGGACAGTCTAAATCTAATTCTTTTTCTAATTTTCCTTTTTAGTAGAACATACTGCAAACCAACCCCTGCTTCTCTTTTGAATTCTGTTGGCCTACTATAAGGTAGACATGTTTTTAATTGGGTTTCCAATGTTGATGGATTTCAACCAATTCATTTACATTCCTTCCCTTCATCTCCTCCCCCAAACCTTCTTATCACCAGCCACATGAATTTTCAAGACCATAATTAAAATGTAGCCCTTGACCATGAAAGGGAACAAGACTAAGAAGCTCATTCTGGATTTAATGCCATGACCTTGTCTTGCCTGGTAATGACAGGGTTCTAACATAACCAGCTATAGATAGGTTTGTTATCGTTTAACAACAAAATGTGTAGGAGCACAATGATAAATGCAGCAATACACACACACACACATACACACACACATATATGTTACTACATTTACAATGTGTATATATATTGCTGCATTTACCATTATGCTCCTACATATATATATATGTATATGTGTGTGTGTGTATGTGTATGTGTGTGTGTATATATATATGAATAGGAAAAACAAACACTTCCTGTAGCATTGGGTTCCTTTAAGAAAATTCTGAAAAGTAAAATTACTTGCCCAAGGACACTCAGTAAATCCTGTGAATCTTTTAGCCCTATTATTCAAAATTGATTTTAAATTTAAAACAGTGGCAGTACTTGTGTTCAGATAACCTGAATGCAGTACAGTGGCACAGATATGCTGACCAAGGCCATATATTTTGATCATCTAAAGCAGTGGTGTCAAATTGAAATAGAAATGGGGCCCACAAAAACATAGGGAAGGATCCAAATGGATATTGACTTCCAAAATCACATTTTAACATCATCTATATTTTGTTTAATTTTATTTTATATTTAAAAATATTTCCTATTATCTGGTTCTTTCTGCACTTCCTTTGATACTTCTGATCTTACAACGTCTATTATCTTTAACCTGAAAATTTTGGAGTTCTGAAAGTGCTGAAGGGAATACTGATTAACTTCTTTCTTTGCAAGTTGCTCTTCTATTACATGATTCCTAATACCTTGTTTTAGTATTTTCTAGAACTTGTTCAGGTACAATGGAAAACGTCCCTTATGCCCCCTATTCAAAACTTGCCTCTGATGTTATTTACTACCTGTGTGATATTGAGAAAGTCACAAATCTCCCTCAGTTGCCTCATCTGTCACATTGGAGGCTAAACTTAGCTTCTCATATCTTTAGTGTCCTGCTTATTTCTTTTGATCCACTTGATTGTAACTTTCAACTTGTCCATAACTAGCATTACTTCCTTAAGTCCTGAATGTGTATTTAACTAGAGAAACTTATATAGATATAGCTCATCTTTTTTTTCTGGGGGGAAAATGTTATCAGTTGCCAGACTAGAAGCACTGAAGTAAATGTTTCTCCCATATCAGCTTTGTACTTTTGGTAGTTTCCTAGATTGGTGGCAGAAACTATTGATTTATTATGCTCCTTAGAAGAATTGGACAGTTGTCAGATTTCTTAAGAATATATACAATTTCATGAAAGCATTAAGTTTCTCAATCAAATCAAAGCATTTGATTGTAGTATAGTCTAGAAGGGACATAGGATCATAGATTAGGAGTTGCAAGAAATTTCAGATATCATCTAGTCCATGTTCCCTCCTCCTTCTTTAAAAAACAAAAAAACAACATAATGGGAAAACATATCCTGGGAGGTTAAGCCATTTGCTTAATATCATGCTTATAATCTTTTGTTAAATATTCTCTTGTGTTAAATTCTGTTTTTCTTAGGAATTGAGCAAACATTCCAGTAACCAAAGAACATAAAGATTATACCCATGACTGATTTTCTACTATGGATAGACTTTTTAGTTAAATTCAGACATTTTTTAAAACACCTAATGTGTAAAGAGCACTGTTCCTGCCCTTTAGGCATTCGGGAAGGACACAAGAGTTTAGATGCCTAACTTCTGAGATGAGGGAAATGTGAGGGAGGGGAGAGGTCTTAGTCTTGATGGATTTACTGGAGAACTCTGTCAAACTTGGAGTACTAGAAACACTGGAATTTAGGAATATCTCAAAGGACCAATCTAGTTCAACTGATGTTCATGAGGTAAAGAAGATAGAGACAAGAAGAAAAATTTTATTTCAAATTAAAATAATATTTGTTTGTAATTATTTGTATTTAAAGGACATTTGTAGAAAAGAATTAGGAAAAGAAATAAAGCATATTTGCACAGAGAGGAGAAAAATGCTTATCAAATATCTTTCCTTTTGGTCATCCTTATGAATCACATTTTGTACTTTTTTTGTCATGTCACTTTTTATACTTTATTGTGCATTTGCTACAAATGGATTTTTTTTTTTTTTTGGCAAATGAAGTATAGAACATCTCTTATTTTTGTTATAAATAGGAGGGACTCTGACTCTTCTGGTTATTCTCTTTTGGAATCTGAACATTTGGGTGAGAGTCCTTATAATAGTTACAGACTTGGATCTCTTACCCTGGCATGAAGTTAGGGTCACGTTTGGCTTCTCTGGAGATTTTAAAACCAGAGTTTAATTTAGCAACCTATGTATTTTTGTTATTTCTAGGAGTACTCCATTAATATGTTAGAAAGTTGCAACTGTGCTTCACCATTGCTTTGCTAGATTTAAGGGATTTAAAATAATTGCCATAGGTGATGTAGCTTTTGTTGAATATTGGTTTCGTGATATTAAACATGACATCCATGTCATTGCTTCCAGTATTGTCTTTTTCTGTTTGAAGGGAATCTGTTGAATAAGTATTTGTTTTTAGTGTCTATTGCCAACCAAAATTTCAGGACAAATTTTTCTGGCTTGCTTAATAAATACTGAATAAATAGACTGCCTTGTCAGGCAGTGATTGCTTATCAATAAGTACATAGTTACATATAATAAATGTACATATTGTATATATTATGTGTAAATGTATATATGATAAGAATAAATGGTTTTTGATAATTTTCAATAAAAAGTTTCCATGGTGAAAATGCTACATAAAACTTTCTTGAGATAGATTCTGCTGCTTTTCAGTTTGGTGATCAAAGTAAAGATAAATAAATACCTAGACATTTATTATATTATGCAGTATTATTGAACAAAGGACAATGCCAGAAACTATTTCGTATATTTGTTATAAGTAGGAGTCTGCCACTGATAACAACATGAATGACATTAAGATCAATGCACTTTTCTAATTCATATGATGTAATGCATAAGCCATTGCCTATTATTGGTTTGCCTTCAGAATTTGTATATTTCTGAATATTTCTAGCTTTGGCTCACTAAATAAAATTAGAAAAGAAGAAACAGGACTTTTTTTTAATGACATGGGTTGAAGAATATGCAGTAGGGCCACACCAAAATATGATAATATTTAGCTGCAGCAAGTGTCTTTACACTGAATCCTGTTGCCAAGAAGAACCATCTTTACTTCTCAGACAATGTGACTCTTGATCTCTTTTGTCATGAACTTAGATTCAGTGAAATTTGAATTTCTCATTAACTTTTATATTGTCAGTTGTTGAAGAAACTTCATTGACGTTTTCATTGTCTCTAGAATCAGATATCTTCTCTCTGCCTCGTGAATTGCAGCTGTAGCATTTACATCTTTGGGTTAGCTATCTGAAATTTCATCATTGGATGGGTTGAATGGAATATTTTTATTGGTTCTAAAATCCGTTCATCAGAGAATATCAGGATATTCTGTCCATAAGTATGTAAACAAACTATGTTACCATGACAACAAAACCGTTCATTCTAAACATTGAAAAACACCATAAATAAATTTGTGAAAAAATAGAAATTATGTAAAAAGATTAAAAATTTTATTTTACTCTATAGATACTTTAGTCACAAGATTTTATAATTGTTTGAATTCTGTTGATTCTTGAAGGAGAAAAAATTAAATGAGCAAAGAAATAACATAATAGAAATAAATATAGGGACTTTTTTCCTTAATTACATCAAAGGTGTTTGAGCATGTACATCATTTGATGCAGTTAATCTTTTATAAGTAGAACCATGTGTTTTATTTCTGTTTTTTTTTAAGTCTTTTAAAATGCTAAGGAACATTGATAGCAAGAAATATAGGAAAAAATCAACAATTTCACTGATCAGGTTTCTGAAGTCCTTCAAAGCAGGGTGGCTAGGTGGCGCAGTGAATAGAGCACTGGCCCTCAAGTCAGGGGGACCTGAGTTCAAATCTGGCTTCAGACACTTAACACAAAAGCTAGCTGTGTGACCTTGGGCAAGTCACTTGACCCCAGTTGCTCTCCAAAAAGAAAAAAAAATGAAGTCCTTCAAAGTTTTTTGTCTTTACAATTTTTTCATTTTATGAGTTGTTCTCCTGGTTATACTCATTTTATTCTGCAACAGTTCAGAGAAGCCTTCCTAGATTTCTCTGAAACTGTTCACTTCATAATTTCTTATGTCATAATAGTATTCTATTTTATTTATATATCATAATTTGTTTAGCCATTTCCCAATTGATGAACATTCTCTTTAGGTTCCAATACGTTGCTACTACATAAAGACTCTGTATTTTTGTACTTGGAGCTCTCTTTCTTGGGGTTCTTTTTCTTTCTTTAATCTCTAGGTTCTAGGCCTATTTGTGGTATCATTAGGTCAAAGGGCATGTGCACAATTTAGTAACATTTTATGCTTAGTTTTGAATAACTTTCCACAGTGGCTAGAGCAGTTAAGAGCTCTACTAACAGTCATCCATCCTTTCTTGAAGACTTCCATTGAGGGGGAATGATTGCACCCCAAGATATCCCATTACATTTTTAGATAGCTCTAATTCTTTGGCAGTTTTTATTTACATAAAATCCAAACTTTTCTCTTTTGTCCTGTTCCTTGCTCCTGGTTTTCCTCTCTAGGACCAAGCAAAATAAGGTTAATTCTTCATCCATTTATCAATCTTTCAGAAACCCAAAGACCTATAGCATGTTTTCTCTGAGTTTTTTTATCTCCAGACATAATATTCCTTTAACCAACCCTCTTATTACTTGAACTTAAGGCTCTTCTCCAGCCTGATTGCCCTTTTGAGTATTCTCTGGCTTGTCATTGGTTTTTCTAAAATATGGCAGCCAGAACTGAACATGGCATTGCAGAATTTGCAAACAGGGCAAAGGACAGTCTTACTAGTTGTAATTACTATGCCTCAGTAGTCATTTGTATTTTTAATTGCCTACTGTTACAAAAAGATAAAAGACATTCCTTGCCCTCAGTGAGCTCAATCTATTGGGTCACACGATAAGGAAACAAAAATGTAATAAAAGCTATATGGGATAAATAGGAAAAGAAGGAAGGCACTAAAAATTGAGAGGTTGGGGAAGGCTTTTTGTAGAGAACAGGATTATGTGGTTGGGACTTGAAAGAAACCAGGGAAGCTAGAAGTTCACTAGATGGAGTGAACACTCCAGACATGAGAACAGCAAGAGAAAATGCCGGAATCTGAGAGGTGGAGTGTTGTTCCATTGAACATCAAAGAGGCCAGTGTCACTGATCATGTCAGGGAGTGAGTTGTAAGAAAATAAGTAGGGAAGTTAAGTTATAAAGAGTTTTGAAGGTCAAACAGATATTTTTGATATTAGAGACAATAGGGAGCCCCCTGGTGTTTGTTGGGAAGTGTAGAGGGGGAGGTGCCATGGCCTAAGATTATAGCCTATGATTGCATTAGCTTTATTAGCCATATAATAATAGTAATAATAATAATAGCACTTATGTAGCTCTTTACAAAGTGCTTTACATATTCTCTGATTTGATCTTATTTCCTTTTTACCTTTTTAAATATAACACACATGAGCATTCATTTTCTCTTCCTCTCATCTCCCCCATTAAGGGGAAAGTCTCTTATGACAAATCTGCACAGTCAGAAAAAACAAATCACATCATCCATGTGCAAAAATGTATGTCTTATTCTTCATCCTGAGTCAGGAAGTGGTAGCATGCTTCGTCAGTGGATCTTTGGAATTTTGATTTGTCATTGGAGTAATCAAAGTTACTTCTGCTGAGACATAATAGATTTTACATTGGCTCCTTATTGGTCACTATGAACCTTTGTGTGTCAAGTGTGTTTTCTTTCAAACAACATATTATTAGATTCTGTTTGCTAATCTAGTCTTCTTTTTATCTTATGAGTAAGTTCATCTGATTTACATTCACAATTAAGATCATCAGTTGTATATTTTCCTCCATCTTATTCTCTCATATTTTTTTGTCCTCTGCTTATTCCCTCACTTGGAACCCAACCACATGTTCTTATCCCTTCGAGGTTCTTTTAAGCCCTTCTTTGTGATCCACTCATTTTTGAGCTTCTTTTGTTAAGGATTAATCCCTCCCTAAATCCACCCAGCATGTTATTCCCCTTCTGCTTTGTCCCCTTTCCTTCCTGTTTTCATATTGATTAAAATGTCTCTCTGTACCCAACTGTGTGTGTGTGTGTATGTATATAATATATATATATATATATTCTTCCTTTGACCAGTTCAGTTTGAGTGAGGTTCACTTGTCCCTCCCTCCTCTCCCCACTTCTTTCTTTTTTCTGTGGACTTTTATTTGCTCACCTGAATGAGAAAATTTCTCCCACTCTTCCTTTTTCTTTTTCCCCCTAGTATATGCCTCTCCCCCTTTCCATTCCATTTTTAAGATTACCAAACATAAGAAAATTACTCCAAAAATTGTCTTATACAGTAAACATTAAGTACCTACCATGTGTTAGGCATTGTGTCAGTCTCTAGGGATACAAATATGAAAAAGACAGTCTAAAATCCAAGGAGCTTACAGTCTGATGGAAAAAACAACTCACAAGAGAAAGCTGAAATTGGAGGATGGAGTGAGCAGAAGGTGCCCCCAAGGGGGCATAATGATGGTGGAGTCACAACCAATCAGTCAGCAAGTAGGAAATGAAAAGTTGGTTGGGCTTCTGGACCTTTTGTTAAAGTGAGGACTTTTATGTTCTGCTCTCTGGAGGCAATTGAGTGTACTGATGGTATGTGAGTAGCAAAGCTGAAGCAGTCACCATGATGATAACCTTCTTTGGGGTAGGGGATGCATGAAGGCCATGGTGATGGTGAAGTTGAAACTAAGCTGAACAGATGGTGGAAAATGAAGAGTTGACTGAGCTTCCTGGCCCTCTTTGAAGGAAGTTCTTGGAAGGAGTTTTATGTTCTTCCTTCCAGCACTCTAGTCAGAGGGACAGAGGCAGCTGAGGGTGCCAATAAGGTGACTCCTTCTATGACAGCCAATGATGAGAAGGTTATGAGGGTACATGGGTTATCTTCCCATGTTTGAATGTAAACATTTTCTCTTAATTTAGTCCCATATCATTCTTTGTTCATGTTTAAACTTTTATATTTCTCTTAACTTTGTGTTTGTATTCCAGCATTTCTGCCACAGCTCTTCTTTTTTCCCCCTCAGACTTGCTTGAAAGTTCTTTCTTTAAAGGTTCACTTTTTTTCTCCCCCTGGAGAATTTTGTTGTCTTTTTAAATAATTTATTCCTGTATATAAACCTGTACTTTTTTCTTTCCAGAATATTGTATTCCAAAGCCTTTGCTCCTTTTTAACCATAGTTGCTAAATTGTGTATGATTCTGACCATGATATTTTGACTTCTGAATTCTTTGTGACTGCTTATGGTATTTTGTATTTGACCTGGAAGTCCTGAGTTTTGACTCTATTGTTTCTGGAAGTTTCATTTTGGGATTTCTTTCAGTAAGTGACTGAGCAATTCTTTCTGTATCTGCTTTCCCCTCTGGTTCTAAGAGATCTGGGCAGTTTGGGGTTGGTTTTTTTTTTTTAATTTCTTGAAATATGATGTCCTTTTTTGACCATAGTTTTTCAGGTAGTGTGGTAATTTTAAAATATTCTGACCTTGATCATTCATTAGATCAATTCTTCTAGTATGAGATATTGCCTCCTATTTTTTTAGTCATTTGACATTGTTTTACTACTTCTTTGTTCTAGTTGCTTCATTCTAATGTATTCCAGTAGTCCGTTGTTGCTTTGAGAAAGTTTTATACCTCTTGTTGTCAAGCTATTAATTCCTTTTCTTTCCCATGTTTACCTTCTCATGCTTCTTGTGTTTGTCAAATTTTCTGTTCAGTTCTGGTTGTTTCAGCAAGAATGCTTGAAAGTCCTCCACCTCATTGAATAACTGTATTTTCCCCTGGAATAATATGCTCAATTTTGCTGGGTAGTTGATTCTTGGTTTTAATCCCAGCTCCCTTAATCTTCTAAATATCATATTCCAGGCCCTTGTATCCCTCAGTGTAGAAGCTGCCAGATCTTGGGTTATCCTGATAGTGCTTCCACAGTATTCAAATGGTTTTCTCTTGGCAGCCTGTAATATTTTCTCCTTTAACTGGGTATTCTGGAATCTGGCAATAACATTTCTAAGAGTTTTCTTT
>CM053596.1:166269225-166302264 GCA_028646575.1 Pseudocheirus occidentalis
CTCCACTCTAATTCTGAAGGAATTATTCTCTTCAGAATGCTTTTGAGATTCTTTTTTCATCTGGCAAATTCGACTTTTTAAGGCATTCTTCTCCTCACTGGCTTTCTGGGCCTCTTTTGCCATTTGATTTAATTTATTTTTTAAAGTGTTGTTTTCTTCAGTCAGGTTGTTGACTCTCCTTTCATGATTTTCTTGCATCATTCTCATTTCTCTTCCCAGTTTTTCCTCCACTTCTCTTGTTTGGTTTTCAAAGTTCTTTTTCAGCTAATGTATAGCTTCTAGGCATTCTTCAAGTGTCTTGGAAACATTTGGTGTGGGAGTTCTGCCTGGGTTGCCTTCCTCCCGTTCCATGCCTTGATCCTTTTTGTCCACATAAAAGGATTCTAGAGTTTTATTGCTGTTCTTATTTTGCTTCCTTTTCCTCATGTTGGCCAGTCAATTAATTGGTTGGTTTTTTTTTTTAGCTCTGTGAAACTCTGCTTCGAGGGGGGAAAGCTCTCTTCCAAATCGCTGGGGTTTTCCCAGCTCCCGGAGCTATTAGGGGGGTGTTGCAAGTCCTCCCGGCTTTGGCTTGCTGAAAGTGCATCCCAGGATCACCACCCAAGACCACAATCCGGATCCAGGCTGCTCAAGGCAAGAACATTTGGCCCTGATCAATCAATTCAGCCCCCCGTGGAGTCTGCAGGCCAGGGGCTCTGAAGCAGCCCAGTGGGGGCCGCCACGGGTTACAGCAGTTTCTGCCCTTCCCCCACTGCTTACTTGCCCTGGAGGTAGATTGGCCGAACTGCTTTTCCTCCCCCAAATTTAGCTTGAAAACTTCACTCACTTCACTGACCTTTAATCCTAGCTCATGCACCTTGCTCCAGGTGCTTTAGATCTTCTCTGAAGTAGACTCATGCTGTGGCTTGGGAGGCTTGGCTCCTCCAGGCCGCCCTGGAGCTCAGGGTGGGCTGGTCTCAGCTCCCAGTCTGGGATGAGCCCCTCCAGCCAGCTGCCTTTCTCTAATCTCTATTTTTCACACCTTGGTAGATGTGGAGTTGCTGGGGGCTATAGATCTTCTCTCTTGTAGACTGGCTGTGGGCTCAGCTTGGCTCCTTCCTACTGCCCTAGGGCCTGGCCATGGTTTGGGTTTCAAGCTGGGCCAGCTTCGGGCTGGTGTCCTGCCATGATGATCCCCTGCTGCACAACTGCCTTCCAGGACAGATGTGTTTTCTGTATTTTTTGAGTTTAAGAGTCCTAGATTTTGTCCAGCGTCATATTTTTATGGGTGTTTAGGGTGGCTGCATGGGAGCTGTGGGACGCAGCTGCTTCTATGCTGCCATATTGGCTCCGTCCCCTATTAATTCCCTTTCTAGAAGAGAGTTTAAATGGAGACTGAAGCAGTCAGCATGCTAGTGTTCTTCTCCATGTTTGGTTTTCTTTCTTTTTTCCCATTGTTCACTGCATTGGTTACAACCCTTCTATACAACCAGACTAATGCCTAATGTGAAAGTATTTGCAGATTCTGTACTCGATTGTATGCTGCCTTGGGGGGAGGGGAGGAAGAGGGAGGGAAGAAAATTTGAAACTCAAGGGACTGTGGAACTGAATATTATAAACTAAAAGTAAATAAATAAATTTTTGGGAGGGGGCAGTTGGGGTTAAGTGACTTGCCCAAGGTCACACGGCTAGTTTTGTGTGTGTGTGTGTTAAGTGTCTGAGGCTGGATTTGAACTCAGTTACTCCTGACTCCAGGGCCAGTGCTCTATTCACTGCGCCACCTAGCCGCCCAAATAAATAAATTTTCAAAAATTCCTTTTCTACTTTTTCTTCCATGGCTCTCCTTTTTTTTTTTCATTTCCCCCTGATGGTATAATTTCTTTTCCAATTTTTTCCTCAAATATTCTTTACCAAAACAAAACAAAGCCTCTTCCTTCATCTGTTTGAGGAATTCTGGTTAAACTCAGTGTTCATGCTGTATTTTTCTTTTTAGTCCTTTTTTAGATACTCTTTTGGGGGTTTTATATCTTGCATGTCCCTATTATCATATTAGTTTATTATGGTGGGATTCTTTTGTGGGGGTTTTGTTGGTGTTGTTTTGCTCATTCTTCCAGCCTGCCTCTTAGCTTTGACTTTATGTTTGGGTCAGGCTCTTCATTCTTCTGGAGGAAGTGCCTGGGCTAGGCCTGCTCTTATTTTCTTGGAGGATTAAGTATTGTGTTATTCCAGAGACCCCAAGGACAGCTCAGACTAAGGGGCCTTCAAGGTGTCAGTATTCTCAGAATGGTATTGTTCAGGGCAGAATCTTATTCCTGCATCTCTGGTCTGAGTTTTGCAAATTTCTTGCTTGGATTCCAGTCTGAGCAAGAGGTCTAAGGAGTACTCCATTTGGATTCCAGTAGATTGTGGCTAGACTCAGAAGTTATCAGCCACATGATATGTTCTGGTGGTTTAAAATGACAAAACTACAGGCTGCTCTTTAGTGTGAGTTTCCTGGGCTGGTTGTTTCTCTGAAGACTTTAAACTTGAGGCTGGAACTAAGACCCCCAGCTCAGCTTTGTGTCTAGTGTTACAGCCACTCAGCCACTGGTTGCTTCTGAACTTTCATTTGGTTTAGTACACCATAGCTGGTGTTTGCTCCTTTCCCTGTAACACATCTAGGCGCCAGTCCTCTCCTCAGTCACTTTCCCTTGGAATTGAATAGTGAGTAACAGAGCTGCCAATTGACACCAGTTCCAGCATCTTGCACAAGGTCAGGCACTTCTTTGTGGAACTGGGATGTCTTATTGTCCTGATGTATAGCTTCAATCCCTGTACTGGAATGCTCTGCATGACAGTCTCTGTCTAGATCTTGATCTGTGTCTGCAAACACTTATTTCTCTGTATGTCTGTCTTGGCTGGCAAATTGAGTCATTATGACTTTTTATTGTATTTACCATCAGGACTCAGTCTGGAATGTTTCCTACATCACAGGGGAGTCGTAGGGGAAAATTGGATTATTCCTCTTCCTCCTACTTCATCATCCAGACTCTTCCTTCCCCAAATTTTATGCATATCTTTAACAGGTATGAGTAGGAAATGAATTTTTAAGCAAGGGATATAGTTGTAAAAAAAAATAGATTATTTTGATTATGTGAGGATGAAAAACTTTTGCACAAACAAAATTAATATGAAAAAAAGAATCTGTTAGCACAACATCTGAGGATTTGATAAACAAGATTTATATACAACTGTCAGAAATATAAAATCTAAAGCCATTCTGTCTTGGAGAAGTGGTTAAAGAATATGGGCAAATTTTCTGAAAAGAAGAATTTTTTCTAACTTTTAATGAAGAAAGAATGCTCCAAGTCACTTTTAATAAGATAAATACAAAACAAAACAGCCTTGAGGTTTCTCACACGTAACAAATTTATTAAAATGGGAAAACCAAGGGTTTAGAAGGAGGTCATGGAAAGACATGTATACTTATGTGGTAGTACTGTGAATTGATGTGACAATTCTGGAAGGCAATCTGGAAGGCAATTATAGAAATATGAAGTGACTGAAAATGTCTATATCCTTTGACTCCAGAGAGTCCAATGATTTGCTAAGCATATACCCCAAGAAATTCATTAGCAAAAAGAAATGGTCTATATACACCAAAATATTTAAAGCAACAAATGCTGTGGTTGCAAAGTACTAGAAATAATGTAAATGCCCACTGATTCAATAATGGTTAAACAAATTGTCATATGAGTATAATGGAATCTTACTGTGATAGAAGAAATGAATGTGATTAGAAGAGAAGCATGGAAAGACTTATATGAACTGATAACAAAGTAAAGTAAATTGATCCAAGTAAACATTATACACAACTACAGCAAATTAAATGAACGCCAACCACAAATAATTGAAATTGAATGTTTTGAAATTATGAAGAATAAGCTTGATCCTAAGGAAGAGATGAGAATACATTTTCCCCACAATGCCCCACAGGTTGGATTCCATGGATCAGTCTTACTTTTTTTTTCTTTTCCTTTAATTATAAGGAAGAATAGTCTCTAGAAGAGGGGAGGAAGAAGGATGTTTGTCAATAAAATTCATTTTAAAAAATAATACTTTGAAGTACTATACTTGAAGTCTATGAAAGTTATGAATTCATTATGGATTTTCTAAATGCAGATATGACTAAGCCCTTTGTACGTAAACACTAGAATAGATTATAAACTATTTCTGCCTTTATTACTTTATTTCTCTGTTCCCCACCATTAGTTCCCCACCATTAGTTTGCCTAAGCATTTCAGTAGTCAAGTAGGTAAAAGATTTTAACAGTAGAACACCCATCTAATTCTTCACAGAAATTCCAGTTTGATTTCGTGACAAAAGATTGTATGTTAGGAGGCATTAGAATACAGTTGTTTTGAACTATTTTGGAATCTCATTCAGTATCTAATCAAAGCTATATTCCTAGCCATATCTTCAAACATCAATTAGCTTTCCTTACGTAGCAAGCATTTTATGCAACGTGGCTTGGTTTTATTCAAACCTTTTCCTTTAAAAATCAGTAAATCAAAATATAAATATCAGTTTCAGAATTTTCATTATTCTTATTATAAATACAAGCAAAACATGATGCTTAGGACTAGATAACTTAATCTTTTTGTCTTCTACCAGTTCAAAATACTTACATCTCTTAGTGACCAACATCCCCTTAGATCAGCAGTTCTCAGCCTGTGGGTCACGACCCCTTTGGGGGTAGAACAGGGTTGCCTAAGACCATTGGAAAACACATATTTCTGATGGTCTTAGGAACTGAGATACCACTCCTCTATCTGTCTCCGGGCAGGTCTGCCCACATACAAGTATTAAAGGGTCGCAGTATTAGGAAGGTTGAGAACCACTGCCTTAGATCTTTTGGGCTCAACACATTCAAGATTTTGTGTAATCTTTTGTAGTGTTAGCCATTTTTTCATAAGATCTTTTTTGATTGCCATAGTCACTCTTCTTCCTATCATATCACCTTTTCCTGAGTAAGAATCCTTTCCTAATTTAGGAAGCAAAACTTACATGTTTCTTCTTGTCTTCTTTAGAAATACTTTATCCTCTCTTTTCTGTCCTTTTTAAATGTTTCATTAACACTCATTTCTTTAAAAAAAGAAAAAAGATTGTCATCTCTCTCCTTCACAACTCACATCATCCAAAATAGAAGTCATCATTTGTAAGAAGTTAGTATCAAGCATTAAAAGTCTACACTTTAGCTGTTTCTGACTGCATATGGAATGTATCTCCACCTCTTTGCAAAGAAATCAAAACATTTCATTAGTCATCTGAAGTCATGGTTGGTCATTGCATTGATCACATAAAATCTTTCAAAGTTTTACTTTGCATCATTGTCCTTGTATAAATTATGCTCTCCATTTTGCTTACTTCTGTTCATGTAACTCTTCTCAGGTTTCTCTGAATTTGCTATTATCTTCATTTCTTACAACAGTAATATTCCTTTACATTCACATACCGTGGTTTGTTTAGCTTTTCCACAAATGTTAGGCACCGACGTTGTTTTCAGTTCTTTGCTGCAATAAAAAAGTATACAGCAGTCTTTCCACAGTGCCATAATGACATATAACATTAGATTTTAAAGAAAAATAGGAAAATCAGTATGATTCATAAATTGCTAATAAATCAGCCACCC
This sequence comes from Pseudocheirus occidentalis, assembly GCA_028646575.1. NCBI lineage: Eukaryota > Metazoa > Chordata > Mammalia > Diprotodontia > Pseudocheiridae > Pseudocheirus > Pseudocheirus occidentalis. Next base: position 166,274,876 of record CM053596.1, read on the forward strand.
TGAACGTTTTACATTGTTCCTACAAGGACTAGTTTTTTGTACTTATTTAGTACTACAAATTTATCTAGTTCTGAGTGGAATGAAGAGTAGTAATGCAGAGTGAGCAGAGTGTGGGGATTTGGAAGGATAAGTAGCAAGGTGGAGTAATAGGAAATCTGGACAAGTGGATATGTGCTCTGGATAAACCACTCTTCCAAACTTGAATTTATAACATTGTCTTCTTTGTCATGCACGCGAATATAATTTATAAAATAGTCAGATGCTAATTTCACAAACATAGCTGCAACTTCTAATTAGTGTTTTTTAATATAAAGTAATAACTAGAAGTAATCATGTAATTGATAAGTAAGTTAAATATTTGGTAAACAATATGGTTTTATTATCTATTTTGTGAACTTGAAAAATTGTCAGATTAATAATTTTGCATTCTTGTTTCATATTTAGTCTACTTTTATCAGTACTGTAATTTCTTTTACAGAAGTGACATAAGTAATTTCTATGCCCCTAACTGCACACTATATGCATCTCTAGTACAGTGATATAAATGAAACCAAAGAACACTTGAGTTGTTTCTCTAGAAAAAGAAATAAATTCTCATAAGAAACTTTGCTATATGAGTCAAAGTTTATTACTCAGATTTCAGAGTTTCTTTTTTCTTTCTTTTTGGCTTTAAAAATCAGCTTTGCCTTTTGGTAAAGATAACCCCCAAATGCTACATGTTCATTATTAGATAAGTCATTCCTGATGAAATTTTGATTGCTGCAAGAAATTGTGTTTCTCTTAATTTATTTTAACAGTAACCCTGTGGGAAAATCATAGATGTGTGAAAGAATAGTCTCCATTTGTCTTATGAGACCACTGAGGCATAAAGAGTTTGTGAAATGCTCTGTGTCAAAGCTTAGACATAAGTTGGATCCCTCTGATTCTGATCTAAGACTTTATCTACTTTATTGTGCTATTCTTCAAAGTGAATCTAAGTGACACTTGAGCCTGAACTATTCTGTCTTGACTCTCTGTAACCAATTTACTTTTTGTATAATATTGAGCCATCTAGAAATGCTGTTTTAAGCTCGTTTTCCCCCCTATTTTAATCTGTACAAAATATCTTAGGAAAGAGGAAGAAGTGTAGTGTTGGGGGGGGGAGGGAGGGAAGAGTCATTGGATTAGGTGTCTTAACACAACCACTCCTGACTTGATCTTGGGTATGTCACATTCTTATTTATAAAACGGGATGAGGAATTGGATTAGCTCATATGATCATAAATACAGAGGTATAAGATACCCAGAAGGCATCTAATATGACCCCTTTAGAGAAAGGGTAGGTTTATAGTTGAGAAAACTATGGTCCGCGATGTTATGGCACATCACACAATTCAAGTTGAAAAGATGCTGTGCATTGCATGGTATGGTATAAAGAGTACTGTACTTGGGAGTCATGGAAGGAAGGAGAGAAGGGAGGACATTGGCTGCCAGTAAGCGCTAAGTAAGCACTTTGCAAATACCATCTCATTTGATCCTTACAGAACCCCTGGGAAGTAGCCACTAATATTATCCCCATTTTATGGTTAATGTTGCTAAGGCAAACAAGTTCTGTTTCTGAGGCAGGATTTGAACTCAGATGTTCCTGACTCCAGGCCCAGTACTCAATCTATCCTCTTCATCACTAGTTGTCTTACCAGACCTGAGTTTGAATTTTGCTTTGTCATTTAATAGCTATGTGATCTTGGGTAAGTTACTTAAGTTCTCTGGCCCTCATTTTACTATTCTATAACATGAAAGAGGATGATTTAAATGTTATCTCTTTCAAGTCAAGTCTGATTTGTCTCTGTATAAGGTGGTAATTATTGTGGATGCATGCCATACTATAAAAGTTATACACCTTTACTAAAAAGTAAGATTGATTGTTATTTTCATTAGCAGAATCATTGTTTCTCTCCTTTTTTTGCATGCACTTATTAATTACCTTTGCAAGGTACACTGTTTAGCACTAAGTTAAATAGGATCCTTTTCCTACCCTTTAGAATCTAAGACAATAAGATACATAAAATTCAGGAAATATAGTCAACGAATAAGTCACATTTACTATACTTTATTAATGTATTTTTATTAGTGTATATGTGTTTTTACCTTAAATAGCATAAATGAAAAGGGAGTAAATATTTTGCATTTCAAGGAAAATAAATTAACAACAATAATAGCTAGTATTTATGCATTACCTGTTACATGCCAAGCATTGTGCTAAGTGCTCTACAAACATCTCTTTTAATTCTAACAACTCTTCCTTGTAGACACTACTATTCCCCCCATATTGTAATTGAGGAAACTGAGCCAAATTAAGGTTAAATTAAATGATTTGCCCCAGTCATTCAGCTAGAAAGTGTCTGAGATTCAGGCCTAGTGTTCTATCTACTATACCACTTAACTGTATCATTTATTCCAAGCAGGTAAAAAAAGGTTTTCAGGAGATGATAATGTTTCATAAGTTTAACGTTAAAAATACTCATTTCCAATTTTGGTTCTTAGAAACCCAGGTGTGAGAAATAGCTCTTTATGCCCAAATAGATATGATAAATCAGACAGATGCAGGAGTGAAGCAGTTGGAACTTTAATACGTCCTTCAGGGCGGGTGTGGGACTCAAGATGACTCCCCGAATTGTGAGAAATAATCATCCTACTGAAAAACTCCATATGACCCTGGGTGAGTTAAGGAAAGATTTTATTAATCGTTTTTCTGCCAGAGATGGCAGGAGCCCTGGTGACAATATCAAAACTTTGTATATCACATCCTGATTAGAAATTCCCTCCTACATCCCATTGGTTATGCATGTCAGGGTTAATAGCCTGTCTGAAAACACCTAAATTCCACTCCTACATGGGTCTATACCTGTATTTACATCTTTCATTTTCTTTATACTTTATTTAGTGAAATAATGACAAGTCATAAATTTTTTTTTTAAATAATTGAAGATCTTTCTTTTTTTGTTGTTTTGTTTTTCTGTCTTTTAGGAGGGGGGAAGGCCTGGCAATTGGGGTTAAGTGACTGGCCCAAGATCATACAGCTAGTTAAGTGTTAAATGACTAAGGCGGAATTTGAACTCAGGTCCTTCTGACTCTAAGGTTGGTGTTCTATTCACCGTGCCACCTAGCTGCCCCCATAAACTCTTTTAAAGGAATTTTCTCAGTTGATAAGAAGGCTAAACCCAGGATGTTGATGTTTCCTTCATCATTAACATAGAGTCCCAATATTCTAGATAGTATTATGGAATGAAGTTCTCCTCTAGCCTTTAGGGTTGTGGACACAAAAGAGACAATTCCTGGATTTTACTCAAAGTACCTGGGAATTTAGATAATGCTGATAAGCAGGCACCCACATCCTGTTGAGTGAAGTGTTCATCAGCATTCCCATTTCCCTCTAATTAATTTTTTTCCTGCTTTCAACAGCAAATAAAAGACATTCTGGTATTACATGTATTGCACATTTTCTGTGGAAACAAAAGTTCAGTTCATCTCTTACACAATGAAAAAATCTGTAGTAGCTTGTAGATTCATTGGTCTTCAGATTAAATTTGGAAAGATGTATCAAGAGTTACTAATAAAACCACAGGCTCAGAAGTGACTCTTAAATGGAATTATGTTCCTCTCAAGTTTTGTGCTAATGTCTCAAGATATCCTCGCTCTTGCTTGTAAAACCTGTTGGATTTCCTTCATTTTTGATCATGGCTCTTGTGTTGAAAGAATAAAGAAAAAGGCTTTTATTAAGAACTTATTATGTGCCAAATGTTGAGGATTTAGATTCAGAAGTTTCCCTCAAGACCTTATGTTGTAATAGAGGGAAACTGAGTCCATAGAGTGGTTTTGGTATAGGGAGGTAAAGTGTTTTTAAATGTAGTCATGAGGGAGATGATTGACATAGCTTTACAGTCATGGAAGTGGCAAGGAGCAAAATTTGTTTACAGCATCAGGGAAGATGGCAACTAGATGACTGGTGTGTAATCTAAAGCCTAATAGGGACCAGGTAGGTATAGTGGGTCGTGTGACGCACTTACCAATCTGGACAGAATGGGCCCCTAGGCTGAAAATTCAGTAGTTGAAAGGGTTAAGTTGCTCAGATAGACACAATCTATTACAGGGTGAATGGCAAAATGAGTGGTCTGGACTCACCACTGTGGGTTGAGACCCAAATTTGGCAACAGTAAAAGATTTCTAAACACAATTGCCAAAAACTAATTAAAAATCAAATGCATAATGAATCTGAGGTGTTTCTGGCAGCACTTCAGTGCAACCTTCCTTCTGAAGTCAAAGCATCTGCACTGCAAACTCGAAAAACATCGTGAGTGGGGAAAAAGTATAAGAAGCCCTGGTCTAAAGGCTTGTGACAGCAGGCAGGGCAGACAGCAATAAAATAACCAGGGTGGATTGTGAAACATGGCTGAATAGTGAAAACAACTCTTGTGACTGACACAGAAATGAGGAAGATATTTTAAAAGACCAATACCTGATGAGCACTCCTGTCTATTAGAAACTATATAACACAGAGACCCTGTTTTATAGGTGTAGCTTTTGTGGGGGTGAGAACACTAGGTTGTTTTTTTTTTTCCTTCCTCAAAGCATGTCCATTGACATCTTAGAATGAGGCATGTTATTTCTAATAATTGTATGGCAACTTGGTATGTTTCTTAGAATTTGACAAATGCCAGATTGCTTTAAGTCATACTTTAGTGTGTCTCTATAGAATTTCCTCTCCGTGCCCAGGATTAAAATCTCCTTAGATAGAAAAGGGCTAATAGACTCTGTTGACATATACTCATCCATAGTGTGTGTCCAGCCAGCTGAAGTAACTTGATGTAAGCATGAGTTTAGGACTTGAGAACTGGCCCAAGACCAGGATTTTATTATTCTTGTCTTGGCATTTACTGTTAATTGTTTTTTTTTTTTTAGAACATGCTTGTTAAATTGTTCAAATGGGATAAAACCAAGGCTCAAATACTTATCTAAAGGTAGCTTAATACTGTGAAAAGACTGGGAGTCAGGAGACTTCATTTGTAGCCACAGCTTGGCTATAAACTAGTTGTGTGGCCTTGGGTCTCACTTTCCTTTAGGTAAAAAGAATTTGGAGTAGATGATCTCTATTTCCTTCAGTTCCCATATTCTAAAGGTTTTCTTTAGTATGAAGAGTGTTCCTTTCTCCCAAAAGAGGAATTGCTTTTACTAATGCAAAATGATATCAGTACATTATTGAGAGGAATTTTGAGGTAAAATTTTAGGTTAGTATCACCAATAAAAACTTTTGAATTAGTGTTGTATGGAGTTTTACTTTATGATCATGACATTGATCTTGTTTACTATTAATTTCTTAATATCCTATTAACTGTGTAAAATAATTGATCTGTGGTCTCTCACTGTTTTTTTTTCTTTGATGTGTACATCCCAATGCTAGAACACTTGCTAGATGGTTTAAAACAACTTTTGATGTTACATTTTAGACCTATTGAGTTTTCCAGAGAACTTGAAGCATTAAAGCACTTATCCTTCAGCATGATTGAATGAAATTTAATAAAATCTATTCCATTATAAGAACTTGTTTTGTTCCATTGATGATAGGTTCAAACCATGTACATTGATTAAAAAAGACACACAATAATGTAGACTGCCTTTGTGCCTGCCTTTGGGAAATCAAGATTTTTTGTAGCTACAAGAACTTAAATTTAATAATGTTATAAAATAAATCACATTTTTAAAGTCTATAATTCTTACATATCTTTATATGAAATAAATCATGGATTTTGACCTGAAAGGAACATTAGATGTCATTTTAGATGAGGAATACAAATCTGTCCTTCAAAATATCTTTTTAGAAAAGTGGAATAATTGGTTGACTTGGCACCTTGATGTCCACAAAATCCTAGAAATCAGATTTTCAGAGATATACTCTTTTCTCTTCTGTCTTCTAACTGTGGGTGCCCACTTTGGTTCTTTAAGTCATCTCCCAAGAGAATGCTCAAGCATTCACTTCAAGTGGTCAGTTTGCACTGAGGTATATTCTGATGGTAATGCAAATTATTTCCATTTTTAAAATATGTGCCTTGAGTAATAGGAAAAGGCATTTTTAAAATAGGCACTTATGAAAGCTGTTAATAATATATTATTCATATTAAAAAAATTTTTTGAAATATAACTCCTTGAGACTTCCTCCTTCGGGTTTTTTCTGTTTTTGTTTTTAAAGAATATACAAATAGAGCACCAGTCCTGCAGTCAGGAGGACCTGAGTTCAAATTCAGCCTCAAACACGGACCTTCGGCAAGTCACGTAACCCCGATTGCCCTGCCTTCCCTCTCCCCACCTCCAAAAAGCAAAAACAAAACAGAAAAAGAATATGCTGGAAGTTTTTAAATGGAAAAGATGTTCCTAAACCTGTCATGAAATTAGAAAAGCTTCTGTAGAATTTATTAGTTTTGTCAGAGAAAATAAAAAAGAATATTTGATTTAACATACTTGTGATACTCCAGATTATTCAGTAAAGTTTCCTGGTGAAAATGTTTTTTAAAATTATTGATGTACCTCAATTTATGCTATGGATATATACTACTCTATATTTTTGTAAAAATGACTGATCTTCATTTTCAGTTTGTTTTCTTGCCACTGTCTTGTGCTTGAGCTTCAAATTTCTTTTTTCTTCACTCTTCCAACTGCCTTTTTCCATAGCCTCTCTGTCAGGAAATTTTAATCTTTTACAAAGCTGTAAATGAATTAAAGAAGCCTACCATTTTATATTGATACTGCATCCCTTTATAAACGAAAGACTGTATTTTGAGTTGTGAATAATACCTTGACCTACCTTATTTTTGTAAATTGGCATTTTTTTAAATTGTCTGAAATCGGGGCCGATCTGGAAAATTTTTCTTATTGGTATATGCTTCAGAGAAGAATCTCTTTAGAGAAGTTTCTCAGTTTTGCCTGCTCCCAGCTCTGCTCAAGCTTTTCTCTGCTCTCTTCCTTCCTATTCCACCCTTCCTGTTCTGCTCTTTCAGCAAGCTCCTGGTACCATGGGCTGCATGTGATTTTGTTAGGCTTATTTTGGGCAAGGAGGGTTTTCAAATTCCCTTAAGCCTGTTAAAGACAGAGGTCTTCAAATTTTTTTAGCCTGTTAAGGACAGGGAAGGTCTTTCACACTCCCTTAAGCTTATTTTTTTAAAATAAATTAATTTCTTTATTTTCTTGTTTATATCATTCATTTCCACAAGATTTTGAGTTACAAATTTTCTCCCCATCTTTCTCCTACGCCACACCTCAAAACAGCCATCCTGCTGTGTAGCCCCTCCCCCAATTTGCTCTCTCCTATGTCCTTCCCCATGCTGCTCTGACTTTCTGTTAGGACAGGATGGATCTCCCTACCCCAGGACCTGTATATCTTAATTCTCAAAAATGTTCAAATGCCATTGAAAATCCAATTCTTATAAAAAAAGTTTTTTTCTTTCTCAGTTTTTATTCTTATCCTTACAATATTTCATTATTTTTAATACTATTTCTTTTAAGATGACTAGTAAACTCTTGTCCATTGTAAAAGAGTATAGACGAGTTTTTAAAAATCTCCATCAGAAACTTTACATTCAATGAATTGCTTAAGTATTATAGTTTTCTAAAGTTCTGAGAAGACTGTATATTGTTATTTTGGTTTAGTATTTATCACGTACGTTATAAAAAACAATCTGGGAATCTTTTAAAGAAAACAGTCTTGGACAAATGGATTGACTTTCATCTTAAACATTTTATAATGGTTAAGCATAACAGTTCTTTACCCATTATTTTCACTACAATGTAAACTTCACATTAATATCATAAAGATAATATTTGTCTCTTTATAGAGGAAAGAGATACTTACAAGTTAATTTGTATTTAACTCCTTCAGCAACCCTCTCCAGAACACTTTCCCATTTTTAATGAGGCATTAATGTCTGCTTGGTTGTTGGATTTAGGATTTGCTTTCTTTTAAGACTCAGACACCAGAACTCAAAATACAGAATAGAGAAAAGAACAAGAAACACAATAATAAACTTAAGTATTGAAACTTAAATACAAAACAAGAAAAGAAAAATAAAAGCATGCCATGTCTGTAGCAGAACATGAGAGGATTTAAAATATGTAGCAACAAATTTTCATTTCAAGAAAGCCTATTTGATAAATAGTACACATGTTTAGAGCTGTCCATCTTTTCTTTGCTACCTTGTAAGTTTTGTTTTGGTTTTTTTTTTTGTTCTCTGCTATTGAATGTATACTCATTGAAAGAGAAGGATATTGTTAAGTATTCAGATACAGCTTATCCAGGTAGGTTTTGGTCAGACTTCCTTCTTTTCTTTTTTCTTCCTGTTCCTTATATTCTCTTGTTCCTATAGGATGGTTATTCCAGTTATCATAGGCTAATAATATTTAGAAATATAGAAGTAATTTCAGAGATTATGAGAAGAATATAATGGAAAGAATACTCAATTTGGATTCAAATCCTTTCTCTTCCTCTGTGTGACCTGGGTCAAGTTGCATAACCTTAATGCTCTCATTTGTGAAACAGTAAATAGCTGGCATTTAAGATGAACTCTTAAGAACCCTGAAGCCCAGAGAAATAAAACGATTGTGCCAAGGTCACACAGAGCTAGGGTCTAAACCAAATTATCCAAACTCTAAATCCAGAGTTCTTAGTTGAAACTAAAATTAGACCAAACTCCCCTTCCATCCAGTTAATCATTACTTTCCCAATAAGGGAGGTAAAGTATCTTCTGAAATCTTAGGAAGCTATAGATTGATTTTAGCCAATTTTTTCCTCTCTTCTTTAAAAAAAAAAAGGAAGTAAATATCTGGGAATCATTTACATCTATATATTGGGTGATCTGAATACATCTCTTTTTACAACTCTTCTAAATAAAGGACATTTCAATCATTTATAAAAATAGGTAGGATGTAAGCTCTTTATTTTAAATGAGATATTATTTGTAGAGTCCTTAACACAGCACCTGGCATGTGGCAGGCACTTAATAAATATTTTTTCTTGAGAACAGAGACTGTCTGTAAACTTTTTATCTTTGTATCCACAGCACCTTGCATTAACATGTACCTAGCAAGTACTGATTTGTACAAGGAAAAAGACCTGACACTTCAGGTCAAGTGCTTGTTTTGTGCACATTACAGTACTGGAACCTGCCCTTTTGAAAATTTTAAACCAGGCCTGAGATGAACAAAAAGGTCTGTGTTTCTATAAATTGTACTCTAATATCCCATGCCTAAGAAGTAAAGTAGGGTTCCTGAATGTCATACCAGTAAGCATACAAACTCTAAAGAGAGAACCTTTGAAACTTTAGAGAATTCTAGGATGGTCCAAATGTTAATAGGTGTATTTGTTTTCCAATGAGCAAGACCAATAGAAGGTAGGTTACTAGAGGATGGGTTTTTGGGGGACAAGGGGAGCCCCTTTGACCATATTTACTAATGAAGTCACTCTAATGAAGGTGTGAGATTGTGATGTGTGTCTGTGGTAAAAATTTCTACAATGATGAAATCTTTCAAAATAATGAAATAATATCAGATGTATGGAAAAAAATATATATATATATAAAGTATATGTAACAGTCAGTGCTCCCCCCCATGGGTTCCTAATTAGCCACCCCAGTTTTAGGAAATTTCTGGATTAGAATTATCTCCAAAGTATAGTTCATGAATTCCTGTTGATATTTTCTCTTCCAGAGAGTACACAGAGATCAGAGATAAAGTTCTTTACTCTTATCGTCCAGTTATTTTCTGGGTGTCTTGGCAGAGAGAAAGCAGGAATAAGAGACTTCCAGGCAAATTTGTGCTGTGATTTGGCAATAACAATCCATGTTGTACCCAAGAATAATCCACAAATAGTCAAAAGTTGACTAGATTCATCCTGACCAAATAGAGACATGTTTATGGGAAGAAAGGTTGTATATTCAGTTAATCAATGAAATCTGTATTTGTTAAAGGACCTACTATGCACCAGACACTTTGTTAAGTTCCCGGGATACAAATAAAAAGGGCAAAAGACAGTCCCAGTACTTGATGAGTTTACAATTGACTGAGGAGAAACAACATGCAAACAACTATGTACAAGCATACTATAGGTAGGATAAATAAGTAATATGCCACAGAGGGAATGTGGGTTGAGAAAGACTTCCCATGGAAGGTGGGATTTTAACTGGGACTTGAACAAAGCTAGCAAAGCCAAGAAATAAGATGAGGAGGGAGAATTTTCTAAGTATGAGTAAGAGCCGGAAAAAAAAATGACTGGAGTGGAGAGATGGAATATCTTGTTTGGGGCACACCAAAGGAGAAGTCAGCTCTTTGGTTTGAAGGGGTGGGGGAAGGCGTTATTATATAAGTTGTAGTAGATAGTTTTTGTATATGGAAACTCCCCACACCTAAATGAACCAAATAAGATTGAGTTAGTTTTGTATGTCTTATGGTTTTGTTTGTTTTTTTTTTATTCCTCTATCTAGTTTGTTCATACCTGCTTTCATACTATCTCTAAAGTTCACAACATGATTAGGAATTTTAAAATTCAAAAGCCTGATCATGGTAAATTAATTAAATTCATATCTATGTGTAATCAGTAGTTGTAACTGACTTGTATCAGATCCCTTCTGTTTAGAAGTAGTAGGGTATGAAAAATATGTGAGTCAGGAATAGAAAAAGGAAGCTGGGAATGTTGCTACCTTTGCAGTTTTCTTCAGCCACATCTACTTCCAAGGATGCCTGGTGATATTTTTATCCTGCACAACAGCCTACATATTCAGTTTTGTGGGAACATTTCATAATTACAGGATCTGGAGCTAGAATTAATTTAGAGATCATCTAGATCTAGGACATCTTTTTATCTTATACATGAGAAAACAGCCTTACGAAGCAGGACTCCCAAATTCACATTGATTGAATATAAGAGGTCTGATATTGAAGTACTCTGATTCCAAAACGGACTGTTTTCCCCTATAATATATGCAAAATACATGCTACTACTACTTTCTAAGCAGATTAGTAGAGATTTAAGTGGTTCTTATTTTGTGTGTATGTGGTTTTTAAGATGGTATAGTTCACATAGAATTTCTTAAGAAGTTGATGCTTTATCACTGTAATGTGATTTTGGTATGGTACTATAATCCTTAATTCGATCAAAGCTAGAAGTGCCTCGATTTATGGACATTATTAATTTTCTGCTTTCTGCCCCAGTCAGCTTGTATTCCTTCATACTGCCTGAGGAGGAATGGAATGAGTTGGGTTTATTTTGTTTGTTTGTTTAAACATAATTCTTTCTTTAATATCTAAATTTTAAGTTCTAATGATGGGCTTGTGAAATAGGTGTTACTATAACCATTGTCGCTTTTTAAAGCATAATTTTGGCAAAAGTAGCAAATTATCTTTGCCCTAGTTAATTGTTTTATAAGGTCATATCAACCCAAGATAAGAAGTAGAAGTCAGTAGGAAGGTTGGGAGGGAACTTAGGGGGTCATTTATTGGTTTTAACAGCTTTATAGATGAAAAAATTGAGGCCAGGAAAGACTATGGCTTGGCCAAGTAACTTGTTAGTAGCAGAGATGGGTACAGAACCCAAATATCCTAAATGACCTTTTTATTTCATGCCACTGCTTGCCAATTACTACTGTTGCTGTTACTTCTTTTGCGTACAGACACACCCAGCAACTAGGAAAATCCTTCATATTGCTTGGTTCTAAGGAATATAAAGTTTTTTTTGTTGTTGTTTTTTGTTTTTTTAATAAATGAGGATGATCTTTTTAAATTTTATTGGCAAATTAACAGCACGTACAACAGAATTGGATCTTTAGGTGGGTGGATCAAATAGTTGTCCGGAATCCAGTAAAATGGTAGTCACTGATGGTCAGTGTAATCACTGAAGCAAGATCCATAAATACAACTTAGTCCAACTTGATGAAGCCGATGTCTTTCGCATACTGCCGGAAGCACTGGCGGCACATGTTCAGGCCGTACTTGCGTTATCAGGCCATGCCGGTTGGAACAGACGTGGCACGACCGAGATCCCTGGCCGAATTTGCGAGGGTGGCTCCAGTAGAGCTGCTGGTGACCCATGGCCACTAGCAAAGACCAAAGACAAAAAAAAAGGAGGAATATAAAGTTTTGATAATCTACTATAGCCCCAAATTGTTGAATTCTGAAAAATCACTAGTACTGAGGGCTAAATGTTTAATTCTTAATATAAAATTAAGGCAAATCATTTTTCTATAAAGCAAACTTCAAATACTTTTGAAAATCTGTATGCTATAGAAATTGGGGGCTTGCTTGACATGATGCAAAATAATCCTTTGGGCCCAGTTATCTTAAAAGACACACACATGTGGTTGAGAGTCAGAAAACCTGTTTTCCAATCGGCACCTTTCTGTTAGTTCTGCTGCTTTGAGCCATGGTCTCTCTATCTGTAAAATGAATAAGGATTTTACTATTTATCCCTACTCAATCAAGGTTTATATGCAAGAAAATATATACTAAGCATCTTTGAAGCCAAAATAATCACTATAAATGTCAATTATGTTTCAGGACTTTTTACAGATTTTGCTCTCATGTTGTATTGGAAAGGACAGGGAATTAAGAAAGAGGGTTTAGTCTTGCCTTCGCCACTAACTATAACTTTGGTCAAGTGTCTTTTGGATCTGTTTCCTCACTTGTAAAAGGAATCTAAATTTTAAACTAATTTCTGAGGGTCTTCCTAGCTTGATGTGTGCTGCTGAAATCAAGTATTTGTCTAAGTGATTTTTGTTTTAGAAATTTTTCTGACATATAATTAATCTTCATGCTTTGGGATAGAAAATGTATTCAATGCTTTTTTCTTTTTCTTTTTTTTTTTTTGGAGAGGTAGAGCAAGCAGTTGGGGTTAAGTGACTTGCCCAAGGTCACACGGCTAGTTTTGTGTTGTGTCTTAGGCGGAATTTGAACTCAGGTCCTCCTAACTCCAGAGCTGGTGCTCTATTCACTGTGCCTCTGAAGTTCCCTAATGCTCTTTTCTCTAATATTGTGATAAGCAATTGTATCCTTTTAGAGCAGAAATATATTTAATACTTTGATTTATGGTTTGGTAATATACTTTTGGATATAAAAATATTATTTTTTGTGTTTTGAGTCTAATCTTATGGTTACTAATAATTACTAGTGATTACATTCCTAGTATTTAAAATTCCTTCTACATTAAGTTTAGGGTTCAAAATAATAATTAACTTCTTCTGTCTATTTTCAGTTATTTTGGGGGGAAAAGTCCTATGCTAAGGGTCCACTAAACCTTTTCTCTACACCCTGTTGAATAAAATGTCTGAGTGAAGTGTTGCTAAAAAGTTACAATAGATGTTACTGAATCTAATATATTTTTAAGGTGAGAGCAGCATGGTACAGTGGAAAGAGTGGCTCTGGAGTCAAAGGACTTGGGTTCAAAGTACAACTGATACTACTTTCGTATTCTTAGACAAGATATTTAACCTCCCTGGGCCTCAGTTTGCTCATATTCATCTGTATAATGAAGAGGTTACACTAAATGGCTTCTAAGATTTCTTCCAGGTCTAGCTCTATGATCCTATATATTAATTTGGAAAATTTGATTTTGGAGTAGAGGAAATAAATTTATATGGTTGCACAAAGAGAATTGTAAATACTTCCCAAAAGTATTTGCATGGCTCTTCTTTATAGGTGTATTAAATTTAGGATTATATTGTTTTCTGCATACCCTACCGACACTAATACTTAGTAAAAATAAATGTTTTATTGATGCCTTTTATACGTTGCTGTGACTCTCTTTATAATCTTCGCTTGTAGTAAAGAAGAATGTTCAAGCAAAACAAAGTAACACTATTGTCTGTCTTGTGCAATATATGCTTCATTCTATACCCAAAGTCTACCTTTTTGACATGAGAAGGGAGGCATGTTTTATTATTAGTCCACTGAAATCAGAATTACTGACTACATAAGAGTTGTTGTTTTCCTTTATATTAATGTGATCCTTCTGTAATTTTTTTTCTTTTGGTTCTGTTTAGTTTTCTGCATCAAGTCATAGGAATTATGCTATCTTAATTTATACTTTTAAAGGAATATGGCCCCCTAATCCATAATTAATTTACTACCATTTATCAAAATCAGGAAAAAATAAACTGAAGTCTAGACCTGATTGTGTTTTATGTGAATGTATAAATTATTGGCCACTGCAGAGATAGTAAGGTGAGTTTCTAGTTAAGGAGATGACTGTCCAGGTGTAATTTCAGTATCTGCTTAAAGCAGCTGTTGACCGAAGGTTAGTTGACATCTATCTGGTTTAGATATCACAGTATGGCATGTTGAGAGGGCACTATGAAACCAGGGATGCTCAGCATACAGCAATATGAACCCACCCATAGCTTGTTCTCTTGCTTTCTGTTGTTGCTGGTGCCCTTAAGTGACATTTTCCCTACCCAAACCTTGGTTTTGTTTTTTTAACTTCCACAGGTTGAGCCTTTTGGAGGAAATAAAACACATTTACAAGTCCTGAAGGGTCTTTCTTCTTTATTATGAACTACTGTATCTTTTCATCAGGCTTATATTAATTTTTCTTGTTTATAAAGTGTCTCATGATTCCAAGAAATTCAGAAGTGTAGAAAAATTCTTCATTTTAGACATTGTAGATGGAAAGTGGTATTTCAATTGTTTTATGTCCAAAGAATGTAAGTTCTTATTATGAACATGGAAACTTCTTAGTCTTGGTCTTACTATGTCACAGCAGTTGAGTTCTTGGTAAATTGGAGTCCATTGTGTTACTATATCATCTGACTTCCTACTGTTTGGGAAAATTCTGCATTACCTATGTTTTCCATTGTTGTAGATGACTGGCTATGTGCCTACTAGCAGTCTTGCCCTATGTAAATATTATCTAGTTCTTCATACCCAAAGGCTTTTTAACTCTTCAATCATTCAATACAGGGAACAAATTTAGGATTGATTAAAAAGACCAAAAAAAATTTCAAACAACAGTTTATCTATCATGTCTATTTTCCAGTGAAAACTAGTATATGTGTCTCATAGTTGTGATGTGGATAAAAAATTTGAGTATTAGAGATCCAGCTGCTATACATTTAAAAACATAAAATGAAATGATTGCGTTTAAAATTTTCCTTTTCTAGCATTTCCAAGGCTAGTTCAACCATTGTCCTATGGAATTTAAGCCCTGTATTCCATATTTTTTGGTATTCAAAATTGTGGAGGTTGCTTTTATTTTCATGTAATTTATAAATGTGTATTTTTACTTACAGACAGATGCTATCAACTAGTTAAGTATACTTACAGACAGATGCTATCAACTAGTTAAGTATCTATTAAGTGCCCACCTTTTTTGAAGTAACTGGTAGGAACCGGGAAAATCAAGACAGAAATGAAAGAGTGCCTACCCTCAAAGAACTCACATTCCATGGAAGAGACAGATACAAATAGTATATAAAAGTTTTATACAAAGAAAGCAGGTTAAAACATTTTTAATTCTAATAGGTTTATTGAACATCAAATTTTTATAGTCACATAATTATCTTAATTGCATATAAATTCTAAAGTAGCTGTGGAAAGTCTTCTAATGTGTTACCTTGTTCATTCTGCCAAACGGACCTAAATATTTATTAGCTAGACCATTTCATTATTAATAGTATGTAACAGCATACTTCATTGGTGCATTTTTCTCTCCCTCAAAACACATAGGTGACAGTGAGCCTCAAAGAGTCAGATTAGACTACTTCCTAATAACCAGTGGCTTTTAAATAAAAAAGTGTGGAGAACCACAGTGTGAGTGAATTAATATTTGTGGTAACTCTGGGTCAACCAGTTTGCATTTTCTTTCTACTGTAAATAAAGAAAAGTTAAGTATCAGAATCAGAATTTGAACTTGCATCTTCTTATTCCAAATATTTCTATCCCAGGCTGCCTTACTTCTGTGAAAATATAGACAGTTCTTGAAAATTTGATGTTAAGAATTCTGAAAGCAATATGCATTCTAAAAAATCCATGTTAACTTTACTATATAGTACTGTGCTTTCTCTTTGCTCTCATGCCCCTTAGCTCACTGCTCTGTTGCCCCTCCCCCCATCACTTCACCAAAAACAACAACAAAGACCATCACCAAAACAACAACAACAAAGTAAAAGTAGGAAACCACTACTTCTACCCCTACTTGTGGGCTTGACTTGAGGCCTCCAGCTGAGAGATCTTTCCCTTGCTGTGCTCACCCACCCATGTTTCTGAACCCAGTCAGCATGTGGCCTCCTCTCTGCAATCTGTGTCCTTCTCCTGCCTGCACATCTGTCCTACTGCATGTTTTTCCTCTCTGTCCAGGCAGGGCCCACTCTTACATATTCCTTCTTTTGCTCTCTATTCTTTGTTCTGGGCCCCATGTGTCCTTGAACCATAAACTAGTTCCCTTCCTGTTTTCCTTCCTCCCTTCCCCAGGTCCAAGGGCAAATTTGCATTACATTGAAAATCGCTTTATACACAGAGGTCTGATGAATGGTTCACTTACATAAAGCAGGAACTGTCTATAGTCCAATATTTGCAGCTAATTCTTGATTCTCTTCTTTCTCTACCCTCTCTTACTGCATCTCCTTTGGATTTTATTATCATCTTCATGCTGATGCCTCCTCGGTCTGTTCTAGCCCTGGTCTTCTTTCTTGGGTGTTGTGCTGAGTAGCAAGCTGCCTAATGGATATTTTGAACTGAGTGCCCCCTAAACATCTCACTCTACATGTACAAAATGGAGCTCAATGTTTTTTTTTTTCTTGCAGACCTACTTCACTTTTACCTTTTCTAATCTTTTTGACAGCACTACCATATTTCTCATGTCACCTTGCAATCCTGGTAACATACTTGTCACTCAGTACATATATCCACTTGATTGTCAAATCTTCTCAATTCCAGGATATCTCTTGAAAATTACCCATTACCTCTGCTCACATAGCCACTAACTTAGTTTAGGCCTTTATCACCAATCATCTGTACTATTGCTAAGGATGGTCTCCCTGCCTTAAGTCTTTTCTCACTCTTAATCTGTTCTCCACTGTCAGAGTAATTTTTCTAATTTGCAGGTCTGTCTACCATCACTATCCTTGCAAAAAATATCCCAATGACTCCTTATAACCCCTCAAATAAAGTATAAAGGAATCGGTTTTGCATTTAAATCTCTTCAAATCTTGCCCCAAACTACCTTTCTAACCTCTTGCAAATTACTCTTCTCAGTGCATCCAATTAAATTATCTTTATTACAATTCCTTACACACAACACTCGCACCTGTATCTTGAGTCTCTGTGCCTTTGTACTGTCTCTTCCATGTTCCTGGAAAGCATTATCATTTCATTTTCACAGTTCAGAATCCCTCACTCAAGTCTGACCTTGTGTGCCATACTCTACAGACCTTTCCTGACCATGTCCTAATACTTCCTTTCATATTCCTAAATTTAGTATTTGTCTCTTTTCTATTTACCTATGTAAAGGCATATAGTTTCCCTCAGTTAAAATGTAAACTCTCAGGAAGTAAAGACTGTTAAATAAATATTTTGTAGATTTTGTTATATTGAGTTCATGGAATTCAGGATCCGTGACTCACTTGTGACAAATCCAACCTTGGACATTTATTAGCTCTATGACTCTGGGCAGGTCATAACTTCTATCCGCTTTAGTTTCTTCATCTGTCAAATGGGAATAATAATAGCACTTACCTATTTGTAAATCTCTTGTGTTATATAAATGGTGGCTATTATTACTGTGTTATTATTTTTAATTGGAAGATTAATCATTTTTCTCAGTAGCCTTCACATAAAATGGAACAACTATCTAAACAGGACGAATGAAAATGAAACGTAAGCTTAAACATTTTCAGTTCCAGCTAATGAACAAAGACTTCTTTTAAAAAAGAAGATTGCCTGATGTTAGTCTACTTTGAAGTATGAGCAGGCTAATAGCATTTTTTTTTCAGTAGGTGTACATAAGATGATTTGGCTCTATTTCCCATTTTCCTCGACTTAATATGGTACAATTTGCATCAGTCAATAAGTATGTGAATTCCCACTTTGTTCAGAGCACTTAAGAGCTATAGAACTACAAAATATAGTCCTTTACCTTCTGCTCTGGAACAAGAAAGGGAATACATTCCTAGCAGTGGAGGCCAAATGAGTGAAGGCCCACTGATAAAAGGGAGCATGTATGTATTCAAAGAGTATTTAAATGTTGAGGAGGGTATATGTTCAGTAGTGATTAAGCTTGAATAGATAGAATCTGGGGGGCTTTATAGACTTGATATGATGGGAAGTAGTGAAGCATTGGTGATGAGATTTGGGGTGTGTATGTTTAAGTAAAGGTAGAAATGTACAGGAGGTAAGTACTTCTTTGTTACCCTTTCTACCATGTGCCAGGCACTGGGCTAAGTGCTTCCACAGTTATTATCTCTTTTGATCCTCACAACAACCCTGGGAAGTAGGTGCTATTATTGTTCCCATTTAAATATGAGGAAATTGAGACAGAAGGTAAGTAGCTTGTTTGTTTAGTTATACACAAATTATTGTCCTTTTGCAGTCCTAACTTTTTATTTAAGAAATCATTTATTTTGATACATCTAAGTGAAGTTGCAAGAGTTGAAAAGAAGATTCTCATAGACTTAAAAAAAATATGGAGATGTGGGGATGGAAAAGTCATCGTAATTGAGGTCACCTGTATGTCATAACTGAAAGCAACATACAAAGAAAAGTGGGTGATGTTTAAAGTTTGCATTTAGTATACTGATTTTTGGTTTAAATGTGGTATTTTCCTGTTGGTATAAAAAATAAAATTTTATATCTGCCTTAGACTACATTTAATTCAATACGTATAGTATACAATGCGTTTAAAATATTTCCATGCCATAATTTCATTCTTACAATTACATCTTGGAAATTAAGGGACAGCTTAATATCTATTTTTCCATTCATTAAATTCATAGTTGCATTGAGTTTTACAATCCTTATTAGACAGCTGAAAGACCGTTAAGTGGAGTATCTATAGAATGATTGGACTATGGGAAAACATAGGAAACTGTATCAATTATATGTGATACTAGATGTAAGTAATAATAGATTCTGAATTACAGACTTACAATTGTGGTGTGTCAATGTGGAATTAAGCACTCAGTGTGCGTCAAGTTCAGTATCAGGTCTTAAGGTAATGGATAGATATACTTGCCACTAAGTTATTATTAACATTTTTTTCTGAAATTAAAATGCCAGTAAATAAACACAATCTTTATTATTCAGAAGATTAATTATGTATTTAACTACTCAAACTGCACATTAAAAATGTTACTGTGACCAAGATTTCCTAGGAACCCCCCCCCTTTTTTTTTCAGAAGTATAGAATCTAAGAATTATTGAGTACTTTATTTATCTAGGTCCAGCTGGTTACCCAAATAGGAATTCTCTTTGAGGAGTCCTGTGAAATGTTCATCTGTCTTGACATGAGGCTCATCTCAGACCTGCCTATCCCATGTTCATCATTCCCTTCACCCCCCCCCAAGTCAAAACTTAAATTTTTTCACTGTAGCTGTTCTTTGCTAAATATAATCATATTTCAAAAATCACTTAATTTATAACGTCACTTATTTGTATTCCTGTTACCTCACAAATTCCGGATTACTCTTCTGTAGCACTTTTAGGTCAAAAGTCACATACCATTGGCCATACAGCTAATAAATATTGGAGGTAGGATTTGAACACAAATCTCCTCAAAGTCCACATTCAGCACCATTTCCACTCTGCCATCCTAGGATAGGGTATGAAAAAACTCACTGTCACCTTTAGAATTGCATACAAATAAATGTAATCTGTTGCTATAAATATGAAACTTTTAAAAAATCTACTTAGGACTTGTAAATTCATACATGTATGCAACTCCCAAGGGCAGCCAGGTGGCTCATGCATAGAGTGCCATGCCTGGAGTCAGGAAGACTCGATCTTCATGAGTTCAAATCTGGCCTCAGATACTTTCTGGCTATGTGTCCTTGGGCAAGTCACTTAACCCTGTTTACCTCAGTTTCCTCATCTATAAAATTAACTGGAGAAGAAAATGACAAACCACTGCAGCATTTTTGCCAAGAGGACTCCAAATGGTGTCATTAGGAGGCGGGCACAACTGAAAAACGACTGAACAGGACACTTCTAACATACCACTTGGCAAATCACCTAATTTCTATTGTAATGTTGACACTTGACATATATAAAATATATAGACTTTGGATTTAGAGTGATGTTGGTATTACTCATGTGTACTTGCAGAAGTCAGCTCTTTTGGCAATAGATATAGGGCTTCGTGTAGTCTTTTCTATTATACCTTCATTTTTGTTTATAGCTTTTCTACCATTCAAGTGCACTGAACTTTCCCAGAATAAAATAATTCTATTTTAATTATGGCAACCTCTTATGGTTTTATTTTAAGGAAGAAGGTATGTTTCAGGTAATGTGGCCAGATTGATACTTAGTTCAAGTGATGCACTATCATCTAGAGTAGTGTCAAATTCAAATAGAAATGGATCCCTGCTGGCCACATATTGATTTAGAAAACCACAAATTAACATTATCTCTGTTGTGTCATATTTTTATTTATTTTGTTAAACATTTCCCAATTACATTTTAATCTGGTTGGGCATATTTGGGAGTTTTATTAGTAGAAACCAGTCTAATTAAAGAGGCATTTACATTGTAGAATGAGAGGAAGGCCTCAAACATTTTAGGATATTCGTTTATGAACGTGGACAGAAGTACATGGAGAAGAACAGATCACAAGTCAGCATTCAGTGATATTACGGCTAATTGTTCTTTGGCAAATCTTGTTCCTTTTCCATTGGTTCTCTCATCTTTATATACCATGTCATTTAAAATAGATACCTTACTGAATTTTAAGATAAATATCTTCCTGAGACAGCTAGATGGTACTAGTGGATAACTAGTGGATAGAGTGCCAGACCTGGAGTCAGGAAGACTTATCTTCTCAAGTTCCATTCTGGCCTCAGACACTTAGTAGCTGTGTGACCCTGGGAAAGTCACTTAACCTTTTTTGCCTTGTTTTTTTCCATCTGTAAAAGGGGCTGGTAAAGGAAATGGTGAACCATTCCAGTATCTTTGCCAAGAAAACCCCAGGTAGGGTTACTAAGAGTTGGACATAACTGAAAAACAATTGAACAACAACCTTACTGAAACTTTGTACATACTGTACTATTTACCTGGCCTTTGTGTGCCACCCAAATAACTGAGCTGTTATAGACTGTTTGAATTCCTCAATTTCTTGGTTAGTAATCCTCTCTTATCATTTAAAATTAAATATACATCTGATATTTATGAAATTGCCCAGTGACAGATAGAAATATCACAAAAATAAGGTGAATGTAATCATCACTCACAGCATACTTATTATCTTGATTTTGCATAACTGTTTAAGCTCCTCGAAATACTTTCATATGTTATCACGTTTTACATCTATACAAACCCTCTGTGATAGGTCAAATAGGTATTCCTATTTTCACATAAGGAAACTTGAGTTGTACCTAGTAGCTTGTTTGAAGTCATAAGGCTAGGGGACAGTGGCGTTTGGGAATACCATTCCAGACCCCGGGTTTTTTTCTTTGTACTAGATTGTTTCCATCGCCAGAAAGGCATTTGTTAAGCATAATTTGATCCTGTGTAGAAATTCTCTACATCACAGGAGTCTGACTAATTTTTGGAAGATACATGATATTGCCCTCCATGTTAGATTGAGAAAAGTGGCAGAAGAGGTTGGTGTATTCCCCACCAAAGTAAGAGTTTTTCATTTTCTGCCATTTATGCTACCTTCCCCCCCAAAAAAAGAAAAAGAGGGAAAAAAGTATCCTGGAGAAAAAGACTATCTGGTACCTAATATAATAGAGGAAATGGTTTCCTTTTTAACAAATAGCCTAACAGACTGTAGACTGCCTTTCACTGCTCAAATACTCAGCATCCATTGATGATAAAACATTCTTAAAATTTGCCTTTTATTGCCCCTTAACACACCTATAACATGTATTTCATCATTTCTGTGTGTGCTGTGCCATTGATTTCATTAATCTTTATAGCCTCAGCCTTTATAGAGCTAGAGTCTAACTTAAGAAAGTGTTGGAAAGGCAAGTTTGCTTTTATTTAAATAGCTGGTTAGTTTCGTGCAATTTAGAATGTTTTTTTGTTGTTGTTGTTTTGTTTTGTTTTTGTTTTTAGGGCAATTGGGGTTAAGTGACTTGCCCAAGGTCACATGGCTAGTTTTTTTTGTGTTAAGTGTCTGAGGCTGGATTTGAACTCAGGTACTCCTGACTCCAGGGCCAGTGCTGTATTCACTGCACCACCTAGCCGCCCCAGAATGTTCTTAATCATAAAACAATATAACACAAAAATGAAAAGAACTTTCTTTTTTAAATTGCTAATTGTTGAGCCAAAGCAAAGTTTCTTCTATTTTAATCAACATGTATTTGTTAAGCACCTCCTCTCTGCCGGGCACCATGCTATTTCCTGCTGAATGTAAAAAGTCCAAAAAGTCCCCACTCTCAAAGAGCTTACCTTGTTCTGGTGTGATACATGTTCACAGATAATAAATAACAGGGTATATGCAAATAAATATAAAAAGGCTTCTTTGGGGAGAGTGAAGAGAACAGCCCTGGAAATTCAAGAAGGCCTCTTGAAGAGATCTTTTAACGAAAGCAAGAGGAGGGCTGTGAATAATAGGCACGATGGGAGTTAGGGGAAGCATATACAAAGATAGAGTCAGGGAATGGAATATCATTTAACAGCAAAATGCTACACAAAAGAGTTTATACTTTATTCTGGAGGCCCTTTACTGAGGCTTCTTGAGGTATGGAATAATGTAGTCATACTTGTGCCTTAGGAATATCAATTTGACAGTGATCTAGAAGGTGGATTGGAGAGAAGACTGAATTGCAGCAATACAAATAATAAGGCTGTTGAAGTAGTCCAAGAATGCTGTGCACATATGTAAAATGCTTTGCTGAAAACAAAGTACATTATGTGCACAGCATTCCGTCATTTATCCCTGGCCCTGTCCTAAAAGGAAATGAGCTTAGTCTGCCATAGCCTGCTTTATATTTTGGCCTTTAATTTTTGCTGCTTCTCTAAATGTCCATAAGTTTTTGTTGTCTTTTAATAACATATTCTAGAATTTATGAGGAATAGAAGTCAAATTTACCCATCTATAGTTTGCATATTTCTGTTTCTTCTCTTTTTTGAAAACTCATATTTTTGCCTTTTTCCAGCTTTGTGGGACTTATTCATTCTCCATGATCTCTGAAAGCTTTACATCAAAAGCTCAGCAATCTCATTTTTTTTTCCCCAATTCTCTAACATGCAGTTCTTTCGGGTCAGAGGGCAACATATTTAAAGCTAGAAAGGAACTCAGACATCATCTAGTCTAATTTAATTTGCAGATAAATAAACTACAGTCCAAGAAGGTCACAACTTGCCTGATAGCACATAGGTAGTGTAACAATGAGAGAACCAGGATTTAAATCAAACTCTTCTGCCTTAAAGTCTCATGTTCTTTTCACTGTAACATGCTGCCTTGAATTCTTTTCAAGTAGCAAATTGTGCTCCCTTACCTTCATTTTCATCTTTACCCATTATCCATCTTTCTCAATATAAAGATCTTTATATTTAGGCAAGAAGCTAAATAAAACAAAGCAAAGAAGTGTTCACCAACATGCTCTTCTATCAGTCCCATCCATACCAAATAGTACTCCTTTCCTTTTATCCCTTTTGCCCCAATGAAGGTTAAAAAATTATTTTTATTAACTTTAATTTCTAGCTTGAGTATTTCTGAAGCCATCCTTAAAAGGATTATGCTGCTTTTTAATTATTCTTCCTCAGAAACTCTTTACTAATACATTCGATAAATGTCTTTGTAAATCTGAGTTATTTCATGAGTTTCCTACATGACTTTAGGCATACATCCCTTTTCATCCTCACTGGGATTATTTACACGTGTAACTACTGTAGAGTCCTAGGCCATTGTGTCCTATGTGTCTTTTTCTTAAATCCTTTGAAAACTGTTTTTGTAGCAATCTGGGCTTCTGATCCTGTTAGTTTTCTTTTCCTCCTGTATTATTAACTCTTGGAGTTAAAGACACCATATGGAGGTTCTGTTGCACTCAACCCTTGTTCATTAGAATAGGAACCCAAAGTACATTTGTTCCCCCCCCCTCCCCCAGCCCCCCCACATTTTAAAGTTTGAAATTTAAAATGGCAATAATCACTGACTACCCCATGCTCATTCTCACCCATTCCTGCCCAAACTACAATAACATGCAAATACCAAGTTTTTTTTATCTGTTTCCTGAACTTACATGATTCCTTTACCTGTCTGGATGATCAGTAACACTCCTACTGTATCTTTTCCAAACTCTAATGGAAAAATGGAAAAATAAGAGTAATGCCATATGTGATCTACTTCATAGGACTGATCTACATTATAGGACTTTGTTATTGCAAACGCTACATGTGACTCATTTGTCTAGCTAAGTGTACAATATCATCATCTTAACATTATATACTTCTTGTGCTTTATTCTTGTTACCTTTGAGCTCAAATTTCATATTTCCTTCCTTAAAATCTTACAATAATGTTTGTGCCTCATTTTTGAAGCATTTAATAGTATAATGTAAGGTTGTCTTAAAATATTCTCTGCTATTTTCTATACTTAGTATTTCTGCCTGTGAACATTGACTTTTCCTGGACCAAGTAAATGATTCTATTTCTTGTTAAAGTTATTTGTATGTATAACTTATTTCCTCTAGTAGATTATGATCTCTTTGATTTCAGTGACTATTTCTACCAACATTAAATACAATGCTTTATACGTGTTAATAAATTATTGTTAAAATTTTACTGTACTATCTTAAACCCTACATTTTTTCCCCTCAAAATTTAATGAAATAGCATACTTAAAGCAGGTCATACTATTCCTCATAATTAAAGGTGAAATAATTTCCCTTTTTTGTTTCTTTGCTATATTTAAACAATTTGTTTTTGCAACGTCCTTGGATGTTCACAAAGACATATAATTTGCTTGTTGCTTTTTCTGATTTTTCTTTCTCTTGTGGTAGTACAAATATTATCTTTTGGAGATGAATAATTTTTGTAATTCTGTTTTTAGTATCATTATTCCATATTTCCATACATACCATCTAGAGGCACGTATCTATAGTTTTCCTGTTCAGAATTATTTTAAACTTAATTATCTCTATCTCACTGGTTTTATAGTACTGACAAATGCTGTTACAGTGGGATCTTTACGGCCTAACATTCTTCCATTCAGAACTTGGTAGAAATAAGAACACCTACACTGGACACAGAGTTAACTTTTCCTTTGTCCTACTGTGGCTTCCATGACAGCACATTCTTCTGCCTTGTTCTTCCTTTTAATTCTCCAACTTTCTGTCCTCTTTCCCAGGGCTAATTCTTTGTCTTCTCTTCTCTTTCTGTTTGATCTTGGCACTCTTATCTACACTTGTTGCTTCCACTATCACCTTCTTATATTAAGGTAATGGTAAAAAGATGAAGAGTTATTGATATGGTCAAATAAGCTGGATTTAATAACTGATTGCACAGGGTCTGGGATTGAATTACAGGAAGAAACACCAGGACGAGGAGGACCATGGCATGTGGTCCCAAACCCAAACCCAAACAACAGTCTGTAAACTATAGGGAATTCTACTCGTCTCTACTTGGCTGAACATTTATTCTATATGGGGTTATGTTGTCCACATACAATGACAACAGCCATTACAAAAGCTAAAAAGGAGAGATACCTTTTGTTTACTTACTTTTCCTCATAAAAATCTTCTCTAAAATTTCTGTCTCATTAAGTAATTAATTAGATGTGGGAGTGAGTGAGCAAATCTTGCCTAAATTGAAACTAGAGTTCCAAAGCCTGGGTGACGGGTTTTTGGAATATTTTTATTAATATCTATTGTGTTTGAATCACCTTCACTTTTAAATACATTTTCCCCTTCTCTCCCCCCCCCCCAATTAAGCAGTCTTCTACAAGAAAGAACAAATAAAAGAAGGGGGGAAAGGTTGATTGATCAAAAACTAAGCAATGTAATTGTTTGACAGTATATGCAGTGTTACATATCCATAGTTCACCTCTGTAAAAAAGAAAGGAGGGAAGAAGGTTCACTTTCTCATCTAAAGAATAATTAAAAAATCAAAACCACTCACTTAAATACCTGTAGCCCAGTCAAATAAATCTGCACATTGACCATGTTCCTATATACATGTTTCATTCTGAATTTTAAGTTTATCACCTTTTTGGCAGGAGGTGGGGGTGGGGTGGGGTGTGATTCATTTTCAGTCCTCTGGACTCTTGGTTGGAGACTGCACTAATCAGAATTCTAAAATGTTTTCATTGTCTATATCATCATCTTTTTATTCACTTCATTTAGCATTAGATTGCAGAAGTCTTTCAGCTTTTTTTTTTAGAAAATGTTGATTTCATAATTTCTTATGACACAGTAATATTCTATGACATTCATATGTCACAATTTACATAGCAATTCTACCACTTCTTAATTTCTAGTTTGTGCCTACTATGAAAACAGCTGTTATAAATATTTTAGTACATATTCATTCTTTCTCTCTTTCTTTGATCTCTTTGCCAGTATAGGCTGAGTATTTGAATAATTGTGTCAAAAAGTATGAAAAGTTTAGGAACTTTTGGGCATAGTTATAAATTGCTTTCCTGACTGGTTAGACAGATTCACAGCTTTACCAACAGTGCATTAATGTGCTTGTTTTTCCAATATCTTGACGACATTTGACATTTTAACCTTTTGTAATTTTTGCCAATCTGATGGGTGTGCAGTTGAACCTCAGAGTAGTTTTAATTTACTTAGCATTTTATAAATTTGAGGCCATTTACTGCGAGCTCTCTCTTTTTCCTTCTTTCTCATTTATGCCCTCTGCCACTATTTTCTCCTTCACCCTGTCTCAGGTGATATAGTGACCTTACTCCTTACGGAGGCTAACCTCTCTTTTTGTCAGTGGCATCTACTTATTCTCATTCCATCTCATCACCTCCAAGATCGCTCTCCGTCATCCCTACACAAACACTTAATTTTCAGTATCTACCTGTCTACAAACTTGGGCATGTCTCCCTTCTCCTGAAAAAACCCTCATTTGATCCTTCTATCCACCCTTTGACCCTTTGTAGGAAAACTCTTCAACAAGGCCCTGTGTAATAAGTACTTACATTTTCTCTATACTCTCTTCTTAACCTTTATAATTTTATTATTCCACCAAAATTTCTCTCCAAATTTATAGATAATCCC
>CM053596.1:166302364-166343701 GCA_028646575.1 Pseudocheirus occidentalis
CTGGTTCAGGACATTCTCCTGGTTCTCCTCCAAACAGTCTGACAGTTCCATCTGTCTCCTTTGCTGGCTTCTCTTCCAAATCACATCTTATAACCAAAGGTGCCCCTCAGAGTTCTTCCTCTGTATCAGTATTTTCACTTGGTGATCTCAACAAGATTTAATTACATTTCTATGCTGATGATTCAACTGCCTATCCTGCCCCCCTCTCATATGACTTTTTGTTTGTTTGTTTTTTGGAGGGGGTAAGTCTGGGCAATTGGGGTTAATTGACTCGCCCAAGGTCACACGGCTAGTAAGCGTTAAGTGTCTGAGGTCAGATTTGAACTCAGGTCCTCCTGACTCCAGGGCCAATGCTCTACTCTCTGCTGAGTTCTAATCTCCTATCTCCAATTGCCTTTTCTTAATTTCAATATACTCAAAACAGAACTCGTTGTCTTTCCCCTTCCCTATTAGTATAGAGAATAGCCCCATCCTCCCAGACCCTCACCAGCTCTCATTCTCCCTTTTCCCCACACCTTGCGAAGGCCTGTCAATTTCACCTTGAACATGCCACCTTCTGTTCTCTGACACTGATGCCACTCTAGTGCAGGCCTTCACCACCTCGTGTCTTAATTATTGCAATAACCAGCTGGTAGGTTAGCATGCTTCAGGTTTCTTCCCACTCCAATTCAATCCATCCATTCAGCCACTAAAGCGATTTTCCTGAAGCACATGTCTGATCCCATTATCCCCATAATCAGTAAACTCCAGTGCCTTCCTGTTTCCTCCAGGATCAAATACAAAATGCTCTGTGTGGCATTCAAAGACCTTCGTAACCTAGGCCCCTCCTACTTTTCCACTCTTTTTTTCACCATACCCTGCAATATGTCCTTCCAGTGACTCTGACCTGGCTATTACCAGAACAAGATGCTCCATCTGTAGACTCAGGGCATTTTCTCTTTCTGTACCCTATGCCTGTAATGTTCTCCCTCATCTCTGCCCATTGGCTTTCTTTAAGTCTCAAGTAAATTTTTACTTTGTATAGAAAGCCTTCCCTAACCCCTCTTAAGTCCAGTCCCTTCCTTCTGTTAATGAGACACACGCACGCCCGCACGCGCACCCACACACACACACACACACACACACACACACACACATATGTAGCTTGCACTATTTATATTTGTTTTCATGTTGTCTTCCCCACTAAATTGTAAGCTCTTCGATGGCAGTGATTGTCTTTTGCCGCTTTTTCCATCCCTACTGTTTAACACAGTGCCTGGCACAGAGTAGGTACTTAATAAATGTTTTTTGATTGATAATTATTAGTGTCTTGGAACATTTAAAAATTTCCATTATTGACAGCTTGGATTTCTTAGTTTGAAAACCAACTATTGGTATCTTTTTACTGTTTACCTATGGAGGCATGGCTCCTAGTCTTATATAATTGAATTGCTTCCTTATATATCTTGAAAATAAAACCTTAATTAGATAAAGATGCTGCCAAAAAAAAATTTTATTTTACACTGTTACCTATTTCCTTCACTTTTAACTTTCTCTTTATTGTTTTTTTTTGTTGAAAGACTTTTTGTTTTTTATGTAATGGAATTATCTATTTTATCTTTCATGATTTTATCCATTGCTCTAAGTCATAAACTCTTTGCTATTGTATTAATCTAAAAGGTAATTTCATCAGGACTGTTGATTTGCATAACATGTCATGTGTATGTGTGTGTATGTGTATGTGACGTTTCCATTTTGAGTTTTTCTTCTTATATAGTGTTGGATATAAAATACCCAATTTCTGCCAAATTGGTTGGGATCTTTGAGTTTATCAACCATTATACAATTATGTACCCTTGCTTTATGGATTGTAGATCTACTCACTTCCATTGATTGACCTATTTATTTTTTAGTCAGTGCCAAATAATTTTAATCATTTCTTTGATCTCTTTTAAGTTAATAAGCTTTGTCATTGTAATTACAGGGCATTCATTGTTTTTTGTTGTTTTTTTCTTTTACATTTTATAATTCTTGTCCTCTTTACTCTGCATTAATTCATATCTTGCTATGCTTCTTTATATTTATTTCTTATGTCAAATAATAATCTTTTCTATTCATTCATGCATGATGGGCAAGCAGTGCAGAAAGCCTGGAAACAGGAAAATTATGTCATATGGTGGACTGGTGGATAGAGTGCCCTAATCTGATTTGGTACAATAATAAAACAGTTCCAGAAGCCTAAAGATGGCACATGCTATCCATCTCCTGCCAGAAAATGCTGGACTTAAAATATGATGCACCATACATTTTGGACATGGTCTATGTACGATTAGAATTTTTGTTGTTGTTGTTGAACTATGCGTATTTGTTACTACCTACACACACACACACACACACACACACACACACACACACACACACACGAAACTTTTAATTAACTTTTGTTTATTTTTAGTTTACATCCTTCATTTCCATAAAATTTTGAGGTACAAATTTTTTTCCAATCTTTCCCCTACCCACCACCCTAAAACAGCAATCCCATGTTTACCCCCTCCCCCATACACATGCATTTATATTCCCTTCACCTATCCTTATACTGAGAAATGTTTCTTAAATTACAATTCTCATTTTTCCATCCAGTTCTGGTTTTTTCAACAAGAAAATCCATCTTGAAAATCCATCACCTCATTGAATGGCCATATTTTCCCCTGTGAAACATTATACTCAGTTTTGCTGGGTAGGTGGTGATTCTTGGTTTTAATCCTAGCTCCTCTGATCTCTGGAATATCATATTCCAGGCCCTTCAATCCCTTTATGTAGAAGCTGCTAGATCCTTGGTTATCCTGATTGTGTTTCCACAGTATTCAAATTGTTTCTCCTTGGCAGCTTGTAATATTTTCTCTTTGATCTGGGAACTCTGGAACCTGGCTAAAACATTCCTAGGAGTTTTCTTTTGGGGATCTTTTTCAAGAGGTGATTGGTGAATTCTTTCAAGTTCTAGTTTGCCTTCAGATTCTAAAATATCAGGGCAGTTTCCCTTGAGAATTTCTTGAAGGATGATTTCTAGGTTATTTTTTTGATCATGCCTTTCAGGTAGTTCAATAATTTTAAAATTGTCTCTCCTGGATCTATTTTCCAGGTCAGTAATTTTTTTCAAGGAGATATTTCACATTGCATTCTATTTTTTTCATTTGTTTGGATTTGTTTAATAGTATCTTGATTTTTCATAAAGTCATTTGCTTCCATTTGCTCCACTCTAATTCTGAAGGAATTATTCTCTTCAGAAAGCTTTTGAGGTTCTATTTCCATCTGGCAAATTCGACTTTTTTAGGCATTCTCCTCATTGGCTTTTTGGGCCTCTTTTGCCATTTGATTTATTCTATTTTTTAAGGTATTATTTTCTTCAGTCAGGTTGTTAACTCTCTTTTCATGATTTTCTTGCATCATTCTCATTTCTCTTCCCAATTTTTATTCCACTTCTTTTATTTGGTTTTCAGAATCCTTCTTAAGCTTCTGTATGGCTTGTAACCAGTTTACATTTTCCTTGGAAGCTTTTGGTGTGGGAGTTCTGACTGTGTTGTCTTCCTTCCATTCCATGCTTTGATCCTTTTTGTCCTCAAAAAAGGAATCTGAAATTGTATTGCTGAGTTTGGTTTGCTTCCTTTGCCTGATAATGTTGGCAGTCAAGTAACTTGATTTTTGAGCCACCGTAGATCTCTGCTTCCAGAGGGGAGAGCTTTGTCCCAAATCACTGGGATTTTTGCAGCTGTTGGAGCTATTAGGAGGCTCCCATCTCTGTAGCCCCCAACAGCTTTGGCTCACTGTTCACACACCTCAGGACCACCACCCAAGACCATGATTCCAGGCAGGTTAAGGCAAGAGCACTTAGCTTCTGAACAATTGCTTGGCTCGAGCTCTGAAGCAGCCACATGGAGGTGGATGCAGGGCGGCCGATTCTGCTGCTTTCTTGCCCTGGGGGGTAATTGGTCAGACAGCTTCTCCCAAATTTAGTTGAGTTCCACTGACCTTTCACTTTGTCCTTGGTTCTTATGCATTGAGAATTCTGGAAATTGCCATGGCTGCCGGTGATCCACTCTCCTGAAAGCTCCAGCTGCAGATTGTCCTGGCTGCCCCGGGACCAAGCCATGGTTTCAGGCCTAGCAGGTTTTGGCTCCCAGCACTCTGTGATGAGCCCTTTCCATCCACCTTTTTGGCTGCTTTCAGCAAGGGATGTGTTTTTCTGTAATTTTATGAGTTCTGGAGCTCTAAAATTTTAGTCATATTTTATAGGTATTTGAGATGGTTATTGGAGGAACTGCGGAATTCTCCTGCTTCTACCCTGCCTTCTTGACTCCAGCACCACCCCCCCCCCACATATTTGTTTTGATGTTTTTTTTTTTTTAACAATTGTTCATTATGGGGAGGGAGAAAGAAATGAGGAGAGATAATAAATACTTCCAAAAAGAAAAAAAATTCTGATTTCTGTATTGAATTTGAGGTACTGTCAGGAATTTTACAGGTATTTCTAGTAGGCAATTTAAAATGCAGTTCCAGAGGGATGTTGGGGTTTGAAGTAGAGATTTGGAAGTCATCTTCTAGGACTACTAGAACTTTATTGGTTTTCTTTTTTGCTTGCCAAATCAAATCCAAACTGTTTAGAGTGCCTTTTTTTCTTTTGGTTTGGTGGTCCAAAGTTGATAGCTCTTTGCTGGTAATAGATTTTGTTTACCACTGATGATAAATTCTTCAACTTGAAAAGGCTACAAGCCAACACCAAAGTGTACGGTGTGTTGGTGCATAATTTTCTGTTTGCCGATGATTGGCAGCTTCTGAAGCTGAGGTGAACAAAGTATGGATCAATTCTCTGCTTCTTGTGCTAATTTTGGCCTAACAGTTAACACCAAGAAAACACAGGTGCTCCATTAACCACCACCACACCATCTGTATGTTGAACCATCCGTTATAGCAAAGGGAAAAGTTTTGAATACTGTGCATAAGTTCACTTAAACCTTGGTAGTGTACTTTCCAGTGATGAAGTTTATTAATAATGAGGTTTATCACATATTGCAAGAATTAGTTCAGTGTTTGGGATGCTCTGAAAGAAAGTATGGGAGAGAAGAGGCATCAAGACTGACTACTAAACTGAAGGTCTACAGAGCTGTTGTGCTGTGAAACCTGGACAGTATACCAGCATGCCAGGAAACAGAATTGCCTCCGTTTGAATTGTCTTAGGAAGATTCTGAAGATCACCTGCAGGATAAGGTACCAGATACTGAAGTCCTTACTCAAACTAAACTGCCAAGCATTCAAGCTCTGCTTCAAAGAGCTCAACTCCAGTGCACTGGCCACATTGTACAACTGCAAAATGTATACTTGCCAAAAAAGACTATTTTTATGGAGAACTCACAGAGGGCAAGCCTTCACATGGTGATCAGAAGAGGCAATACAAGGGCACTCTCAAGGTCTGTCTTAAGTACTTTGGAATAGTGTGACAGTGGGAAACTGTCACATTCAGCATGATGTGTCCATATCAGAGAAGTTGCTGTGTTGTATGAGCAAAGTAGAATTGAAATGACTGAAAGGAAACATAGGATGCACAAATTTAGAGTATCCACCCCAAATGTTCATACAGACTATTTGTGCCTGACCTGTGGTAGAGCATTCCATTGGTCTGATTAACCACAGCAAGACACACTGAAACTTGGCTGTAGCATACAGATCTCAATTTGGTCCTCTTTGAGAACAAAAGACAATAACCAACCAACCAAAATAATAAAACCCTTCTAAAAATATGCTTTTTGTTTTAATGCAAGTCGTTGAAATGTAATAACCTATTGTATTTATGTTATGTACAATAGTTGGTTTATATGTTGTTCTCCCCGCTAGAACCTAAATTCTTTTTGGCAAGGACCATGGTTTTGACTTTGTCTCTAGAGCTTAGTTAGCATAGTGCCTGGTATGCAGAAAGCACATTTTAACTGAATATTTCTTTATTTAACCAATATTCTGATTAATTAGAACCGGTGATTAATTAGGATCATGGCCATTTGTTGACCATGCCAAATAAAACTTTGTTGTAATTGTTGTTTTGATTTAAAATGTAGCAAATTGAGAGTGTCCCTAAAAGTCTTGGTTCAGGTTTAAGCTTTAATAGCTTAAAACTGTACCAAAACTTTAGATACACTATGTATATAAACAACTTACTTTCTTATTCAGAATCCATATTACTCATTTAAATTTGTATCCTTTTGAATAAATTCTTGTCAGCAACATTTTAAGAAAGCATTTATTTTTTTAGTTTTCCCATGCCAAATTCTAAGATTGGTGTGTGTCCTAAACTAATTTTGGCAATGCTTCTATTTCTAGCAAATTTTAAAATATGACTTTGATTTATATTTGCTACTTCTCAAGTGTTAAAATAGATTCCATATGGTTCTCAAGCTTTTTTTTTTCTTCTTTTCAGGCACATTCTAATTTCCTAGTATTTTACTTCTTTCATTGTATGTAATGGTCCCAGCTTTATGAAAATCAACTTCATCTTTGCTATATACTGATAAATTTTTAGTAAATTTTTATTACAGGTAGTACAAGGTTTTATTTGTTTTCACTTATCTTCCATCATCTCTTAGACTAACTTTTATTTTAATTGTCTGTTTCCTATCCCTACTTGTTTTGTAAGTTGACCCATTCTTTTTTCTAGATGATACTGTTTATACCATTTTTATACTAAAATCATTGCTGATTGGCAGTGTTCTGCAGCCTCCTTTTGTATTTTATATTGTATATTATGTTATCCTTGCAGTCACCCAAAATTTTAATCTTTTGGTCTCATGTTCAGTGATTCAAAGACATTTAGCATCACCAGAAGTATATTGGTGTTATAAAGGTGAAATCTTTCAGGGAGCACCTTTGCATTACTGCAAATGTTGAATAGTTTTCCAAATAGAATCCAGAAATTCTCTAGTATAATAAATGTAGGAACATTTTCAACTGTGGATTGCCCATAGGCTTATTGAGAGACTTAACAGTGAAAAGGAATTAAAGTAATAACAATTAATAGACTTGGTAAACCAAAGCACAGCCTAAAAGGTGCATCTTCAACAAGACATCTCCCACGGACATTTTAAATAATAAATGTATACATATGCATTCTTCCTATAAAATTTGAGTCCAGTTCATTGCTTACCTGTTATGGCAGTCTGAGATATAGACTGATGGAACTGATTAACTTATCCATCTTCATCTCACAGTCTGAACAGTAAGTCTTTATCAGAGTACCTGGTAGATAGGTGCTATCCTTCCTCCACCCCTCCCCCAAAATCCATGTAATAGTAATGAAATTTGGGCTGAACAAGGAGGAGCAATACTACATATAAGGAAAAACACTACCTGGGAAGGTTAGAATTTCTTGGAGTAAGCCACATGGAGGTAGAATAAAATGATTTTGATTTTTCAAATGGAGCTTATGCTGCTGAAGACTTCCAAGAGCCAGCTGGAGCTGCTGAGTCCAAAGGCCATCCAAACTGCTAAGGATTTCTGAGCGCCAGCCAGAGCTGCAGAAGACTGAGAAAGTATGACCATGGTGCCGATATTTTGTCTATTTGTGGCTTAGTTAAGCCTTGACTTCCTGGGAACAGAGACTGTGGAGGATTTAAGGTGGACTGGACACTGTGAGCTTCAGCATGGAACAGGAATTGCACAGAGAGCTGGACAAGGAACTGGGAGCTGTCTGCCTTTGAACCCAGGTGACAGTTTGGTGAATCCACATAGGATCTGGGACCAAAGAAGGGGATCCAGGGAATCTGAGAGCCTACCCTATGTCAAGCTGAAAAGAAGACTTTACTTGGATACTATGTACAGACTGAGAAGATTGTGGTCTACTTGTAACCAAGGTGTGTATAGCCTGTGTATTTTCTGATGCCTGTAACTTAGTGTGCCCCATTAGTGGAGAACTTTGACTTTTGTATTTTGTGACCCTTAAGGAGGCAAACCTCCTTAAGGATGATTGAATGATTGAATTGATTGAATCATTGAGTTACTAAGTGATTGATTGACTAAATGATTATACTTTGTTCAAAACTATGACCACTGTGGTGAAAACTGTGGCCATTTTAGTGGTAAGTTGTTGTAAATGCTGTATCTTGATTTTCTGTGAATGTTTTGCTCTGATTTGTTACTGAATAGAGTGTTCGCTATACTTTGTAATCAGAACCTTGAACAAACTGATCATGCTTGGCTTTACATTCCATTTGACTTTTTCTATGTGAATTGTTAGGTTCTTTTTTCATTACTCATGGATTTCAGTGAAGAGATTCTGTAGTATTACACAGATAAGATTTAGACTATCTCATCCACCACGCTACAGCATCTTATCTGGAAGACTTTATAATCTATAGGAAATCTCTTTTATTTTGAGTTTATGTAGGATATCTTCTAGGATAGTGATGCACTGCTTTAGTATTTAGCAGAATAGAATACCTATTATGTGATAAACAATAAACTCTTGTACATTGATGGATATGTTTCCATGTTACAGTTGCTTGATCTTAATGACAATAATGTTCAACAAAGTTTTTCCTTTGATTACATCTATCAAAGACGACTGTAAGATATTTTTAGAATATATATTTTTTAAGGTTTCAAGTTTTGTTCTGCCTCCGACCTCCCCATGCCCACTGAAAGAGAGGGAAAAAAAATATGGAATTCCTGTCCCATATAGTCATACATAGTCAAGCAAAACAAATATCCACATTAGTCATGTTAGAAAAAATGTGTTTCTTGTTCTGCATAAATTGTTCTGATTCTGCTCACCTCTGTATCAATTCATACATTCTCAACCAGATCTCTGAAATTTTCTCTATATTACTTATAGCATAATTAAATTAACATAAAACCATTTTTCCTTAACATGCATAGGAGATGCCTTGTGAAGGTGAGCCTTTTAGGTTGTTTTGGTTTACCAGGTCAAATGATTTTTCATAATGAACAGGTAGTAATAATAGTAGGCCCCTATACTATCAACACTTGCATATGAAGATGTTGAATATCATTCATGAAAGGCTGCCCATTCCATTCTCAAATTTTAATCCACATATCCTCAGTATATGCTTATCATTCTCACAAATAATTTATAGAGATGAGAACGTAGGCATTTGAACTGGTAATTATTGATATTTTTATACCTTTGCTTAGAGTATCATGTCTATCTTTTTTCTCCAGTATTTATCCTTTATTTTTGATCATTTACAAATAACTTGCTTTCAAAATTATGCCCAAAAAATTATAGTGATGAAACACCAAAAAATGATGTAGAATTTTAAGGCCAGCTGTGATATGAGAAATGTACACAGATAATTCTCATATGAAATAGTGCTGGTCAGGGCAAAGGAAAGATACAGAGTGCTCTGGGAAAATTTGAGCCAGAGGGTAGAGCAGGATAGGGTTACAGATCAGATTTTGAGGTTGAGATTGTAGATGAGTTGAGCCTTGAAGGAAGAAAAGCATTTTGAAAGGTGAAGGTAAGGAGGCACTGAATTCCAAACATAGGAATGGACTTATGTGAATACAGTTATATGGGAGGAGATGTCATGTAAAGTGGATGAACAGAAGTGGTATAAGGGAAAATATCCAAAATTCCTTTCCAGTTTATGTTACAGGGTAAGGGAAAATCTTAAATGTAATTGCTTTTTGAGTTGCTTATTGAAAATGATAGCTATATATGAGGTAAATAGAAAGAACTTGGTCTGAAAACTAAATATCTAAAACAATTTTTATTATGGGTTCTTCCATCATGTATGTGTGTGTGAGTGTGTATAAAATTTTGGGAGGCTCAAGCTTGTGATTTCACAGGTGTTTATAGCTCTTGGTGAGGAGCTTCCTCCATCAATGCAGATAAGCACCTTCTTTATAGTGCATAATTTTAAAGGAGGCACTGAGAGATACCTTGATGACTGTCCTTATGCCTGGAAGGAACTCTCTTCTCATATCTGTCTTAAAAATCTAAGTCTCCAAGCAAGGGCTGTTTTCTGCATTATCTTCACCTAATCCCTTCACACTCTTCTTTCTCCCCTCCCTTCCCCCATTCCACAAATCACCTGGCATGTATTTCTTTTTCACCAACATATGCGTGTTATTTCCCCTAGCTAAATGGCAAACTCTTTTGAGGCACGGAGCTATTTTAACTTTGGTCAGTATATTACCCATGCCTCACACAGTGCCTGGTAAATGGCTGGTGCTTTTTGACTAAATTACCTCTCCAGAATCCCAGAACTAGCATGTGTCAGAAGCAGGCTTTGAAACCAGGTTTTCCTGAGTCCTTGGCTGCCTTTCTAGCCACTATACTGTGAACATACTCTCATCCTTGCTGTCCTCCCTCCCTTTCATAATACACATCCATTATATAGCTTTGTGTAATGTATAGAAAGCACTTTGCAAATGTTAGCTATTGTTACAATAGACATTATTTATATCTATTTAATATATTCATACATATAATTATGTGACAGATATTTCTATTTTATAATGCCTAAGATTTGCAAAGTGCTTTACATGTACTGTCTCATTTGATTCTCACAACAGTCCTTTTGTGAGCACTATTATTTGTATTTTGCAATTGAGGAAACTGAGTCAAGAAATGAGCATGAAGATATCTAAACCCAGCAACATCTGAGAGAGAGTTCAGATCAGGGTGTCCTGCATAAGCCATGAGAAAATAGAACTTGAAGCCTGTTAATAGACTGAAAAAGGAGCCCCACTTTGGAAGATATGAGGAACAAAATACCAAGTACAGTGAAAAAAGTACTATGACCTAAGAGAAACCCAACAAGATCATCTCTGTCATAAAGAGCAACTTCACCAGAAGCAGAGTCAGAGAAGAGACTTGCCTTGGCCACAGACGCTGCAAGATTGATTGGAAGAAACAAGGCAAGAAGTGAAAAATGGAGTTTGAATTATAATATGAAATATGAGGGGGGAAAAATTAGGAAAAAATAATTTAGAAGAGACAAAAGTCTTATCCAGTAGGTTCTCAATGAAATCTTATCCAAAAGAAACCCAGTGAATCCTAGAGACAAAAAGTAATATTAGAAGAACATCAAAAGGTGGAAAAAAGAGGAAAGAAGATATGAAATATCTTCTGTCAAAAATAGGTCAACTGAAAAACAAAGTACAGAGAGATCATCTGAGCATCATTGGACTCACTGATAATCATGGCCAAACAGGGAAACTTGGATACCCTATTTTTTTAATTATACAAGAAGACTTCCCAGATTAATTAGAACAGAGAATATAAGTAAAATAGAATCCCTTAGTCATGTCTTAATAGAAACCCAACACTGAAAAAACCTAGGATAGTCATAGGATTGTTGTAGTCAAATTCCAGAGTTTCTGGGTTATGGAAAGAAAAAATATATTACAAACAATCAGAAATAAATAAATAGTTCAGGTATGAAGGAATCACAGTCAGGATCTTACATGACTACGCTGCA
Source organism: Pseudocheirus occidentalis (assembly GCA_028646575.1). NCBI lineage: Eukaryota > Metazoa > Chordata > Mammalia > Diprotodontia > Pseudocheiridae > Pseudocheirus > Pseudocheirus occidentalis. Next base: position 166,313,830 of record CM053596.1, read on the forward strand.
GCTATTCTAAAGGAAAGACAGTCCTGAAATCTATTGTTGCAAAAGACAAAAGATCAGTGCTTACAGTCAGAAGTAGTTTAACCTACACAGCTGAACATAATTCTGTTAGAGGCTGGGGGTGGGGATGAGGAGAAAATTGGCCTTTAATAGAATAAAGATTTTTCAAGAATTCCTGATGCTAAGTAAAAACTTGAAATTCAAACAGGAGTCAAGCAAAATCTAAAAATATAATTTGCATTTCAGCAACTTAAAGTAGCTAAAAGATAAAGTGCTTATTCTAATAAAGGGAGAACACACTAATGTTTCTAGAGTCCTAATGATTTTAAGGACCTCACAAGCAATTAAATAACACAAACAGGGACAACATGTTGCTGGTTTTGGATGTCTTTATGTTCAGTTCTTTTTTCTTTTTTTTTTTTCTTTTTTTTTTGGAGGGGGGAAGGCTGAGCAATTAGGGTTAAATGACTTGCCCAAGATCACAGAGTTAGTAAATGTTAAGTGTCTGAGGCCAGGTTTGAACTCCAGTCCTCCTGACTTTGGGGCAGGTGCTCTATTCACTGCCCACCTAGCTGCCCTATGTTCAGTTCTTGACTCAGTTTCTTTAGCTATAAAATACAGGTAACATTAGTGCCTACCACACAGGATTGTTGTACCTCAGAGTTCTGTTCTGGGCCCTCTTCTCTTCCTCTGTATTACTTCACTTGGTGGTCTCACCAGCTCTGATGAATTTATCATCTGTGTGCTAATGATTCAGATCTACTTATCCTGCCCTAGCTTCTCTTTTTTTTGTTGTTTTTTTGTTTTTTTGGAGGGCAGTTGGGGTTAAATGACTTGCCCAAGGTCACACGGCTAGTTTTTTTTGTGTTAAGTGTCTGAGGCCGGATTTGAACTCAGGTACCCCTGACTCCAGGGCCGGTGCTCTATTCACTGCGCCACCTAGCCGCCCCCCTAGCTTCTCTTTTGACCTATCTGACATTATTAGGTACCCTAAATCCCTCTGCCCCCCTCCCTTTACTATTAGTATAGAGAGCTGCACCATCTTCCCAGTCCCTCATGTCACAATCAAGGAGTAATCCTATACTCCTTACTCTGCACCCTACTTTCCCATCCAATCTGTTACCATCTATTTAACCTTTACAACATTTCTAAAATTTGCCTCCTCTCCTTTGACACTGACTCTGCTCAAGGAAAGTTGTCATCCCCTCACACCTCACATCAGACATGCCCAACTTGGCGTTAGGTTTGGGTCACAGGCTAAACTAGAGACAGACTGATGATGGTGGTTTGCCTGCTGTGGGTCATGTGATAAATAGAGAATGTACAGTGGCAACCCTACATTTTTCAGAGGCCACAGAAATCCTTTGTGCAGGCCTGATCTACATCAGCATCCTCCTGCTCAATAAACTCTAGTGGCTCTCTTTTGTCTCCAGTATCAACTATAAAACCCTTTATGACCTAGCCTCTTCTACTTTTCCAGTCTTCTTAACACCCTATTCTTCCATTTCCATAGTCTTAGATCTGGTGATGACTGACTTCCTGCCTTTTACCAGAACAAGGCACTTCATCTTTCAACTCAGACATTTTTTCTGACTGTCTCCCATACCTGGAATGTTCTCTCTCTTCCACTCTGCCTACTGCCAACCTCACAGCTTACTTTGAATCCCAAATAAAGTCCCTTGTTTTAATGGAAGACTTCCCCAACTTAATTCCAATTTGTTCTCCTTTAAAATTTCTTCTTTTTTGTCCTGTAAATAACTTCCTCTTTATTTGTTTGCCTGTTGTCTTCCCTTATTAGATTGTAAGCTCCCTGAGTCCAATAACTGTCTTTCGCCTTTTAGTATTCCCAGAACTTAGAACAGTGCCAGGAACATAGTTGTTGCTTAATAAAATTTTTATTGATTCATTGAAAGAAATGAGGAAAGAAGGAAAGGATTTATTATTTTCTCTATTGGGAAGCCATGAGAAGAATATACTAAAGTGGTGGGAAAAGGGAACAGATGTCATAGGAACACCCCTTTTTTCTGAACTAGTATTAAATTTATGTACTCACATTTTTATATATGTTCACATACACATCTGCTTGAGTCAGTAACACATCAAACTCTACAGATTAGCAGATGAAGACAGAGTGAGCATAGAACCTATTTTAACAGAGGAGGATAATAGTTATGAGTAAAACAAACTTCAGCTAAAGAAAAAATCAGAGCTGGTATTTGAGGTCTGTGGTATCTAGATGGCATAGTGGTTGGAGTGCTGAACCTAGAATCAGGAGGACCTGAATTTAAATCCTGCCTCAGGTCATTATTAGCTAGCTCACCCTGGGCACATTACTTAAACTCTGCCTGTTTCAGTTCACTCCTCTGTAAATTGGGGATAATCGTAGCACCTATTTCCCTATGATACTATGGGGATCAAATGAGATGTATAAAGCACTTTGTAAATCTTAAAATGGTATACTAGCTATTAAAAGAGAGAGAAAAGGCAGTGGAGTAGAAACAGATGAGTTCATTTATAGACCATTGCTACTGATGATGTTACTTCTTTTTCCACCATTATTTTCTTTTCTTCAAAGAGTAAAGAAAGGGAAACATGAGTCAACATTAATGGACGTAAGGTGTCCTAAAAGTCTTAGTGTATCTTTAAGCTTTAGTAGCTTAAAACTGCTCTGAGACTTTTTAACATCCTTTATACAATTATTCAACATAAATAGGATGAATTCATATACAAAAGAGGAGAGTAAAATTGATTAGAAGGCCGGCCCCAACAAGGTCTAGTATACCAGAATCACGCTTGAACATTTATGTAGGTAGCATTAAAATGGGAGTCTTGAGAAAAATTTGTTTTGCTTCAGACAAATTTTTAAAAGAAGATATTCTGAGCAAGATATCAGCCAAGGTAGCAGTGAAAGTAGAAATGATTTAAAGAAATAAGTAAGGGGCTATTCCTGAATCTCAGGGACCACATCATCCCTGAGGTCCTAGAATAACAAGACTTATCAACCCAAGACAGCCTGGGTTGTCTGGCAGAAATTAGGTTTAGATCAAAACTTCACATGTTATACAAAAATTAGTTCTAAATGGACACATGACTTATACTTAAGGTTCCTGGATTTGATTTTTAAAATAATTGATCACTTTCAATATAATTAGTTTTTTTTTGTAATCTAATGTATTTTATTTTATACTTTCAAAAAATTCTGAGAAAGAAGTCTTATATGTTTTACTAGACTGTCATAAAAGTCTATGACAAAAAAAAAAGTTAAGAACCCCTGACTTAAATGTAAAAGTCATAAACACTTTAGAAGGATAAGGAAGAAATTTACTTAAGGATCTCTGGATATAGGAAGAGCTTATAATCAAACAAGACATAGAAAGCATTACAGAAGATTAAATAGATAATTTTCATTACATAAAATCAACAAGATTTTATACACACAAGACCAAAATGAATGAAATTAGAAATATGATGGATAAAGGGGGGAAATCTTTTCAGTGCATTTCTCATTTCTAAGATATGTAAGGAAGTGAATGAATAAGACTAAGCATTATTTTTGATAGGTACATGGTCAAAAGATACAAATAGGTAGTTCTCAAAAGAAAAACAAGCCATTATTAACCAAATTTTAAAAAATGTTTCAAATTGAAAATAACTCTGAGGTTCCACTTTAATCATATCAGATTGGCAAAGATTACAAGAAAGTGACACAGTTGTTGGGAAAACAAGCACACTGATGTGCTGTGAATTTTTTCAGCCTTTCTGGAAAACAGTTTAAAATTATGTGCCCAAAGTTAGTAAACTGTGTGCGTCTCTTTCCCCATCAGTATCCCTACCTGGTTTTAATTACCAGAGAGATAAAAGAAAGAAGAAATGGATCTAGTTACACCAAAAAAAGTGTAATAGCCCTTTTTGTGATAAGTAACTGTAAACTTAAGGGATTCTCTTCAGTTAGGGAATACTTGAAAACATTATGGTATATGGATATAAGTTAATGCTATTGAGCTGTAAGAAATGATTGAAGAGATGTGTTCAGAAAAACCTGGGGTGACTTATATGAACTGACACACTGTATAGTGCAGTAGAATAGCTTAAATAGTAACAACATTGTAAAGACAAATTTGAAAGATTTAAGAACTCAGATCAACCATGTTCCCAGATCTGATTATGGTCTCTGCTAATCCATATTCAAACAGAGGAGTAATGGATTTAAGATGTCTAATGAGACATATGGTTTTGGACACAATGTGAAAATGTGTTTTGTTTTACTGTGTATGTTTCTTATAAGGTTTTTGTTTTTTACTTTTGGAGATACTTCTATGCAGTTTATGGTGTCTTTGGCTTGGTCACCTGTTTATAATATTAACATTGCCTTTTATTAGAACTGTCCTAATGGTATTTAGGCTAGTATTCTAAAGGTGTTATAAATATGTTTTGTCTTCTCATTGAGATGATAAAGCTCTTTGTAGGTAATGTATATATCTTATATTTGCATTGCACTTAACTGACATCCCTTCCCCAATCCCATACTGAAGTCACTTAGCACAGGTTTAAGGACACAGTTGGTTTTTGATGGATGCTTTTGAGATGTTAAGGAATAAAAAGATTTTTTGGTGATATTTATAATTTTGTATTTGTAAATTGTAATTGTACTTATTAATATTTTATGACTTTTGTAATAAAACACTATAGTTTTCTTAGCTACCTAATTCTGTGACTTCTACACATGAATAGGTTATGTTTATCCCATAACTTCTTGTTTGTCCTCAAATTGATGTCATCATTGTATCAGTGAAGCTTACTTCCCACCCCCTTTCAGATTCCTTTTGTGAAGATTTTCAACATTTAATTTTGAACAATTTAACAATTCTTCCTTTACTTCCTAGTTATTTAAACATTTACATTTTTAAAAATTGTTAGCTTGTTTCATTTTTATGTAGTAATATTTCTGTTCTTTCTACCAATCTGCAGTTAAGATGTGTATTGTTATTTTTCCCACTTGGTAGTTTCTCTTCATAGATCTTTTACCTGACTTAAAAGCTCATTTGTTTCTTACTTTGTGTGTAGTATTTCCCATTGTTATAGATATATTTTGCCTTTTCCTTATCAAAGTACAAATAAAATTTATCTGTAAACCATTTTCCCCTTTCTTTATATTCCATACATTGAAGTTACATTTTAGGGAGCTTTTTCTTTTAATTGAACATTAATTTATGAAAATTAGACATTGCCTTAACTAGACACAGTTGATTCAGTAATATTATTAAAGATAATAGTGCTTAGAACCATATGGAAAGAAGCATAATTTCCAGGGCTGAATTTATGAAGTATTACTGTACTTCAAAAAAAATTCAGCAGCAAATTTCAACAATAAGGGGTGAAGATCCAAAATAGTAAAATAGAAAGACTCATTAAACTCAGAGTTAAACCTGAACTTGCTGACTGTTGCTTGTTATAGAGACATGTAAGACTGTCTCTACTTTTCAATGACAAACTCCTCTATATCAAACCCAGTTCTCTTGTTGAAATTTTAAGCTCAAATTTTCATGCTACCAGACTCTTTAATATCCTTATTAATTTACCTTCTAACCTCTTTCATTTAGTTCATCAGAAGTTCCCAAAAAATTCAGCAGATTATATTTTACTTTCGTTTTTGCTATTCTTTTGATACCATCTGAATACTAATATCTTCTTGGAAAGTAAACTAGCCAAAATATGCTAGTACAGATTTCATTAACACCTTAGGATATGTTAATGTACAATAATTGTCAGAGTTACCTTGAGATTTTTTCATGATACAATTCTGTGATCTTATATTCAGTTCATAGTACATTAGGAAGGACTAAGAAGTTTTTCTCTTCTCCACACGTGCCAAGTCGGTTTCTCACTGCCTATGATATGTCAAGATTGACGTTTTTGTCCCTTGGTGTGTCACCTTACAGTCTTCCTCATCCTGCTTTAACTTTAAAAGACTAGAATCATAAGTATCAAGTTTGAACCTGAAGTATATTGTAATAGTACTTCCGACAGTTTCTTTGTATATCAAATGTTCATTGTCTGAAAGAAATCAAATAGTATACCAGTGAAAATTCTAATTCCTTTTTCCTATTTTTGTTCTTTGTATTCTAGCAGCAAAGTCTTAAATGTCCTTTAGTGAACAGTCAGTAATAATGATATAAATCATTTAATAATAAAGTATTTTTATTTAATTCTTCTTTCCCATCACTTCAACCATATGCTTTGAAATTTTATTATACTGTAAGTGTTTTATTTAGTTGGCAGCAGAGAATAGTGTATTAACTTGTCTTTTAAATATATCTAATTTACTTTTTGGACATTCTTGACCTTGAGTTTAAAAAATGAAATATTTAACAAGTTTCAAATCATATACTGCCTTAAATTTCATTAATAAAATTTCTTCCTTTTTATTTTCCATCTTATACTGTATAGTATTATGATATTCCATCTTGCCTTTTTAAAGCAATTAGAAATGCTGTTCATCTTTTTGGTGTCTAGTCATTTGCCTTTAGTGTGAAATTGTTTGTAAATATTAAATAAGTGAGTATTTTTTGATTAATAGGTAAGGTAGAAATTGTGTTTGCCTTTTTAAAATATTGACTATTTTATCTGTAAGCCAATAAAAAATTTGAGAAACAATCCATGCCTTCTAAATTCAATTGCTGTTTCAACACTGGTAGCTGAAAGTGTTAACCCTTCGACTGCTTGTTTGCAGGAGGAATGCCAGCTCCTGAGCAGACCCCCTTGGTGGAGGAGGGGCTGCAACAAACCAGCCAGGAATCCTCCACAGACCCAGGCATGGAACCAGAAACCACAGCCACTACTATTCTTGCCTCTGTGAAGGAGCAGGTACTTTAACATCCTCTTTTATTATATTTTTAAAAATAAGATTAATTTTCTTCAGTAACTTAAAAGTTAATCTCTGGATGTGCTTTAAATTTTTTTCCTTGACCCATTCACATTTTCTGATTATAAGGTATTTACATCCCTGAATACATTGGGATGACTGAAATGTAGACCTCCTCAAGGTTCAAGTCAGAATTTGACCATGCAGGATACTTATGCATCTGCAAGTAAGAAAACATATATATATGGTAATTGGTGTCTTTGTTTGCTATGCATTGCATATTGTTTGCATGCACTAAAATATTTGTAAAGTAGACCTGAAATGCTGGTTTTCATATCAGTGCTCTGGCAACTTTGTGACTATAAGACCTTTAAAGATTTTTTTTTTAATATTGCCTAGATATCCAGGGCTGTCTCACTCCCTTGTAGACAAAGGCTGTGTTTGTTGTGTTTGTGTGAATCAAAGCATATTCATTTTGTGAGCTGATGTTTTATAATTTCTAAAACCTGTGCAAGTTTGCTTTAATGTCATGTTTTATGTTGACTTTGAAAGAGTTAATGATGTTTCTCTTATGCAGAAGCACTTTGCTCTATAAGATACTGTGTGTTTTTATTGGAGAAATTTGAATTTTCCAAATTTAATACCTTGATATTTTGAAGCAGAGTTAGGAAAGTATACATTTTAAGTTCTATGCTTGTTCAGAGTACAAAAATCTTACGGGACCCTAATGATTATATGGCAGGGAAGTCAATTGAAAATTATATCCCTAAACTTTAAAGCCAAGGTGAGAAATTTTTAACAAACTACCAGCTTTTTTTCCTTCTTGACTGATTTAGATCCTTAAAATTGTCTATCTTGTATGGTTTTTTTTTTTTAGCAAACTAATATATAGAATTGAGTAAATAAGAGTGTCAAAACTTGATAATTTTGGTTAATTATTTTACTGCATGTTAAACTAAGGCTATGGCTTCAATGATTGTTTTACTGATCCATCTCAGATTTGATGATACTGTACTCTTCTGTTTTGAATTTAGATTCCAAAATTTATCATTTTTAGCATAAAATGAGACTATCTTCTTTCTTTATTCTAAAATTGGAGGCTAAATGTTCTGAGGGTTCAGGTTTGGGGGAAAATGAGAAAATCGCAGGTCCTGCTTTATTAAATTCAGCAAATAGTTATTAAATTACTACCATGGCAGAGATATTTAATACATATAATTTGTACTTATTAACTCTTGATACAAAGGTAGTTCTACACAGAACCTTACTCTTAAGCAGTTTATAGAATAATCCAGAGGATGGAAAGTTAATTATACAAATAGCCATGACACAGAAGGCTGTGATATAAATCCAGAGGAAGAGCTCAAGAAAAGCTTTGACAAAGGGAACATCAGTTTTTCTTGGAGTAGCATCATTAAGTGGTTGATGGCTGATTTGGGCTTTGAAAGGAGTTAAGCAGATACAAATTTCAAAAAGGGTCATAGAAAATGCATTTCAGGCAGGAAGGGGAACAAAAAATAGATTGGTTTGACTCCCATGTAAGGTCCGAGTTGAGCCTAGACAGGTATTTTTGAGCGTTAAAAAGATCTTAAAGTTTAAATTCTAGAATTTATATATTTTTTAGAAGGTTGTGAGGATCCATTAAGAGCTTTTGAATAAATAAGTGTCATAATCAAAATAGTATATTAGGATGACTATTTGGAGATGCTCTGTGGAGCATGGATTGCTTTGGTGATAAACTAAAAGCAAGACCATTTAGGCGACACTGTAATAAAAGAGGCAGTCAGCGAGTATTTATTGATTGCTAGGCCCTATGCTAATTGCTGAGGCTATAAGTAAGGGAATGAAATAATCACTATTTTCAGTGAATTTACATTCTAATAGAGGAAAAAATAAGTGTATATAAAAATATATGCTGCCTGAATATAAAGTTAATAAATACAAATATATATGAAGAAGTGAAATATAAGGTAATTTGGAAGGAGGGTACTTGTGTTTGGAGGAATCAAGAAGATTTCATCCAGAAACTGGTGCTGAGCTTCGTTGTAAAGGCAGAAAGAGACTCTGAGGTAGAGATCAGGAAGGAGATCCAATACGAAGACTGAAGATGATGTATCACATGTAAGAACCTGGAAGAAGGGTAATTTAGCTAGATTTCATAGTGCAGGAGAAGGAAGAGTGTCCATTAAGGCTGGAAAGATAAGTTGGAACCAGGTTAGGTACAGCAGATGTTGAAGTAGAAGTGGGAAGATTTGGCAAATGACTGGATGTGTAAAATAAGGAAGAGCGAGAAGTTCAGGATAATTAGGAAATCACAAACCTGAGAAACTCGAAGGCTCATGGTAGTTTCATCAGTAATATGGCAGTTTTGAATAGAGGAGAATATAGAGGGGAAAAATACTAAGTTTAAGGTGCCTCTAAGAGACAGTTGTTAATACAGAACCAAAGCTTGGAGGGGGAGGGAAGAAGAGTGAGTTAGAATCCTAAGATAGTTAAGGGGGCATGATATAGATGTTGAGACAAATCAATCAGTCACAAAAGAGAAGCTGCAAAAGAAAATAAGTGCCACAAAAATCCAGAGATAAGAGAGGATCTGGGAAGAGAGGGGGGAGTCAACCATGTCAAATGCAACAGACAGGTTAAAAAAGAGTAGGATTCAGAAAAGACTGATATATTTGGCAAATTAGTCAATTTGAAGAAAGAATTTTCAATTCTATGATGAGCTAAGAAGCCAGATTACAAAGGAGTGAGGGGAGAGGAAGTGGAGACACTGGTGTAGATAAACATTTCCTGGAGCTTGCCTGAGAAAGTAAGAAGCAATAAGGTGATTGCTAAAGGGGAGCATCTGGTTAAGGTAGATATTTGTTTTGTTTTAATTAAGATGAGGACGATTTGGGCAGGCTTGAATGTACTAGAGAAGGTACCAATTGATAGTAATAGGTCAAAGATTCAAGGAAGAAGGGATGATTGAGGATGTTGTCTTCTGGACAATACCAGAAGGGGTGGGATCACATACATATGCAGAGTCCGCCTTTGCAGGAAAAGGACCAAGTTGTTCTCAAAGACTAAAGGTAAAGGAGCAGAGAGTGATATGATTTCAGGAAAGTAAAGAGAAGAAAGAACTTATGTAGAATGGTCTCACTTTTTTCAGTTTTGTAAGGTATAAGGTCCTCTTCTGTGAGATAGGAAGAGAGAAGGATGAGGCTTGCAAGGGATTCTGTGGAGAGGGAACTAGGAAATTAATTAGGGAAGAAGAAAAGGACTGCCTTACTAAAGAGAGGGCCACATTGAGATTGGAAGACATGAATTTGTAATGCACCTAATCAATATGGTTATTAGATTTCCTCTAATCAACTTGTTAGTAGACATTTTGTAGACAAATCCTTGTTAGTTTAGTTCTGGTGTCAGAATGAAATGAGACACTCATTGGTTATTAAACAGCTAATACAAGAAGGTTTAGTTGTCAAAGAAAAGATACTCAGTGAGGATACTGCAGCGCTTAACTCAAGTAGATATGACCCCTTTTGGCCTCTATTCAGAAAAAAACTAATTTAGTCAACAAGGCAAGGTGTGATAACTGGCATGGTCTTGAAACATCATTCATCAATCTGAAGGTTCCCAACACCATGGAATTGGGGTGAGTGTTTTATGCCATTAGGTGACCAAGAAGTTATATTGATGAAAATGTTTGAGCTCATAGCCTCTGGATCAGTCAAGTCCTGGAAATAGCTTCTTTATCTTTTAGACAAATGAACTATCCGAACATAGAATTGGAAAACCTTGGCAAATAATGATGCTAGCACATCTGATCTCTTTCTGGTTAGGTCCTAAAGATCTTTTAGAAATGATTTGAGGCCTTTTGTTAGACAGTCCTAGTGTTGTGGTTGCATTGAACTTGGCATAGACAGTACAGAAGAGAAAGGGAAACAAAAGCTAAAAAATAACAAAAGAGACAACAAAAAGTTTTAATGACCAGCAAAGGAGTAACTAAAATATAGAAGAGAATGAAGAATACAAATTGTAGTCTTTGACAACTCACAAGACTGGTGATGAGCAATAGAGAGGTGGACTCAGGGTGAAGAATGAGACGCACATTTTTTTGACATGGTAAATGTGGGAATTTATTTTATCTATGCATATTTGTTACAAGTGTTTATTTTTCTTTCTTTTTCAATGATGGGGTAGGGTAAAGGCAACAGAAAAAAAAAGAGATAAGAAGGAAGGATAAAAAAAATTATTAATTTAATTGTTCAAATATCCTAACCTTTGCCTCCCCCCTTCAGAAGGACCCAATCCCAGATCACAGTGATGTCAAATTGACATGAGATGATCACAGTGAACAAGAGCAGCACCAGGACATCAGAGCCACAGCACAACACATCTTTGGCACAATCAAGGATTCTCCTTTTTAGGTCAGGATTACCTGTAGTAAAGTCACTAAGTGGTCATAAGCCTATTAGCTGTCCTAGAATATGAAATTATAATAGCAACATTTATAGAGCACTTACTATGTACCAGGCACTGTGCTGTGATCATCTCATTTGATAATAATGTTCTCCACTGAGTATTCCCTGTACCATCTGTCAAAACCTATAAGCCTCAGCAAGAGTTTGATGAAACCAAATTTTTACCCTTTCAGAGACCTTTGCAGAGAGCCTTGCATTTTCACATCCATAAGATAAGGACTCTTCTTCACATCACCCAAAAGCTAAGGATTACTACCTAGTTACCTAGAGGATTCCCTTTCTTTAAGGGAAATACACATTTGCCTCCCCTATGCTGTTAGAAAGGACAGCACCTCCCGATGATATTTGGTCCCCCAAGCTCTTTCTGGGAAGGAATTGCAGAAACCATCCCAGAGGTAAAGAAGCCTGCCAATTTATGCGGGACTAGAGCTATTTTCTCAAAGTGTACAAAGAGCCTTCCAGGGGACATGGATCTGGAGGGCCAGGGGACTGGTGAAGGAATAAGGAAGATCTGGTAAAAGTCAGCTGGAACTATATTCAAAAGCAGTCCATTCTTAATGGGTAAGTTCCTGAAGATTGGATCCAAGGAATTGCTGATTTGGAGAGCTCTAACCCTTTCTAGAAGGGTGCCTTTGATTTATCATAGACATGACTTCTGGAAGGTCAGAGACCTAGTGTTGCAACTGTTTATAAGGGCAAGCTTCTTGCCCTCAGATGGAATAAAAATACCAGTTTGCTAGTTGGAAAGAGGTTAAATGTCACTTGGATCATAAGGAACTGTTTGGCTGGAATAATGGAGATCATTCCCAGCACAGTAGAACATCACAACTTCTCTATCCAGCTTACCAGTAAGCCTCCTCTGCTGTTTTTATAACTGCTCCAATTTGGTTGTTTAGTTCAACAGAGAGCATATGATGGTACTGACATAACTTACAAAAAAAACTACACAGTGGGAGACATCAATAAAGTGCTTTCATTCATCCTGACCTTAGAGGAAAAATCCTCCAATTACCTACTCCTATGCTTTCCAACCCTAAGACCATGTGGCCAAACCCATGTTCACCATTCAGAAATCAATGTGAACTACTTCTGAAACTTGCATATGCACTTGAACTCCAATTACCAGTAATGTGGTAATAAAGGATATCCCAGGACATGGAGTCCTGACAGATCCTCCCAGTGGACTGAGCTGCAGGCTATAATGATAGCATGAGAGAACCTTGAGAAAGGAAGAAGTAAAAAAAGTGAGCCAGGCCCTTGTAGATAAGAGACCATTGGGTTGAGAGCAGGCAGAGTTGCAAACCTCACTCTTTGCCATAGTCACAACTTGTTTGTGAAGGGAGCTAACGTTGGAGGGACCCAGGTGACCATGACTTTATGAATATACCATTTCCTTTCAGTGATAAAGCCCTGCTTTATTGCTTTATCACCCCCAGGATAAAATGTCCTGCTTATCTTGTTAGAGAGGCCAACTTTTTTTGTATCCCCTGTCTCAAAATTCACAACTCTGGTTGAAGAGCAATCATATGACCTTTGTGATCTTTTCAGTATCCAGGGCCCAGTAGCAGGTGAATGGTGGCTTTTCAAAAGTAATATGGTAAGTAGCCACTTTGAGGAGCTTACAGCTCCAAAAGCCTAACAGTTGTTTATTCTGTGCACCCTTAGATGCCTGCCAAAGGCTCAACTCAGTCTAGTTTTTATGGACAGAAACCTCTAGATATTTGGACCTAGCAGGGACATGAGGGTCCAAGAAGAAAGACTGCTATACAGTCTGCTTTATATCTTTCAGTACTGTATCTTGTTTTGGGCCCTACCAAAACAGAACAGAAACCTGGTCAGGGGAATTTCAGAGTTTCTAATTAGGGAAGCAAATAGTGTCAAGTAATGGAAAGATCTAATGGAGGACCATCTTTATGTGTGATTAAGATGGAATGAAAGAATAAGTCAACCTAGCTTAAAAGTAGGAGTAAAGGATTCAGTAGCTAGAGATAACTCAAACCAGCTTGTAAGGAATTTGCAGTGTGAGCATTTATACCTTAATTTATTGTTTTGTTGATTTCTGGAATTAAGAAATGGAGAAGATGTTAATAATGCAAACTAAACTTAAAAGTGTGTTGTACATGTTTTTTTGTTTTGTTGTTTTTCCCTTCCGGAGACCTGCTTGTTAAACTATTTGCCAGCCCAGCTTTGATTATGGCTATTAAGAAGAGTAGGAAATGCAGGGTTGGGGAGTTTGAGGAGGCAAGAAAGATGATGAAATCCTAAAGAATAATCTTGGGAGTGGTAGTTATATAGCTACCAAAATATTGAATTTAAGGAACTTTGTAAATGCTGACTTGACTTTACTGACAGAGAAGTTTATTGTGACTGAAAAGTCACATTGAAAGGGGTTCAGGTAGAAGTCAGTGAAAGGGGAATGAAGGCCAAGTAGATCACCTTTTCTAGAAATTTGGAAGAAAAAAGGAGAAGAGAAAGAGAATAATAGCTTGTATTGCATGTGGGGCTGAACAGTGTGTATAGGTGAGGTCTGAGCGTGCTTAATGGCGGGGAAAAGAGGTTTAGTGAAAGAGAGTCTTACTTCATTTTCACAAAGCTATATAATAGCTGACACTTTATTATCCTCTCCATCGTCTAGTCTCTTCTATCACTTAGAAGTTGATACAAGTTAATTGATAATGTTTTAAGAGTGGTACTATCAGTGAAAATATATCATTTTATTACTTTGATAAAATATGATCGAGCATTTTTAAAGGTGCAGATAGCAATCTCTATGCATCTTCTCATTTGAATAATGCTAGTTCATCTATTTCTGTCAGTTTTCTTCTTCAGGCCACCTAACCTCAGACTGGGGGACTTCCTTTAGATATCTTAGACACCATTGCACAGATGACAGTGGAACACATGACCACTGGATATGTACAAGCTTACTTCTTTACTTTATGTGCTGTTGCCTTTGGGGTGACATGCAACCCTTAGGAAATTCTTACTAAACCACAGTAGCAAAGTAAACTTGTCAGTATTCTCAAAGTAGAAACTTGTGATCATGTCAACAGAGGAATAGTATATGAGGCTAAAAAACTTGAACCCCTGAAAATGCATGTATCTTATACAGGCAATAAAAATCAAAGTGCTTTAATGTTTCTTGTATGGATCACCTAAGGATGATATCAATTGATTTCTTATATTTTTTTAGCAATTGTGTTCTAAATATATTTTTGAAAGTAAATAGCAAATGTGATCATAGCTAAGACAAGAATAGATTTTTTTTTAATCTTGCTAGATTCAATACCTTAGAATTTCCATATCACATGCCACAAAAGAGTGTATCTGAAGTTATACTTTTATCTTGAGGAATATGAGAATGTTGTAGACCATATTCTTATATACATTCTGCCCTGCAGTATGATCATTCAGTTTAGGAAACTAGACTAACTCTAAATAGACAAATGCCTCTTCCATATGACCCTCCTGAAGCCAAGGTATCTGCTCTCTATATAGTAAATGTATCCCTTGAAGCTGCTATTCTTTATGACCTTAAAAGTAGAATAAAATGTATATGCAAAATACATAGATATAAATGACCTAAGTACTAGGTAGATTAAATATTTTATTTCAAAGTATTATTCATATTATAATCTTCATTTTGTTATAATTAAATAGCACAAAAATGTTAATAGCCAGTATATAAAAACCTCTATAGTCTAAATTTATCTTATTTTGTAATTATTTAGACTGCTGTGCTGAATTTAAAATTATTTTATTATTGTATTTCAATAGAATTAGTTTCTCTTGTAATTTTATGTATTTTATTTACTACATTTAAATTATTTTGAGGTATCCATAGACTTCACCAAACTGTCATGGACCTGAAATCTGGGTCCACAATGCAAAAATAAATGAAAAACCTTTGATTTAAGCAAAAGTCTTTCATTGTGTTATATCATTAGACATTTTTGGATCTAAAGAATAAGTTTAGGACCTTGTATGGAAAAATATAGCTCCATAATATTTATACACATGAAAATCAGCACATACGCATCCATTTTATTTTATTAGCAAGTAGAAGTATAGAGCTAAAAAGGCAACCGTGATCTGTTACTTTCATTTACAGAGACTGAACTTGAAGAAAGTAGAAATTTCTGGTATAATCAGGCCTAAAATTGTACCTGGAAAAAATTTGTAGGTTTATTTATTTTATTGTACATTTACTTAGTTGCTGTATATTTGATGCTTTCACTTAATTTAGAAGAGGAATACATACTTACTAATAATTAAGTATTAATGCCTTGGTCTTTGTCTTATAGAATAAACTGTACCTTTACTATCATATATAGAAAGAAAATAGTTTTTTGTTCTCTAAGCTGGTTCCTTGAAATTTGTAAACTTTTCTTAAAGTAGCTTAAGTTTATGATGAATGACTAAGATAATTCAGGGAGTTTCCCATATTTGAAAACTGATCATAGTCCATTTTCCGTTGAGAGAGTAGAATCCAAAATTTAGAAGTAACTAGAAGTATGGAGAAAAGGGAAGTAATATAGATCTTGTGTGTGTGTTTTTATTAGCACAGTTTGTATAATCTTAGTGATGAAAAGGATGTTAGAAATGATCTAACAAATGAGAAACTTATGGCATGAAAGGTTTGAATTTAGTTTGTGGCAGAACTCAGACTAGAATGCAGTATTCTTGATAGACGTGTGACTTAAGCTCAGAAGCCATAGTTAATACAGACTGAAGGTCATTAGCTCAGAGTACATGAGTTGGTTAGTCAAAAAACTGGTTTATTTACCTAACTTTGTTTATTTTTGATAATGCAGAGACTATCCCAAATTATGTATTTCCTGGCATTTCAGTGTGTGAAAATGTTGTTACTTAAGTGTTAAAGAAGAATGTAGTTATCCTTTATTTGAACATTTTCTGATGCTTAAAGAATATTACAATTGAGCCTTCAGGAAATATTAATTCCTGAAATTTGAATATTCCACAGTTAAAGAAGAATTAGAAAATCTGAACTTTTAAGAGACATAAAATTAGGAAATTAGAATATAAATGAAATATTTTAGTATTTAACTTTGTGTTCAAGTAGTTTAACTGGTGAATTATAGATCCTTCCTGTGTGGCAAAATGCCCAGAGTGGAAGAGATTCCAGTATAATTATTTACTTTATTCCTCTGAAACAGCTTAGCTAACTGCTGTGCACCTGTCTCTGCAATATCTCTTTTGTTCAGTCTCTAAGTTTATTTACAATAAAATATTTCTGACTGCCGCACCTCAACTGGATAAACCATAGAAGAGAAAGGAACCTTACATACATACGTACATACATACATACATACATACATACATACACATACATACATACATAAAGAAACCAAGCTACTAACATAGCCAAGACAAATGTAATTGTCACTGAAAAATTTTATATGTAGGTTTCAAATATTTAAAATGAGATCAAGGTTCTGTCCTTTTATTTTTTATTTTTTTACTATCCTATTTTAAATTGATGTCATCGTTGTGTTCAAAATAGACAACTTTTTTTAGTACTTTTAGTACTTAAAAAAAAAAGTTTTTTTAGACTCATGTCAGATATTAGAGACCATTTAACTCAGTCTCTCCATTTTAAACAGAAGGAAACCTAGGCCCAGCAAGGAGAAGCATGCCCCAGACCATGGAATGAGTTGCAGTTAGAATGAAAACAAAGTTTCTTGTCTCTAAAAGGAGTTTTTTTTTTCTCATGAAATGTAAAAACCTTTATTAATTGTAGTTGGAAGGTTTGAAATGAGATATGTTCCAGATTGACATACAATTTTATGTTCTGCTTCATATATTTCGACTGTTACTTGTGTAAATTCAGAACTTTGAGATTTTGTTCTCTTTAGAGATAAGTCATCATAGGGTTTACTAAGTCCTCCACACACTGATGAAGGGTCCCCCTTGTGGCTGAGGAGTGCAAGAATCAATAGTTAAGCTACCTGAACTCACATTCAATTAAGTTAATAGATTAACTGGTTATCCATCTAGAAATATAGAGATCTGTCCATGGGCAGTAATCTTCAAATTTGCATGTGGTCTTGTGAGTTGTCAGGACTTTTCACTATGTTACAAACTTTTTTTGTAACATGTCTCAAACTCTGCCTATTTCGCAGGTATCTTTCAATTGGTACATTGTTATGCATGGTTGATCTTGGAGATAATCTGCTTTTTGCATTACTGTATGTTATTTTTCAAAGTATGTTAATGCGGTAGTTAGTTTTTAGTAGATCCAAAGCTCTGTACTTGAGCCTTTCATATGTAGGAATACTGCTTATAAACACACTTTATAGGTAAGTTTATCCTTGGCCTTTAAAGGCATTTAAATACAGGATTCCAAGCTTACATATTCTTATTTTTTTTTCCTTTACAAGCTTACTTATTCTTTTTTTTTCCTTTATACACTCCTTATATATTTACTAAAGACAAATTATTTGGAAAGCACTATGCTCAGGTCTGTGGGAAACATGGCATAACCCTGCCTTTACAGCAGTGGTTCCCAGTTTATGTGTAGTGATGGGCACCCTCTCATATTTATTTTTATAGAAAACTTGTTTATATCCTCACACTTTCTTTAAAACATTATATACAAAATCTTTGTATTTTATTCAGTTTAATTTCAGAATTTATTGTAATTTTTTTTTGAAGGGGGGAAGGCAAGGCAGTTGGGGATAAGTGACTCACCCAAGGTCGCACAACTAATAAGTGTCAAGTGTCTGAGGTCCTATATGAACTCAGGTCCTCCTGACTTCAGGGCCAGTGCTCTTTTCACTGCACTGCCTAGCTGCCTCGAGTTTGGTATAATTTTTCAAGCAACACAGGAGCAGGTCTTAGATACACAGCAAAATTATATAACATGCACTAGTATTTATTGATATCTCATAATTTTCATAACTTTAAAATTATAATAAAACAATATTAATAAGATAGCTTGGTTTACTTTGTGGCATAGTTTTTCTGAACATATAATACTGCAATTTGTAATTTCTTTTCTATTAAAAGTTGAGATCAGTATTTTCTTTTCTTTCTAATAAATACAACAGAAAACTGTAAATTGGAAATAAACTAACTCTGGAGTAGGAAGGCTCAGTTTTCCAATCCCACCTTTGGTGACTACAACTGTGTCACATTAAACAAGTCACCTAACCTTCCTAAGAGTTCGTGTCTACATCTAGAAATGAGAGAATCGAACTAGATGGACTCTGAGGGTTCTTCCAGTTGTAGAGCAATGAACCTATGAAATTTCCTATCACTTCATTTAGTCAGCCAAAATCATACACCCAAAACCAAAACATAATAAAAATTTAAGGTTTGAGCACTTA
The DNA here is from genome assembly GCA_028646575.1 of Pseudocheirus occidentalis. Taxonomy (NCBI): domain Eukaryota; kingdom Metazoa; phylum Chordata; class Mammalia; order Diprotodontia; family Pseudocheiridae; genus Pseudocheirus; species Pseudocheirus occidentalis. The sequence continues at coordinate 166,332,504 of CM053596.1, forward strand.
TTTCAATGCACTATCACAGGATAAAGCTATTTAATAACCTTACCTGTTCAGATGGAGTAAGTATATTTTTCCGTAGCAAATCAATTTCTTATCCATACATGTTTAGACCTCTCTAGATTTTTTTTAGAAAATAAAAAGATCAGTGAATAGAGCACCGGCCCTGGAGTCAGGAGTTCCTGAGTTCAAATCCGGCCTCAGACACTTAACACACACACACACACACACACAAAAACTAGCCGTGTGACCCTGGGCAAGTCACTTAACCCCAACTGCCCTCCAAAAAAGCAAAAAACAAAAAAAAAACGAAAATAAAAAGATAATTGCTTCTCTTGATTTATGAAACAATTAATAAGTAGATCTTTACATGTTTATATTTCATTTGCAGGGCAGGGAGTTTTAAAATTGGGAAACATTAAACCTATTAAATTGCACATAACCTTTCAAAGACACTTTGATGAATTTTTAAAAATAAAGATCATCATTCTTGTAAGAACTTGAAAAATTAAGTGTAATTTTCACTCATTTCTTTACACAAATTATTTTGTATCCAAAATGTAAACTAATACACCCACATTTTATCATTACATTAGCTGAACTCCATCAGTGCAAAGTTCAATACAATTCTTGATAATATAATTTTCTTTCATCAATTTTATAGAAAATTTCTCTTAGTGATGCATTGTTGACAATACGTTTGCAAATCAGCAGATCTTTAGTGTTATGTGTAGTGAGACTTCAATATCTGTGTGTTAGGGGGGCACAAAATCAAATTCCAGTGATAAACATACTGAATTCTATTTTCTGGGTTTAAGCTTTTTCCTTTATGTTTCTATATTTCTTCTACTTAATTTAAACTGTTTTCTTTGTATTAGTTTTAGTTACTTGAGTGGATAAATCTGTTATGAATTTACTCATCAAGAGCAGATATTCTTTCATTTTTTAAAGCAATCAATACAGTTTTTAAGGCAAATCATTTTAAATATAAGTATGAAGAATTTCAAATGACAAATATTTTTAGTTATTTTTTCAATTGTTTCATTATATTTAGCAAAATATGTCATACTTTTAGCTTCCTTTAACTCTGAGTTAAACTTTACATTCACATATAGTAATCAGTCTGAGGATACAATTCATCTTTATGATACACCTATGCTGACTAATGTTGACCTCACTCGCATACAGTAACCAGTTATCATTTTGCATTATTTGTCAGTTGGAGCAAATAGGCTATATTAGTCTTACTTGTTTTTCTTTACTTCAGTCTGACCATTGTTTTCAGTGGTGGGGGGAATTATATGCATCAATCTTACTTGAAAATATCTACTGATTTTGGCCATTGTTTTTCCTTTTCACCTCTTCTCCAGTGAGGTTTTATGCTGTCCAAAGTAGAATTTTATATATAGATGGCAATAAAATGTGTACCTTCATACTACTGTCTTATTCAAAGAGCTCCCTTTCAGTTGGTGGTCATAGGGAAACCTTCTGACAGGATGTTGCCTAGAGCTAGGCCTTAAAACATAAATAAGATTTCACTAGGTCAATGAAGAGCATTCTGGGCCCATGTCTATGTAATATATAAGACAGTTTTCTTTTCTGCCAAACCAATATTCCATTCATTCTAAATTGTTTTTAGAAGTAATGCACTGAATTTTTACGTATTATTGACGTGATTGTCTCCTTAAAACAACCAATTGCAAGTCTCTATCCATATCACTAAAGGCAACTAAGTTGGCACAGTAGATAGAGCACTGGGCCTGGAGCCGGGAAGACCTGAGTTCAAATCTGGTTCTAGTCACTTTCACCCTGTTTGCCTCATTTTCCTATCTGTAAAATGAACTGGAGAAGGAAATCGTAAACCACTCCAGTATCTTTGCCAAGAAAACCCCAAAATGGGTCGTGAAGAGTTGGATATACCTGAAACAACTGAATAACGAAATCCACATAATCAACAATCATATCTAACAAGTAGTGAAACAAAAATAAAAATTTAAAAACAGGTAAAATAAACTTAATTAAAAACAGTCTTAGAAATATACCTTCCTTTTGTACAAGAGGAAGCTTGGTATAAAGGACAGAGAACCCTGTCTTTTGGTCAAGATATCTGAGCTCCTATCTTGCCTCTTGACACTGTGTCTTTGGCAAATCACTTAATCTCTCTGGATCTTAGTTTTCATCATCTGTAAAATGGGGAGTGGCAGGGAGGGTGAATGGATTTAAGAATCCTGAGGCTCTTTCTGACTCTAGATCTGTGACTCTGTATCTCTGAAAATATATGTAGTATCAAAATTTGTAAACTAGATAATATTTTAAGTTTCTTAAGGTAAATTTTTTTGTTTTTGGTTATTTTAGAAATGCTTTGATAAATCCTTGGGTAAGGAGAAAAATATTTCTCCACTGGCTCTCACTGCTACATTTTTAAAATTTTGTTTTGTGAGTTCAACTCTTTGTATATTGGGTTTTCTTAGACTAGCTAATACATGTCAGAGTATTCAAGGAAGAATGAAAGATCATATTGTATATTTATCCACTTTGTATAGTATATTAAGACTATCCTGAAAAATTCGAACCACAGAAGCCAAGAATACATACAATTCTACAACATGAGAGGAAAATTGAAATAGACTACAGGCTTGTCTGCAATCTATTGATTTGCTTTGGGCATATGGATTCAAACTGGATTTATAAGATAAGCTTAAAAACATGTGTAAGGACAAAGATATTCTCAATTTCATTAACTTTGGATTGAAATCCTGCTCTTACAACTTAAAATAATAAGCCTTTTTTCATTTATTATTACTATTTAAAACCAAACCTTTTTTTTTAGTTGAACAGCAATTGGTTCACTATCTCTGCTCTGTGAAATTGAGTGTTGAATCATTGTTCCACATTGCACATGTAAACCTGTGCTATTAAATTTAAAATGAATGGATGCTTAATTATTAAGGTTAAATGATTGGCACATTCAGCATTGAATTTCCTGTTAGTTGTGTTAGATTTTCTTTTTGGGATTGCTTGGGTAAGTGAAGATATTGCAGAAAAGCACTCCCTTTATCTCTCACCCCAAATATTATTATATAGGCAATAAGTAGAATACAAGACTCTTGAATTGGAAGATACCATAGAAATGACTTAGTTCAACTTATTTTCTCACATAAGAATCTCCCTAAACATTCCTGTCTTCTTGCTTCTGTTGAAACACTTCTCTAATATCTCTGTGGATGGATAAATGTTAAATGAAAAATTAGAAGTTGGAAAAGCATAAGTTGAATGATAGTGAACCATCCAGCAATCAGCTGGATGTCACCCTTAAGAGATGTCTGTAGTGACATGCCGTAGAGATCCATCCATAGCTTTGTCAGAGTTTCATGGGATTATAGAATTAGTGCTAGAAGAGCCACAGAAATGATGTAGTCCAACCCCTAATTTTATAGATGAGAGATCTGTCGTAGAGGTTTAATCACTTTCCTTATGTTACTTAGGTAGGCATGTCAGACATGAAATATGAACTCAGGTCCTTTATCTCCTAAGTCTGTGCTCTTTACCTTTTGCCACTTTATTTCAGACAGTTCTTATCTGTAAATTAGCCCTATTTGCATTTGTATGTGGAATAAATCTAGGAGGGAAAGCTGATATTTGTTAAAGAATCATAGAATAAAGATCTCAACAGATAGCAAGATTGAATTAAGGGTAAATGAAAAGTCTTTCATTTAGATTTTAAAACTCCAACTGTACATTAGATAATGCAGGATATCTGACTTGACATCTGTTCTTGGCTATTACATTTGGATTACTTTGCTCAAATTATTAACAAGTTCACTTTTTTAAAGAAAAAAATCAACATTGCCAATAAAGGCATTGGAAAAAAACCAGACATTATGAGCACTACCATGGAGTCTCTCCACCTGTAGAAAGGTAGAGGGCAAAGATGTTTGCTTTCCTCTGAGGACAAATTTGTTCTATATAACTTAGCGATACTCAGTTTCAATGGATGTGTATCTCTTGTTCTTTCCATTTATATTGTTTCAATCATTGTGTATATGGTTTTCTAGGCACTGCTTTACTTTGCATAAGTTCATATAAGTCTTCCATCATGTAAGTCATTCATCCTGTTCATTGTTTCTTATAGTCCATTATATTACTGTATTACAGTTTAGCCTGCCTTAATTGATGGACATCTACTTTGTTTCCAGTTCTTTGCTACCACAAAAAGTATTACTATAAATATATGCCAGCATATTTATAACACTTTATGGTAGTAAAAAACTAGATGAACCTTTCACTGTTCTGTCCTGCATGAAAAACTCATAATTTTTATTTATGCATAATCACATAGCAAATGAAACAAGCAAATGAGCTTTATTTTAACTAAAACTGAACCTTGTTGGAATAATTTTTAAATCACAAGCACTCCAGCTCCTGTGACTGATAACAGATTGACTATACTCTTAAATGATGTCTCATTTTTTCACCTAATATTTGCAAGTTTGTAACTGTTTTTTTTAACTAGGTTTTAAATGCTTTCAGACATATCTTAGTGAATTCAGCAAGTTGAAAAAATATTTAATAAAGATCTATAGAATTTTAGAGTTTGCCATTTCTATTATAGTATGTATGCCTAAACTATATTTGTGTTATTTAATCTGAATTTAATCCAAGATTGATTGAATTTTCTCTGACTTTATTTACGTGACAGAAAAAAAACTTAAAAGTATCTTCAGATGTTCCTATAGATTTGTCCTTCCAGATAGATAAAACTATATATTTGAACTGCCTGGTTTTTATGGCTACAAAAAGTATTATGAATGCCTTTTTTTAACCCCATCCTTTAATCTGAAAAATAATTTCCACCTAGAATAATATTACCACATTCCTTGGTTTCATTGGCTATCATCTTCACTGCCCAGAATAATTTATGGTTAAATTAACATTTTTAAGAAAACTGATAGCGTCAGATTTGACTGATAACATCACACTGCTTCAGTGTAACATAGCACATCATTTTATTTCATATCTAGAAATGATGCTAATAAAATAAGCATGTAGCTCAGCCTTTGGCAAGCGGAATATTATAGAATATGACTTTTTACCAGTAACTCAGCCTAAATTAATGACTATTTACCTTCATTTTGACTCATCTCATCACCTGAAAAGACTATGCGAAATATCCCCATCTAACCTTGCTCACCTAGCTACCCAAAGCTTGTTGCTCCATTTTTACCTCCTTTCCTAAGTCATTGTTTCCATTTGTGACCTGCACACCAACCTTTGGAGTTGGCTGCTATTATGTTTCTTTCTTAATTTTACCTCTGCTACCTAATCTTAGAACCAGGTTTTCCCTACCTTCCAAGATGATCATTAGCTAATCTGCTAAATTTATTGTATTACCATGCTCATGGGTGAAGAATCTCAGAAATCTTCATATAAGTGCAAATTATAACAAGGACCTTCTAAATACAATACATATTTAAAACTTGCTCTTTCTATTATATTTTAACTTTTATGTGTTAATTAAAATAATAATGCTTTATAAATGAATACAAATGAGTCTAACATAAAAACCTTCCTCCCATCTGTATCTGTATGTATATACACATATGTGTATATATATATATATGCATACACGCATATAGATATCGGCTCCCCCAAAATATGTATTTTTAGACTACCACCACCACCACTACCACCATCCTCTGTGGATCTTTTCTCTTTAAACAGTTGCTGGTCCTTTATTCTTGCCCTTTCATTTTATATATAATTATCAAAATGTCAATACTGCATCACATAATTTAGCTATATAAAATGAGTAGCTTAAAAATGCTACCTGTTTAAGACTAAAACTGCCCTCAGTCAATTTGTCTTTTGTCTTGAGGACTTAACACATAGTAGACCTTCAAGCAGGGCTCATTTTATCTTATTTTATAAATAGTTCAAGTAAGCCTTTTTATATGATTTCCCAGAATAACAACAGAAAATTAGGAAATAGATGGGCTGCTAATGGCAGATATATTGATGGCAGTGAAATTCATCAGCTTGTCATCAATGAGGAGACAAAGAATCAAAGCTCATATTTAATACACAAATATGGAAAAATGTGATACCCTTATAAGTTTATTATAGAAGCCCTGTATATGTCAAATCTTGAAAGCTAACGTTTTTCAAACCCTAAATTCTGTCACAGCAAAGTGTAATAGTTGTTCACAATGCTAGACCTGACTGGTCAAAGAACGTTGCCTTTGTATATTTGTATATTGATAGAATGTAAGCTTCTTGAAAAAAGATGTTTCAATTTTGTCTTTTTAATCCCCTGGCACTTAATGTGTCTCAACTGATTGTTGACTATACTATTTAAGAAGGCTTATTTGAATAAGCATGAAGTATTTTTAAAAGATTTTCGTCAGTTATGATTTTTTAAAGATAATTAATGATTTTAAGGGGTCAACTTTTGCCTATCCGAAAAACTGCTGTTTAGAAACATTATTTCTGTGAAAGTTCTGGATAGGTGTTTTTATAGTACTTTAACTTTTTAATTAACACATTCACTTGATTAGCAGCAAACCTGATAGAGCAAAAAGGAACATCCACTCAGTGTATTTTACTGCTAAATTGCTTGTCACTCTTTCTTTCTTCCACAGCATTAAGTTTATTTTTCATCCACATCTACTGGAACCCTTCTGTTCCCAACCCCTACCTCAGTTTGGTGAGTTGAGACAATACCCTTTTCCATCAGAGCTTACTCTAAGACTCCTCAATACATAAAAGGCATTATAACATTCTCTGGCTTAAGATAATGTAGTTTGATTATACCTAGAGACACTGCCTAGCTCTGAGAAGCCATTTCTTCCTTTGATGATACTGGCTCACATCCTCTTCTGATCCTCAAGGAAGTGGGAAAGTCAGAGCAGGAAGAAACATTTCAAAATAATATAGTCTGTATTCCCTGCACTATCATTGGCAAATGAGTATTTGACTCTTAAAATTATGTGACACTTTCCTTTTATTATTCTACTTTAAGAGTTCAAAGGAAGCAAGTTTCCTTGGTTACTTTATGGAATAGAGGTTCCTTGTATTTCTAGAGTATTATGCATGTAGTAGCAGTAGCAGTAGCAGTACTGGTAGTGGTAGTAGTAGAACACAGAATAGTAATTTGTTCCTAAGAAGAGCTCCGTATGGTCAAGAAAAGAAATTTCCTTCTAATATTAGAATCTAAATGCCTTGTACAGTGCTTTGCCTTGTGGATTTTCAACAAATAGCTAATAACTTTCTGAAATGCAGTTTTTGGAGAAGTTTCCAAATTTGCTTTATATTTCTGGCAGGTATTCCCTGCCCTTTGTGGCTGAGTGCATGCAGTTACCCTTTGAACAAAGACCACCTCACTTTTTAGTCATATTAATAGTATTGATTTATTTCAGCTGAATGTGCTCCTTGTTGAAGACAAAAATATGAGTATCAGAAAGCTAAAAAACTTACTTATGGTAACTAAGAGCATTCTTAAGAAGTACTTTTGTTTTACTTCAAGATTACCAACCTCTTCCATAAACCCCCTCCTCTACCCTCTGCCATATTAAGAGAATTTACAGTTGTCTAGAATTTCTGGAATAGAAACCATGTTATACTCATTGATGCCTTGTGCATAATTAATGCTTGATATTTTTTTTGTATTAACATAAAATAGAAAAGAACTCTAGGTAATAGAACCTCATAGTTAGAAGATGTCTTATAGTTCAGTTCAATAGTCCAATTCCTTTCCTAATGTATTCATCTTCTACAAAAAAAATTAGCTATAGTTGTCCTCTATAACCAGTTTTAAGAATCAAAGAAATTATTTGGTAAAAGATATACAAACACAATGCTTCATATATTTTCTTTCTGTTTTTGAAAGTTTGGTCTCTTCACATAGGTAACATTTTTTTTTTATTAACTCAAACTTATTTTCAAATTGTTGATCACTTAAATGTCAATATATCAGACTTTTTAAATGGACTGCTTCTTAAAACCAAATGGATAACTGCCCTTTACCTAGGCACTGTTTGACAATGATATTTACTCTTTCTAAACATTTTCATTTTTAGTGTCTAAATTTTTGCTAATCAGTTTGCTACAGGATGGTGCACAAATCAATGTTCCTAGTGCAAATCTGGATTTTTTTTTTTAATATTAAGGCTAACATTTAATTAGCACTTTATACAGGAAAACTTCAGTGGCTACTTTTGGAAGATACATATTCAAAACCCACTTAAAAAGATCAAGTAAAGTTACCTAAGTGGAGTAACATTTTGTCCTTAGGTTTCCCTAGTTAACCTAAAACTGGAATGATCTAATAAATGCTGTTAATTAAAAAGAAGATAGTTATATTACCCCCAGAATTGGCCTTGAATCTGAAATAGCAGAGTATGGGGCACAACATAGTACATTTACTATTTTCATTTTTAAGGCCACATTGTACTTTTTAAATTAAAAAGTTAATTTCAAACTTATTTTTCTTTTAAAAAGAATTATGTTTATATTCTAGCTTCTCTTCCACATAAAATTATCTTTACACAATGAAAAAAGGAGGGGGGAGGTAGGGAATGCAGTGCAAATATATTCACCTCATCAACCAAGTCTGACAGTATAGCAGTCTTCCACAATTCTAAGTCTGAGACCTCTGCAAGGTAGAAAAGAGATACTTTTTCTATTTTTTTGAAGCTAAACTTAATCATTATTATTACAAAACTTTCCATTTCATTTTTGTTTTTATTATTTTGAGTTTTGGGGAAAAGAGGATCTCTTCACATTAACATTGTCACTATGAGTATTGTTTTCATGGCTTTTCTTCAGCTTCTGTCAGTTCATGCAAATCTTTCCATGCTTCTCTATATTTTCCTTTCTCATTATCATAGTAATATCCCATTACATTCAGGTACCACAATTTCCTTAGTCTTTCTCCATTTGATGCACATCTACTTTATATCTTGTTCTTTGTTTCTGCACAAAAATGCTGTTTTAAACATCATAATCTATATAGACATCCTTTTTATCTTTCTCTTCATTGGGGTATATACCTATCAATGAGATTTCTGAGTTAAAGAATATGGATATTTTAGTAACTATGTTTCTTTAACTCCAAATTGCTTTCTCTAATAGTTGGACTAATTCGGAACTTCACCATGGGGGTACTAGTTCGCATATCTGTCTTCTGACCCTCCGGTATTGATTCTTGTTATCTTTTATCATTCTTTCACAATTGGTTTCCATTACAACAATTCTGAAAAATCTAAACCAAAAGAACTTTTGTAGCTTTTGGGAGGTAGATAATGTTTCCTTACTGAATGTATGTTGATGAAGTACCATGAAAAGCATAATTAAGATTTGATCTCTGTCTTAAAACTCTAAGATTCTGGGTCAAAAAAATATTTTCTTAAAATAAATGGGATTTGTAAGAAGATCTCTGCATATGACTTTAGGGATTAATTTTGTATTTTTTTTTTAAGGCTTTTAGTTAGCACAACTCTGGACTCAAAATACTGACCATTTTTTTAAATTCAAATTTCTTAATTATTTTATACTTTAAAAAATACCAACAAAACTTGGGAAGTATTTAGTCCAATGTGAATACAAATATTTTATTAACCTTAAAAGCCCCAAATATCTCAAATTCCTACATTTTTACTCCTTGGCATCTCACTTAGAAATTTGATGATCTGATTTTATAATTCATAAGGGATTACCATTTAACACTTCAACAAAAATTTTAAAATATCTACCCTGTGCCAAGGCATGTGCTAGGTTCTGGGTAAATAAAAATCTGATAAGATAGTCCTTGCCCTCAGAGCCTTACACTCAGTTGAAAACAGCAACTTTTAGGAGATAAAGATTTGATTATAAAAAGAAGCAAGTACAGTGATGGGTAACAGTCTGACATGAAAAAACAAGACAGATAAATTGCTATATGAGCATAATATTCTTTTTGTTGTGTAGCTCAACAGAGATTTTCATAATACTGATAGCCATGTGTAAAGTGTTATGTTCAGTAGCTTCTGTTTCAGAAGTCATGGAAATGGAAAATACAATTTATAAAGAATTCCATCAAAAGTGCTTTTAATGAAAATATTGGGATGAGTAAAGTTAGCTACTTGGAATACTTTATCTTCTGGGGCACTAGAAAATATAGAGATTTAGGGTAGTACATGGTAGAAGAGAATGATGAAATTAGTATAAATTCTTCATAAATTCATTCCAAAATCTCAAAATTTATGATTGGACTTAATTTGAACAACAAGAGAAGTTGTAGCTGTTAAATATCATTGTTTGGTGAAGCAATGTGCACAGTTGAAGACAACTCGGGAGAGCTAATCTATCCACCCATGTTCTAGTCTTTGCTCAATCAATCAATAAGCATTTGGTAAGTTTTTCCTGTACGTCAGGTAAGGTGCTGTGTCCAGGAGATGCAAATACAAAACATGTCTTCCACTTCTTGTCAAGGAGAGACATGTCATAAGAGGTAAATATACACAGAATAAATATATGCATGTGAACTTGGAAGCATCTTTTAACTACTGTCAACTTACCTTTATTTTCTGAGAGGTAATAATTTCTGCTCCATCTATCTCATGGGATTGTTGAAAATCTAATGAGATAATCAATGAGAAATCTCTTTGGAAACTAACAAACAATCCTAGATATTTTAAGTTGAATACTAAGAAATACAGAAGTCCTCTCTCTGAGACTTTCATATTCATAGTCTGTACATAATGGAACAGCAAACTTTGGATAACTTCAGTGGGAAAAGTAGTTGAGAAATACTAAAATGATGGCAAGTTAATACTTTCTTTTTTAAAATTAATTATTTTATTTATTTTCTTGTTTACATCATTCATTTCCACCAGATTTTGAGTTACAGAATTTTCTCCCCATCTTTCCCCCACCCCCATCCCCAAAATAGCGATCCCACTGTAAAGCCTCTCCCACAATCTGCTCTCTTCTATGTCCTCCTCCAACACCCCTCTTACTTGCTGGTAGGGCAGGAAGAGTCTCCCTACCCCAGTACATGTATATCTTAATTCCCAGTTGCATGTAGTTAATGATAATTATATATATATATATATATGTATGTATGTATGTATGTATGTATATGTATATATACATATACACACATATGCATTTTTTTTTAACGTTTGATTGTAGAGCTTTAAATTTTAGATTCCCTCGGTTCCTACCTT
>CM053596.1:166344201-166362845 GCA_028646575.1 Pseudocheirus occidentalis
GAGTTAGCAAAATCCACTGACCTTTCTCTTAGCCTTTTTTTCTTCTGGCCTGATAAATGTGGTAACTGTGCCTCCAGTGCAGCCGATCTGCTCTCCTATAGCCACGGATCCCCGCCCGATGCCCCAGGGCCTGACCCGGCAGGGTTTTGACCCCAGCTCCCATACTGCTGCTAAGAGCCCCACCTGCTGTGCTGCCTGTAGCAACAGATGTGCTTTCTGTCTTTTGGAGAGTTTTGGAGCTTGAAAATCTGTTTAGAGTCCCATTTTATGAGTTTTTTAGCGTGTTTGTGTGGGAGCTGCGGTGCTTTGCTGCTTCTACGCCGCCGTCTTCGCTCCACCCCTATTTAATAACTTTTAAAACTGTATTGGTGAGAATGCTGCATTTGGATTTGACTTGATATAGGTATCTGTTTATGTAAAGTTTTCCATAGTTCTAGGTAAATCACGAATTTCTTGGCCATAATCTAAAACTTGTTAACTAGATCATCTACCTTTGCTCAGTTTGCAATTTAACATTAGATCCTAAACTCAATCTAACTTGTAATTTTTTAAGGTCTTAAACATGATTGCAAACATGTAATACCCAAGAAAAATCAAAACTCAAAAACAATGGTCTTTGTTCCTGGGATTTTATGACATCTGTCAACCTAGTCTCTGCTGTCATATTATAGCCATTAGCCAGTAAGTATGGCAAAGCACGTATATAATTTTCTTCTGAATACAACACCTAGTTTATCAAAGTGCTGATCCAAACTTGTACACTGTAAATTCTTGATTGCATACTTATAATGAAATATTACCTGAGCTCGCAAGCTACCTTTCAAATATAAAGAATTCTTTTAACTTCTATACCCAGCTTGATGCTTGAGAATATTTTAGTTGCAAGTTTAGGAATAGAATATATATGTTCTGATATTCATTACTATTTTATCCTCATTAGAATTATTTTGTATTTTCAGAATTTAGTTTTATTTTTTTTATTTAAAAAGTCCAAATTTAAATACTAAATTAAAAGAGCATTTCCATATACATAATATAACACATGTACAATCTGGTTTTTTGTGTTATACCATGTATGTATAAAATCCACATTGTAATGTACATGAAGTTTTAAGAGTGCATACTGAATTGGTTCCTCTGTGATTTATAATCCTCAGTGTCCAGTTCTCTTTCCCAGCAGGCTTTTAGGATACTTTCTTCTACTTTAAAGCAGGAATGTATTTGTTCAGGAAATGTTAACTGATTCTAAAAGCAAAATATAATTAGAGAAGTAAGTTTACTGCAGAAATTTCACATTACAAAGCCAAATGCAAAAGAAAAAGGTTAGATTTATTATATTGCACCTCATATTAACTTGACAGTTGAGAATTGATTTATGAAAATAATTTAAAGTATTCTACGTGCTTTGATTAAAAAATTCCTAAAATTCTCTATTGTGTCACCGAATCACTTTTTAGTGCCCTTAGTTTCCTCAGGATAGAACATAGATTTTGACAAAAAAAAATGCTGTCTGTCATGTATGAAAATAATGCTACTAATTCATCCTCATTTGAATCTGTCCTTGGTAGAATTTTTCCAGTGGTGTTTGATGGTTTTTACCAAAACATATATATACATATATAATCTCCTTACTTTCCCGTTATGATCAGTGATATGCATTTATTAGATGGCTGGCTAATATTAGATCTGTAGTCTGTGGTCTTGAAACTGAGTTCTTCTGTTGAAGTATAGATATAGCTGAACTTGATGCAAATTAAATCCACTCCCTAACTAACTAAATACAATATACTAATGAACTAAATCTACAATAACTAAATGAACTAAATGTCCCAGAAAAGTGATAATCTACTGTAAAAGTGAGAATTATTTTGACAACTCATAATTTAATTCAGCGTAGCATGGTACCAGCTTCTAAATAAAATTTAGGGGTGGCTTGTTCAAAATCTGTTAAAATCTGACTAGGAAATTCTACAAAAAGAATGAACAATAACTTGAATATATAGTAGTTTTAAAAGGTAATAGTTTCATTATTGTAGTTCATGGTATTACCATACCATGAGACACAAGCATGGAAAGTATTTAAAAGTTCTTTCCTTGGTTTCCTTAGTGAAAGTAGAATGGGTTATGTATAGAAAGTAAATATACAATATGTACATGTAGTTGTGAAAAATGTATTCCTATTAGGTAGTTTTTTTTTTAGTTTCTTCAATATACTAATGCCTGTACCATTTAGTTTAACAGCCTTGTGTGTTGTAATCAAAAGTGTGAATAGGCAATCAAATACTTGTGTGAAATTATGTTCCCAGAAGAATTCGTGGCAAGCTTGTTGCTATGGTGAAGTCACCTGGGACTTGTTTGGCTTCTCTCAATCAGATATATTGACTATAATGAGCTCAAAACAGTAATCCACATAGAAAAAAAAACCAGAACATAGATAAATGAAACTGTCAACTGTCTTTCTCTTCTGCTTTCACTTGTGTATGTTAATCCAATTTCATACATCCAAAGACTTTTTAAAGACATTCAAGTCATTTGTGTAATATCAGAAAATGAGCTGTTATATCATGAAAAGAATCATAAGAGATTTGATCTCTTAAAAACAACAAATGAGATACTTAACCAATCCTCAAACAGGACCCTATCTTAATCGTCATAATGCTTTCAGTGTAGTGTGTGAACAAATGTGTGAACAAATGATTGTCGAGTGAATGAATAAAATTTCTGAAAAGTTTCCATTTTTTCTGGCCATTGAGGGTGATGATAAAAGGACTATCAGGTTTTAAAAATTTACATATGGTACCTTTAAGTAAGAGGTTATCATGCTATGGTAAACCACCAGACTAGACCTGCGTGCTTAGGTGGCAGCTTACTAAGCAGAACCTTCCTGGGAAAGGTAATGAAAATTTGAAGCAGTTGCTTAGGCACTAGAAAACTTTGTCTCACTGTTTTATTTTTAAGAGATTATGGTCTCTGTTTCTCTATTATAATTTTCTCACTATACAGATATGATAACTTGGTATCTGTAATGGATGTGGACCTAAAATGAAGTAGAAAACATAAGGAATAAACACACTGATTACAATAATATTTTTATTAACTAAAAAGTTGTCATGTGAACTAGGTAGGGTGATACAACAGAGAAACAGCCAATTTCTTGACATAATCATCTTTCATGGGTGTGTGTGCGTACATGCATACATACGTACACATGTATGTATGTGTATACACACACATTATATTTTCAGTGAAAATATTTCTTGAATTAGCTCCAGCTGGGTGTGTGGTATTCTAGAATAGTCATTACTTTGTGAACTAATAACATAAATCCTTCTAAGAAAATGATAAATCATGTGCTTTGCCTGCACCTCTACACAATTGCTACTAAAATATTGATATTACTATTTTACTTAAACATCTATCAAAAGAGCTATGATTTCAGCCATATTACTCTTTCCTCTGCTAATACAGATTATGAATGTACTTTGAGTTTTAAAGCTCTTTCTATCCTGGCTCCTTCCTGTACTTTGGGATCAAATGACACCAGCATCTTTACTCCTCGAACACAATACTCCGTCTTGCCTGCATCAAGTATTTTCATTAGTTTTTGCTGCCTGGAACACTCTCCCTCTTCTTTTTTCCCTATTTGCTTCCCTGGCTTCCTTCAGGTCCCGGCAAAAAAAAAATCTCATCTTTATGAGAATCCCTTACTTGTGTCTACCGTTTGAGTGAGGTTATCTCCAATTTATCATATATGTGTGTGTAAATATAGATCTTATTTATATATAATTATTTGCATGTTGTGCATTAAACTGTGAGCTCCTTGAGAGCAGTAGCCTTCTAATTATTTTGTTTGCCTCAAGTCTTTACTCCTTCCAGTCTGTCAGCTGTGATTATAAAGCACAGGTCTGACCATGTCATTTTCTGCCTAATGAACTCAACTTATTTCCTTCTGCTCCTTGGATCAAATGCAAGTTCCTCTGTTTGGTTCTTAATGCCCTTCACAACCTTGGTTCAGTATATCATTTTAGTCTCCATTAATCTCCGTCTTTACACATGAAATTTAGGCAACAAAGTAAATGTGGTTATTGTTTTGTTTTTAGTTTAGTTTGAAGATGTGGAAATTGGGGTATGTTTGGACATGGAGTTAGCAGGTAACTTAAGAAGGGGAGATGACTGTGAACTCAGGGATGGGCTAAGCTGCTGGAATAGATTAGATCCAGGGTATAAAAGTAAAGGAGGAGAATATGGAAGAGGTGTATACCAAGCTTGGTTGGTGCTTTAATTGTATAAGTTCTTTTGTTATTTTTGCTACCTTAAGCATAAAAGGTCTAGCCTAAATGGTTTTGTTATCCTACTAGTGGCCAGTTGCCATGATGATTGAATCAGGACATATATGAGTGAGCATCCTAAGTATATTATTTTAATAATTTATTGTCAATAAAAAAATTATTGTATTTCATGATCCATTGGTGCTTCATTGTATTTTATCAAGACTGTGTCACTGGAGTGGCTTGCATTAGGCCTGGCCCAGACTACAGATCAAGGGATTAAGATGTAGAATATTTTAGAAAAGAGCTTTCCTAGTGAATAGTATCTTTTATTCTGAGACTTGGGCCTTTGCTGAAAGGGAAGGGAATGGGGCCTAAAATGAGAAGAAAAAAAGTTTAGAACAGTTTCTATGGAAAAGAGAAAAAAGGGCTTACCTTGCTACAGTGGAGCTATACACTGTGTAATATAACATGAGTTTGTATTTGAACCTGGTCAGCAGTTGTGTGACTTAATGTAGTACCATTCAGCAACACATAAATAAGAGCATTCTGATCATGGAGATGGTGAGGAATAGTCTGGGTTTTGTGCTTGGTGCAAAAGCGGTGACAGCATAAGAGGGCAAGGCATTCAGAGTAATGGTTGTGCTAAGAGTAGCATCCAAATTGAGGAGGAAAGTCAAGACAGGGTGTTGGAGATAGTCTGGCATTGTATTGGGCAGTGGGAGAACCAGACACTGATGGAGGTAAAGAATAGCTTTAAGAGGAGGGAGGCAGGAGAAGCAATAGAAAAGTGGGAGATTTTAGTCAGAGCTGCTTTAAGAGTTCGTGAAGATGTAAATGTTGGTAACGATCAAGTATACAACTGTCTCTGAGTAGAGTGAAAGTGTAGCTCATGACAGTTGTGTATGTGTGTGTCTGTTTATACTTCTTGTACATTTTTAATCAATATTTGAACTTAATTTCCTCATCTCTGCCTTTTAGAATTCTTACTTTCTTAAAGACTCAGCTGAAACGTCACCTTCTGCTGGAGGACTTTCATGGTCCTCTCAGGTCACTAGAACCTTTTCTTCAAGGCTTCCTTCTCTACTCTGTATCTTATTTTAGGGAAGGGAATAAACAGTTATATACCTACTATTTACATGCTACCTACTATGTGGCAGGCACTGTGCCAAGATGATCTCATTTGTTCTACCTGATTTACATGTTATCTCCCCCTTGAGAGAATGCATTTATGTTTTGGGGTTTTGTTTTTGTTTTTTGTTTTGCTTTTTGGAGGGCAGTTGGGGGGTTAAGTGGTTTGCCCAGGGTCACACGGCTACTTTTTGTGTTAAGTGTCCGAGGCCGGATTTGAACTCAGGTCCTCCTGACTCCAGGGCTGGTCTATTCACTGCACCACCTAGCCACCCCAAAAATGCATTTATGATAGTTGTATCAGTTGTTTCCAACTCTTTGTGACCCCATCTGGGGTTTTCTTAGAAAAGATACTGGAGTAGTTTGCCATTTCCTTCTCTAGCTCACTTTACAGATGAAGAAACTGAGGCAAATAGGTTTGGTGACTTACCTAGGCTCACATAGCTAGTAAATATCAGGTCTTTCTGACTCCAGGCCCAGCATTCTATCCACTATACCACCTACTCACTTTATAAAAAATTATCTTACTTATTCTACCTAATTTACATGTCTCTCCCATCAAAGTATAAACTCTTTGAGAGTAGGAACTTTTTTTGATTTTTCTTTGTATACCCAGGGTTTGGCACAGTACCTAGTACATATGCAATTAAATAAATGCTTACTGATTGAATTTTCATTAAAATAATTTATAATAATGGTTCAGTATAATGTAAACTCGTGATTTTATTTAATTTAGGGGAATTTTTTTTTAATTTGCTTTTTGGAGGGGAGGAGAGCAGAGTAACTGGGGTTAAGTGACTTGCGTAAGGTCACACATCTAGTAAGTGTTAAGTGTCTGAGGCCAGATTTAAATTCAGGTCCTCCTGACTCCAGGGTCAGTGCTCTACTCACTGCAACACCTAGCTGCCCCTTTTTTGTTTTTTAATAGAAGACATTGTACACTTATTTTTCCTCCATAATCAAATGATCAGGATATCCTGATGTGGTAGATAGAAGAAAAATGCATCCTTGGCTATCTGATCATGGACAAGTCACTTAGCTTTCAGTGTACTAGGTAACAAACTCTTAAGTTGCAGAACAGGTGACATGAATAGAGAGAGATCCCTATGTCATTGTAATCATGTTTTTTAAAAAATTAGTAAGTGGTTATTATTAATTAACGAAGGGAAAATTTGATATACATATTTTGTAGACACAAGATGTACTTCTGACTTTAATGAAAGTTATGGTTCATTTTGTTTACCAAGAGCTTCAGTAAGAGGTCACTTTCAGTAACTCAAAAGAATAAATGGACTTTTGATTTTTAAAGTTTTTTTTTAATTAAACACCAAAAATTTGTCTTTAATTTCTATTTTAGAATTTTGTATGTTATATATATTTTAAAATGTAATGCTATGTTAGTTGTGACTTCAGAAGCTACTTTTCCTATTGTGTTGATGTATCTGGCCAGAATTATATTATATTGTAGAAAGGTTGTTATTTTTAACTGCTTGAGTTGTTAATTCAATTGGAAATTTTTGCATTTTGTATGTATATATTTGGGCTTAAAAGTCGTATTTGCTTTTGCCCTCAGAGGTTGTGGTTACAGTAATAGGGTTGAGAAAATATAATAGTATTTTAAAACTTTTTCATATTCAGAAGTTTTTTAATGCTTATAGCTTGTAAAGAAAATTTTTAAATACTTTCTTTTACAGTTATAGTCTAAAGGACTTTTTCTCATTGCTCTTTTTTAGCAATTCATGGCAGAAAATTAAAACACCACAGCACATTAGACTGCATCTTTTGATTTTTTTTTAATTAAAGGATTCTGTAACACTTCAGAGGAAATTTGTCCAGTGAAATCTGTTAAATGTATCAATTTATTTTCCAACAAGGATTTTCAATCCTAGTTACTGTTATCAGATATTTTTTAAAAAGTTGTTGTTTGTATGTCCTATTTGATAATTCAACATTTAACTGAGTAGTTCTAACTGAACTCGACTGTACTAAAAATCTTGTACTAACTGTAGCTGCATTACAGTTCTTTTTTATAGAGTAATATTTGTACATATTATCAGCTCCTTTCTCAGATATATTTTCTCATGACAGGCCAGATCTTTGTACAAATAAAACAGCTTCTTCTTAGAACTTTTAGAGCTTTTTCATGACATTGAGGAGTTCATTGTGCTACTGTATGATATTTGATACTCAGTAACATCTAGTGAACTTAAACACTCAATGCCCGTCTAACTGAAAATGGATGTTTTTCCAGTGGGATTTAGCCTTACTTTAAAATAATGCCTAATTGGGTTGTTCTTTATACCTTTCCTACCCCTCCAACAGAAAACACACACACACACACACACACACACACAGAATCTGGCGTTTTGCTTGGCAGCTGAAAGGTAGAAAAGCTTACAATGATGCCTTCAGTTTCTAATTCCAAAAAAACTCAAAAAGATTAAAAAACTAACAGTCTTGAAGTGGGGAAGGAACATTTTTAGTGTCTTACCTTGTATGTTTACACATACTTCTAAGTAAGGTTTTCTTTTGTATAAATACAGATGCGGCAGAGGAACATAAAAATTCCATGTACTAAAGAGCTAACTTTTCAATAATTCCCTTGAAAATCTTAGTCTGAAGCAATAGAATATACCAGTAGGAACTTTTTTTATATATTAAACCATTATGGAGTACAATAAATCAAAAGAGATATTACATAAAATTTTAATTTTTTTATTATTAAGGTGGTAATATGATGTGTTCTACAGACTTTTAAAAATAAATAGGGATTATATAATTCACCTTAATTAAATAAGATAATAAAATATTAAGCCTTTCTCATGGGTGATTATCAGATATAGACTAGTCAAATGGGCAAAATGTGAGAGGAAGGAAGAGTATTCAAAGAAGGAACAAAAATTTTGTAGACACCAGAAGGAAAGAGACAGTGATCAAAAGGAAAACACAGATGCCAAAAAAACATGGAAAGATTTTGATTGCTATCTCATTATCAACCTTCAAGCCATATTGCAGTTTTGTAACTACAAGTATAGCTACAAGCTTTGAGGTGGCTTGGAGGTTGTGGGCTGGATCAATATAGATTAAAAAGTCATAGAATCCTAGTGTTAGAAGGAATCATTGTGACAGCCTGGTCTAACTCTTCTATAAATAGGGAGGGAATTGTCCAGAGCCATATAAACTTTTATCTCCACTTGCTCCTCCAGTATTTTATTCCTCTGATTAAGTTTACATTTGGTTTATTGCTGTCAGTAGTAGGATAGTTTTATATTACTCTAATTCTTCCCAAGGAGCCCTAGATCAGGTTTAGACAGTGGAAAAGGATATATAAAGATATGATGATATCACAGATAAAATGGGAAATTGTCAACTTTTTGGTGAAAGAAAAAAAAAACCATTTTTTCCTATAACTTCACTTGCTATCTAGTATTCAGTAACCACTTGTTTGGATGGCCAGGGTTGTCTACTAGGATGGTTTTAATTACCATTAATTTATTTTGTGCTTAACTTTACCAATGTAATATTTGTACAGAGAGCAAGATGAAAACAGACTAAATATAGTCATTTAAGATTATCATTGTCAGAGTTGATCTTACTCCCACTTGTAGATGCCTTTCAGTACCTTATTTTATAATTCATTAGATTACCTAATTGGAATTGGAATTAACTGGATTGATTTTTTTTAATTATTCTCTCTAAGGTGCTCCTAGTAGATCTAGAAAGCAAAGAGATATTAATGGCATTTCTTTTCTGCAGGCTTTGGGGGGTTTTGCTTATATTTAGAATAACTGCTTAACATTTAGAAAGTATTTTTATTGGTCCGTTTTCCATCTGATTTTTTTTCATTTTGTCAAATAGTAAGGCATTATCTTCTGCTTTACAGTCAGTTAATCCCTAAATAAGCAGCTAACATGAGGTGCAACATTGGTCTTAATAATACTAAACTATATAACAGTACATCAGACATAATTTAGGGGAAAAAATCATTATTGGTTTTTATACTTTCTTGGCATATTTAAAGTTAATAATTAACATATAATATCTTATAAATATTATAAAATGAGCTACATTTTAAAGTAAATGTTACTTATGAACTTTGTATCAGTTTCATTGACCTGATCATTAGTAGGGCTTCAGGTAAATTCAGTTCAACTTAATAAACATTTATTGAGTGTGTACTTTCTACAAGCCATCTTGTTAAATGCTAGTGTGGATACATAAGACAGCTTTCCCTTCAGTGAACTTAAATGAAAGCTACTGTCATCATTGAAAACCTGTGGTCTGATAAAAAGTATCTTTTTTGCTGTTTAGATGATCTTTATGGCTCCTTACAAGTCTACACAGTGAACTATTTCCCGAATCATTATTGATATATTCAGCAGTTAACCCAACTTCAAAGGACTCCAAGAGTAGCATAAAGTTTCAATTTAGCAATAATTTGTATGCACTCTCCTTTTGGGAGGATATTAGATTACCTTCCCTTACCCCCCAAACAAGCTAATACTAGTAATTTATGCAATAAAAACCAACTTGTAGATTATGTCTTCAAATCACCATCTATTCTATCCATTTTCCCATATCCTACATTAATTGATAGATAGACACAATTGGTCTTCAAAATAACAATGCCAAGGTAATCTAAAGAAAAAAAGGTTGTGTTCTGTACATCATATTTCCCAAAGCAAGACAGACAGCCAGTTTCCACCTTTACTTGCTCCACTTAATATCTCAAGAAGGCAACAGCAAATGTGTATAGTCAGAATACTGTCTTGTGCTCCAGTTAGCAATTCTGAAAAATGTTTTGAACATTTTCTTAGATTTGGTGCAAAATACCTAGTGATTATGTTTTTGTGATTTTACAGTTAATATCAAAACCTTCTTATGGTATGTTTAACAAATATTAAATAGCTCCAGAATAGTGAATTATGAATTAGGGGTTTTTAATCATGCCTATTTCTTTGTGACATTCCTTTGGTCTTTTACTGAGCAGCTGTACTTGTAGATTTACATCAGCTGAGCAAGAAGGACATGAGGGAGGAAGAGGTCTTTTAAAAAAGAAACTACTAATTAATGTTCCTTTTTGGAGAAAAGGTATAACATGATTTACAATGATCAAATTTATGTTATGATTTGTCAGAATTTTTGGATCAACACAGAGGAAGTGTTTACATGTTAGGACATCACTGGGGCAACAAGATGGTACAGTGGATTAAGAGCCCAGCCTGGAGTCAGGGAGACTCATCTACTGAGTTCTTCTCTGACCTCAGACACTTAGTGACTGTATGACTCTGAACAATTAATTTTACCCAGTTTGCTCAGTTTCTTCATCTGTAAATGAACTGGAGAAGGAAATGGTAAATCACTACCAGATCTATACCAAGAAAACCCCACAAAGGGTCACAAACAGTCAAACAGGACTGAAAACTTCCAAATGTGAAAATTTTGTTTGTTCTTCAACAACCTTAGTCTATTCTGTCCCATTTCTCTTTCTTGTCCTACAGCATTTCTAACCATATATAAAATAAGATTAATGATAATAGACATCTTTTCTTTACTCTGATCTTATTGGGAAGGCAATTTATCTCCATTAATACAATACTGGCCTTATATTTTAGGTAGATATTACTTAGCATATTATGTAAAACTCTGGTATTATATGGTTTAAAATTCTTTTAACAGAAAATGGAAGTGTATTATCTTTTAAAATTTTTACAGCTTTTGATATATATATGATTTTTGCTTATTTGTTTATCATGTTTATAGTTTTTTTAATATTAAGTCAACCCTGCATTGTTGGTATAAATCCAACTTAGTCATGGTGAAAATCACTGGGGGGGGGAGAGAATATCTATTTTTTGTAAATAACATAGTTGGAGTCTATATTCTAATCTAGTCTATTGTCTTTTATAGGTGAGTTGATCCCATTCACATTGACTGTTATGATCATTAATTATGTATTTCCCTCCATCCTGTTCATTGCATTTTTTCCTGTTTCTCCCTCTTCCCTTCTTGTCAAAGTAGTGCATTATTAGATGAGTGTGCAGAGGACTGATAATATATGCTTTATTAAATCTGTTTCTCCCTGTTCTTTTTTCACTCCTTAGACACTAATCACAAGTTCTTAATTAAAAAAAAACAACACTCCCCTTCATCTCTACTCATCATACTTGAAGTTTGTTTTATGACTAATTCTTCTGACTCTGTTCTTCCTTTTATATGTTATTCTCTCTGAATTTTCTCCTATTTCCCTGTTGAGTTCAATTTATTTCTGCACCAACCACATGTAGACACACAAACATGTGGGCACACAAATAAGGATATATATCGTACTCTTCACCAACCAGTTCAGGTGAAGTCACACTACCTCATTCTTCCCTTTTTGTTCATATATTCTTCTAATTACATGCCCATATCATATGAGAAAATGTTTCTTCCTTTTACCTTTTTTCTCTAGTGTATCCTTTTGTTACTCCCTTTTTTTCTTTTAAGATCATCAAAATATAATAAAATTACCAACAGGCTCTTTTTCCCGTCACTTTCCTTTCAGAGGGCATTTTTAAATTCTCTATTATTATGTTGACCAAGGTTTTCAAGCTTTTTGATCTCAAGATTCCTTTACATTCTTAAAAATTGAGAACCCTCAAAAGCATTTAATGTATAGACTTGCAGTTATTTGTAAGAAATTTTAGATGATATTTTAAATAATTATCAATTCATTTAAAATAATAGTAATCCCATAATATTAACATATTTTATGAAAAAAACTTGAAATTAATTTTTTTAACATTAAGAGTAGTGTTGATTTACATATGTTTACAAATTTCTTTGTCTGAATTAAGAGAATCTGTACTTGTCTTCTGCATTCAGTCTGTTGTGTTACACTGGATTATTGTTGGGTTTTGTGTGTATGTGTGCCGTGTGTGTGTGTTTAAAGCATCTGAAAAAAAACTTTCCTTAAAAAGATATATAACTAGAAAAGGGAGGAGTATTTTAATAGGGCAAATAATTTCTTAGTATGATTGTGAAAATTTTTTTACTTTGAGGTTTCCCAAGTGTCCACAGACCACATTTTGAGAACCGCTAATATAAACACTTCATCCTTTTATAGTCTTTTCCAGTTGTTCAGACTCTTCACTTTCTTTTATGTTTTTAATGACTCCTGTGGTTTGCATTTCTTGTTTTCCTCAGTTTGGGGCTTCTCATCAAGAATGCTCAGAAGTCTTCTAGTTCCTTAAAAATTCATTTTCCCTCATTAGAAGGATATTCAGTTTTTCTTGGTTCTCTAAGATTATATATTTTCCTCATAAAATATTATATTACAAGCTCTCCTTTTCTTTATCACTGAATGACTACACAGTTTTATGTAATACTGGTTATAGGATTTTATTGGCACTTGAATTCTCTCTTTTCTCACGTCTTCCATCATTTTTTCTTTGTCCTGGGGTTCTGGATTTTTACCATAATATTCCAGAGTTTTCATTACAATTTCTTTCAGAAGTAGCTGCTTAATTCTTTGTATTTTTACTTTGCCCTCTTGTTTTAGTAGGTCAGGGCAGTTTTAAATTATGATTTCTTGAAATATGCTATCCAGGCTCTTCTTTTAGGGGGATGGTTTTTTAGATAATCCAGTGATTCTGTTATCTCTTCTTTTTCTGTTTTCTAGATCAGGTTTTTTTTTATATATGAGGTACTTTATAATTATTTTTCTTATGGAGTCATTAAATTCTATTTTTATAAGTCTTTTACTTATAGAAAGCTTTGTACCTCTTATACTAAGCCCATAATTCTCTTTCCAAATATTTTCTCTAGCTTCCTTATTTCTTTTTTTTTCTTCTTTCCTCTAGATCTTTCATTTATAAAGTTATTTTTAACTCACTTCATTTCTTTCAGGAATTCTAGTTTACCTTGTGTCAAATTATATTTACATTTACGTCTTATATTATTCTCAACAATCAAATTTCCCAAAGGATTTGTTCTGTGAAGTTTTGGTTCATTGAGGGGCCATACTTGAGGACCTGGAGGGTCACATGTGGCCTCCAGGCCACAGGTTACCTCACCCTTGCTCTAGAATTTGATTTGGTTTCAAGTAACACAGTTGTAAGCTTGTTCCAGATTGGAACTTCAATATACAGATACTGGACTCATCCTATCAACTAACTGGGAGGTTTTTTAGGTCCAGGTGACAGAATTGCAGGCTCACCCTTGTTCTGAACTTCTTGCTTGATTACTCAGCTTCAGTCCTCAAATTGGAGTGAGGGCTGAATTGGTGACTACATTTCCCTCCTCACACAAAAACAGCTGCCACTTACTGTGTTCCTGTTCCTTGCCCAATACATGGACATAGGCATGGGCTGTGCTTAGTCTGCTATATTTCTTGACCTACTACACAGCTTTAGGACCCAGGTTCAATCCAGGCTGAATCATATAGCCTAACTCCAGGTACAGAGTGACCTATATAATTGCTTGCTGGCATCTGTACCACTCCCTACTCCATTTACAATTCAAATTTCCATTCCTGGTGAATCTTTGGACCCAGGTCCTTGTATAGGTATAAGGATCACTATGCTGGAAGCTTTAACTTTCCTGGTTAGCTGCCTTCCCCAGGCCTACAGGTACTACATGACTTCCTATATTAACTTGTGTTAGAAAAATAAGCCATCATGGTTATTTCTTGAATTTCCCAAGTCACTATTTATTTTAAGGCTCTTCCATGATCTTAGAATAGTTGTGGAAGAGAGTTGGGCCACACTATTTTTAACCTCCTATTTCAATCTTTTCTGGTCTAAGTAGATTTTAAAAATTGTTGCTGTGGTAAATAATCACTTGTTTACTATCTTGAGTCACTGTGCCATTGACCATTGTCAGATTAATCTAATTGCAACTTTTCATCTGCATTAATAGACTACATGGCCCCAGCATGTCATGTGAAGTTTTATTGAAGGTAATAGTTGTGGTTTAAAAAGTATGAAATATATGTGGTTCAGGTGTTTTTTAAAAAATTGTAAGCTAACAATAAAAGCTCCATAAAGAAATGCAAAATGTCATTCATAAAATACAATTTTATTTCTTTTTCTGGTATCATAGAAATTGAGGGGAGCAATGTGATTAAGCCAGCATCAGGACTTTATATTTCTTTACTCTTCTCTCTTATCATATCACATGACTTACATTTATGACAAAAATTGGGTTAAGTAGTAGAGAAAAATAAGGCATTACCAGAGACTAGAAAGATGACATATTTTCCTAGTATCCTGAAAAGGTTAAAGGATGTGTAAGATATAATGAAGTGATTTCTTATCATTTTTTGAATTGGCAGCTACAATTGAAATGTTTTTAATATAGTCCTGACATATGGTATAGCCTTATTCTAAACATCTATCATTGAGAATGAAACACTGCTCTGGTTTTGGGGTGTCTGATACAAACTTTATGAAATAAGCTATAAATAAATGTGTAATGGATTAGGGCACTGTAGTCGAATTCAAGTTGAGGTGAACTGTCAACAAAAAATAAGAACAATTAATGATGAGAACATCTTTATTTAGTTATATGTTTCTACCTAAACAATGTTTGCAATGCCTAGCCCATTAAAGTTTGAAACAAATGAAAAATTAGGGTTTTTTTCCCTGTAGTTCACAAGAAGAAAGTAAATTTGCCTGTATAGGCAAAATTAATATTATAATATTGATTTGTTATTTTATTCACTGTGGCATACATTCATTCATAACTTTGAGCAGCTAATCCTAGACACCTCGTGTGTGTTTATTTTCTTAAATTATAGGAGCTTCAGTTTCAACGACTCACCAGAGAGCTGGAAGTGGAGAGACAAATCGTTGCCAGTCAGCTAGAAAGATGTAGGCTTGGAGCAGAATCCCCAAGCATTGCCAGCACAAGGTACAGATTTTGACAGCTTCATTTGCATGTATCCTAAAGTTAAACATTTTATTATTTTAGCATGAACATAAAAAATGTTGACATCATTATTATTATTAAATTGCATTACCGCATTTGATGCTTAGTAATACTAATTGCTGTCATAGAAAGGCCTAGCATTTTTGAAAAACTTGAATATTATTTGGGCTATTCAAATCTAAATGAAATAGTAAAACCTGTTACAATGTCTTCATGGACTTGACTTCTCATATGTAGATACAATAAATTAATTTTTCTTGTGATTAAGTAATAATTGTTTGGTAAAGTGAATAATTGATCCATCATATTTGGAAGATGTATTTTGGGGGGATTTTTATCCACAGGTACTTCTTTTAAAAAGATAAGCCTTACTTGACATCAGTTTTGAGAATTCAATAACCATTAATTAAGAACTGTTAATAAACGTATACATTCTTCCGGTTTTTTCATAAACAATTGTGAACAAAGTAACTCATATGTCAAATCTTTCACAAAAGTGTCCCTGTCTTATCTCCTTCTGATACTGCCCCACCCCCACCTCTGTCAATAAAGTTATTTTTTTCTTCTTAGATTTCTCTTTAACTTTTTGCCTGGTTTTTAGCTTTCTTATTAATTTCACTCTCCCTTGTAATATATCAATTTCTATATGTATCTTTCCTACACGTAAATTATTAAGTTCTGAAGAACAGGCTCAATGTCTGTTTCATCTTTGTATATCTGACACCTAAGACAGTTACTTTCACAAATTAAGTTCTTAATTTTGTGTTTGTGCACATGTGTATATGTGCACATGTGTAAAAATTCCATCTGAAGCATGGGAAAAGGAATAGATAAATAAAGAAATATTGAAGAGAAAAAGCAGGAAAAGAAATGGGATATAGAATATCCTAGCTTGGCTATAAGAAAGGATATATTGGTGATACCCAAAGACTGTCTGGAGCGCCCAGCAGAAGCATCCCTAGGGGAGCCCCTCCCTTCTTCCAGTGCCCACTTTCCCTGGGCACTACTTTATGACCAGGTGCTGATTCTCCCGTTCTTACCTGAGTTAGCCCAAATCTCTGCTTCATTCCAACTCTGAGGGCCACAACCCCTTTTCATAATAGCTATTAGTCAGGGAATACCTAACCTACCATTGCAATGCAAGGTGCCATAGCCACATCATGAGTCCTGAAGCTTTGCCTCTGTGCCATTGGGCATTGTCGTGTCTATGCAGTTGCATCCAGAGGACTTTGGAGGTTTGTTATCTGCTATAAAGGTGAACTCTTTTATATGTGTTTTCTACCCTAATTAGCACCTTGCCCTGCTTGCTTGCAATCTAATCCAGCTCCCTCATTTCATAAATGAGCAGAAGAGTAGCTAAGTGACTTGTTTGAGATTCCATTGTTTCTATTTTGTATATATTCTGCATTTATCTTTATATGGCTTATTTTCCTTTATCAAAACATGAGTCCCTTGATGCCATAGACTGAGTTTTGTTTTTGTATCTTTCCTGGTACAGTGCATGGCACATAACAGGCACTCAGTAAATGGTTGTTGAATTAAGTATAGGGCCCTGAATTTTCCAGAATTATCAGGTACTACCTCAACCCAAAATCCTGCTTTAATGCCTCATGTCAATATGAAAGTGACTTGCAGTTCTTAAAGATGACTATTAAAAGCATAAGCTTTCTGAGGGCCCACCAGAAGTAGAAAGGCTATGATTGAACTCTGTTTCCAGGAAGCAGTCCAGGTTTGAAGAGGTCCATCCTCAGAAAGTTAACTATCAACTGGTGCATTTCTCTGGTCACAACGATTCATGAAATCAATCTGGTATGCTTAATAGGAGTAATGATACCTTTAAAGTTACAGATTCTTGAACTTTGGAAATTTAAGATACTTTTATTCAAAATATATTAGTAAACTTAATCTGAAATTTCAACACTATAAAATCCAAAATGCAATTATGTAGGTAGTAATTTATGTTAAAATTCATGAGAATCATTGTGCCCTTATGGAAAATGGGGAGTGAAAATGGATTAGAATCCATTGACTGGATGATCACTATAATGTCCATTCGGATTCTTAGCAACCATCTAATCTAGTCCAGCATGTACCTGAGCAAAAATCTCCACAACACAACTGAGTGGGGTGAGGGAGAAATCATTACTTTTTAAGCCAGCTTACTCATCCTTTTGGATAGCTCTGGATGCCAAAATATATGTAGTTTTTTTATTTCCCCCCTGTGATAGCTCCTTTAAAAAACCTAGAAAAAGCATTGCTCCCTCTCCCAAGTTTTCTTTTCTCCATGCTACATTTCCCCCATTCCTTCTACTGATTTGAGCATGGTTTGAATCTAAGGCCTTTCTCTGTCTTTATTGCCATATTCTGTGCATTGTGAAAATTCATTCCTATCTCCCACAGTGGTTTCTTTCCAGGTCACCTTTAAACTTATGATCATCACACTTCTCTATGACCTTCTACTTCCCTTCTTTTAACAATATAAATATACTGTGGATGAAATAGAATATTTCCTATACTTTATCTTTTCTATCTGATTGCAAGTCGTGAATATAAAAAGGAGTTTTAATGGGATGACTTATTCATAGCAGTGTTATTTTCATAAATAATCTTAGATTGTTATGCTTTAGGAAAAGGTCTAGGAATATAAAATTTAAGCACCAAAAGTATGGTTGTCAAAACTGTTCATTTCATTGTAAACATTTAGCAGCAAAGAATGAACATTTTGAAAGGGCAAATTTTGACCTGTAGTTCTTCTCTTTAGATTAGAAATATCCCAGGATGCCTCTGTCTATAGACTGAAAAACTATTCAAACAAAAATTTTAATTCCTTTCAGTTTTTTTTCAGGATAAATATGTCACTGATCAACAGCAATAGAGTGTTGTGGTCTCTAACTTGCTGTTTTACATGTTAAATTAAATTTTAAGAAGAGAGTACATAGTTTTTCAATATTGGATCACTTTTTAAATTCGATTTCCAATAAATTTAAACATATTGTATCTGTGTATGGGTGTTAATGGATAATAGGAAGTTTACCCAGATTCAAAGAACCCATTTGCTATTATCTAGTTTTCTAATTTTGTAAAATTGGTGAAAATTTCCCAGTAACTATAGAATGTCAAAAACATTTATTAACAAAATGTAGTATATACTGTCTAATCATTTTGGATCTCATTTTTAATTTTCTTGCCCACCAATTAGCTGTATCAATAATGAGATAGTCACAACACCCATGATGGTTATGAATATGTTGGTGTAGTTTTGGATCACAAAATATAGCAAACTCTCCACATGGAAGGCAGAACCAAGGTCTTTATTCAGAAACCATAACACTG
>CM053596.1:166363345-166384537 GCA_028646575.1 Pseudocheirus occidentalis
AATTTGGTTATAATATTCCTAGGAGTTTTCTTTTCGAGATCTTTTTCAAGAGGTGATCGGTGAATTCTTTCCATTTCTATTTTGCCCTCTGGTTCTAGAATATCAGGGCTCTTTCCTTGAGAATTTCTTGAAGGATGATTTTTTTTTTTTGATCATGGCTTTCAGGTAGTCTGATAATTTTTAAATGATCCTTCCTGGATCTATTTTCCAGGTCAGTGGTTTTTCCACTGAGATATTTCACACTGCCTTCTATTTTTTCATTTGTTTGGATCTGTTTTTATAGTATCTTGTTTTCTCATAAAGTCATTAGCTTCCATTTGCTCCAATCTAATTTTGAAGTAATTTTCTTTGTGGTGAATTTTTGAAATTCCTTTTCCATCTGGGCAGTTTGACTTTTTAAGGCCTTCTTCCCCTCACTGGCTTTTTAGGCCTCTTTTGCCATTTTAGTTAGTCTATTTTTTAAGGTGTTGTTTTCTTCAGTATTTTTTGGGTTCTCCTTTAGCAGGCTGTTGACTAGGTCTTCATGATTTTCTTGCATCATTCTCATTTCTCTTCCCAATTTTTCCTCCACTCCTCTTCTTGAGCTCCTCTGTGGCCTGTAACCAATTCATATTTTTCTTGGAAGCTTTTGATGCATGAGTTTTGCCTTTGTTGACTTCTTCTGGTTCCATGTTTTGATCCCTTTTGTCCCCCCAAAAGGATTCTATGGTCTGATTGTGCTTCCTCTGCTGGCTCATCTTGCCAGTCAATTAGCTGACTTTTGAGCACCTTGCCATGGTAGAGCTCTGCTTCCAGAGTGGAGAGCTTTGTCCCAAATTGCTGGGGTTTCCCCAAATGTTGTCAGAGGTCTGAGAAAGGTGCCCTCTCTTCAGCTACCACAGGC
The DNA here is from genome assembly GCA_028646575.1 of Pseudocheirus occidentalis. Taxonomy (NCBI): domain Eukaryota; kingdom Metazoa; phylum Chordata; class Mammalia; order Diprotodontia; family Pseudocheiridae; genus Pseudocheirus; species Pseudocheirus occidentalis. Next base: position 166,364,229 of record CM053596.1, read on the forward strand.
TCTGGCACACTGGTGTTTCTCACCCCAGTACCACTGCTCCAAACAGCAACCCAGATCCAAGCAGGTCAAAGCAAGACCTATTACCCTATGAATGGTCACTTGGTCCCTACGATCTGCAGGCCAGGAGCTTTGGAGGGAGCCACCTGGCAGCAGCTGCAGCCACTATGCCTCCATCACCTCTCAACCTCGGGGAAGGGGTCAGACTGCACTCTTCTGCAACCCAGTTCCAACAGAGTTCCCCACTGACCTTTTACTTTCTCTTTGGGGTTTGTGGGTTGAGAAGTCTGGAAACTGCCACAGCTGACAGTGATTCACTCTCCTGTAGTTTGCTCCAGCGGGTCTGAGCCACTGGTTGGGGCCACCCTGGGCTTTGGTGCAGCTCAGGATTATGCTTGGCTCCCAGTTTGGTGTGATAGATCCTTCCTGTTGGCCTGTCAGGCTGGCTTCAGTGGAAGACTTGTTTCTCTCTGTCACTTTGTGGGTTCTGTAGCTCCAAAATTCGTTTAGCGTCATATTTTACAGGTATTGGAGGTGGTTGTGGCAGGAGCTCACAGAATTTCCTGCTTCTACTCCTCTATCTTGGTTCTGCCTACAATTCTTGACATAGAAAACTGTGAGTTTTCATATTCTTTGAATCTAACAGTAAGGATTCAATTTAGTTCTTTCCCCCTCCCTCCCCACCATTATCACAAATATCACACTGTTGTAGTCATTCTTCCTGGTTTTGTTTACTTAACTGCATCAATTCATATAAGTATCCACATCATTCTCTGAACTTATTTTCATCACAAAATGTTCTGCTGTGTTTAGCAAAGTAACTAGTAACTGATATAATAACTGGCAATGCTAGTCTATCAACTCAATATTCTGTAGGTAGAAAGCCTAATTTTCATACATATTAGGTTGAAAAGAGGCCTTTTGCATTTTAAACCTTGTTTGTCTTGGGGAACTCCATTCTAAACTTTTGTCTACTAGGGTCCTGGATGCTCTGTTAAAATTTCTTATGTCATTTTTGGAGAGTTCCTTGTCTACTTATTTAATAAGTCACAGTACTGATATCAACAGTACTGAATCCTACCATATGAAATTTCAATGAAGATTATAATTTCTGTGTAGTTTCTGTGGTGCTAGCTGGTTCTCAATTTCCAACAGGCTGACAGAACTAGAATGAGACCCAATTTTTTTTGCATGTTTTCTCATATGTATTTTCATTCTTCAATCATCCTTATATAGCAATTCTTGAATGATTTTCTGAAGGACTTCTGCCTGAATAAATGTCAAATATTTGACAAAGAGTTTCCCAGGGGAATTAGAGCTGGCTTGCATCAATGCATAAATACACAGAAGATAGCATAAAACTGGACAAGTAGATGAGGCCTTTATTATTTTATTCCTGACTTGAAAATGATGTTGGTGAAATAGTAATGAAATAATACCCAAATTAAGAATGCTAATACTATCATAGTAGCACCTAATGTCATAATAAAAAAGTGAAATGCTTTTTTTTCAGAAAAACTAATGAAGTTTTTAATAGAATTTGATCTGCTACTTAGATGTTAGTTATGCATGCATACTTAGTCTCTAATTTTAAACTGATGAATGTTAGACCGAGAACACCAGGTGGCGCATTGTGGCAGAATCTGAAAAAAAAAAAATTACTATGGAAACCAGAAGCTATTACTGTTCATGTATGCTGCCATATTTTCTTTATTATCACAAGCATTTACATATTAATATATATGTGCAAAGGGATTGGATGTATGCTGGAAAACCATGAATACAAACACACATACACATACTCAGACATACCCTTATTCCCATACTCCTTTCGTATTATAACCTACCACCGATTAGTTGACAAACTACTCTCCCATTTCTTAACAAAACTTATTTCTATGAAATATACTGATAAACCACCTTAAACAAGCACAAGGTAAAGAGTGGATGACTATGTATTCCTAACCTTTATTAAAAACACTAAAAGTTCATACATACATACATACATACACATACTCACACAGAAAGTGATAAAAAGTACTGTATCATTTCTACTGATTTTTTCTACTTTTAATATCTTTAAAATGTAAATGAAATATAGACTTTGGAAAAATAATACCTAAGGCAAGAGTTGAAACAAATACAGCAAATGATCTTTTATCCAGGATCACAATAACTGAAAGTCTAAACACCTAAACAATTTTAAGTACATTTTGAACTTTATGCAAATAAGAATTTGGGGAAATTAGATAAGCAACTTTTAGGAATTTTTAGTGTTTGTTCAGAGTCAATCAAATTCCCTTTATGTTCTATATCTATAATCCAATACAGTAATAATGAATACTCCCAGTGATGACTGTAAAATCCTTAACTGGCTTCTGAATCAAAGACTGAATTATTTTCAGTATAGCATTAGCATTAAGTACATTCAAATTTTTGCACATTGTCTACATGTGAATGCATGCATATGCATTTGGAGAAAGGGGGAGCAGGCGAGGGAGATAGGGAGTTGAGGGAGAGAAGGAAAGACAGAAAGGGAAGAAACCAACAACCTTTCCTCATCAAATGAGAACATTCCATTTCCCAATTTCTGCTAAATGGAAATTTGTTCTAATATGGAAAATTTTATAACTGATTAATTTTGCACGCTATTTTAGGATGACTATCTTCTAAAGAGAGTTGGTGTTCCTCTCACTGAATGGCACAGAAAACTACTGAAGCTGAGCTATTATTTGTTCAGGCCCTAAAAGAAGAATGGAGAACATAGAAAAAAAGGTTCCAAAATTACATTACTGATTGTAATATCAAAAGTTCATCACAGGAACTTGGAAATGAAATATCATCAGTACGTGAAATATATTTTTATAAGAACGAAGATAAAATGTCAGGTTATGTGAATACTGCTTCTTGATATAGTATACTGAGGAATAAGACAGTATTTCAGAATATTTCTGGGCACATTTGAAATACATAATTTTAACCATATTACTTTGGGATATTTCAGTTTGTTAAATTACTTATCAGAAAATTGCTTGAGCAAGAATATGAATTTGGTACTACATTCTGAAGTTCAATAAAATTTGTGTTCAATTAAGAAAGAACTACCAGAAATATATTTCAGTCTTCTTGAGTTTCTTCTAAGTTTGAGCCATATTCAAAGAAATAGGTAAGTAGAAAAATATAGAAGACTTATCTTAAGAAAAATAATAGAATGAAAAAGAAATAAGCAAAAAGATCTGCAAAAAAAAATTGTGGTCTATTATACCCTACAGCAAATGGGAGCATGGTGATTCCTTTTGAACATATTACTCAAAAATATACAAATGTGAGTGAAAATGGTAATAAAGAGATAGTCAAAGTCCCACTAAATAATCTGAAATTAAAATAACACTTCTAAATAGTCATATATCTTTCTGTTTATACAGTATAAGATAAAGAGGAAGAGCTGTATTGTATACAAAATCACTATGGAAACTCAAGCCCAGGGAAATGAGGAAGGAGATTTCCACATATATTGCCTTGTAACATTGTTTCCAAAGTCATATATGGAAATATTTGGTCTGTACCTCTAATAGTATAAGAGTATGTGACTACTGGGAAATGCTCGAATATTCTGGTATTGATAACTCTGCTTCTAACAGACATTCAGATATTTTGCACTATCTTTGGAAAGTGTACACAATTATATACGACAATGTCAAGTCAGACAGAACTCATTCCAATTTTATTTTGTCCTTATCTATCCCATCTGCAAGTTAAAGCCACATGATCATAAGCCTGCAAGGGACAATGCAACTCATTTCTTTCTTATTCCATTCTGATTTATTATTTGGGAGCTCTCTAAGTTTTCAAAAAATTAAGTGAAGTGGGGCGGGGTTGGGGATGAGGCAGCACATATGTACGTGGAGCATTAACTAAGTACCTACTATGTGCCAGGCACTCTGCTAAGCATTTTATAGATATTACCTTATTTGAAGGTTACTAATAACTACCTAGTTATTTGAATTTTGAAAGTTAACTATTTACAGTGTACAAATTTCTCTTCTACAAATCATTCAAAAGTGAAACAAATTTTAAACACCAATTATTTACAGACATAATAAAATGTCATTGTAAAATATATTTTAAATTCTTATTAAATATTAACATTATTTTTATATTACAATGTGTGTATCCAATGAACATTTTCATGGTGATGAACTAAGGATATATTTTACTCTTAGAAGTAATATTATTAAAATAGAACATTAACATTTATATTTGGTATTTCTCTGTGCATATGGATCAAGGGTTTATAGCACTATCTAAAAATTAACACAGAACAAGTTGTGGTATATGAATGTAATGGAATACTCCACAAGAAATGATGTGTAGGTGGACTTCAGAAAAACCTGGAAAAACTTGCATGAACTGATGCTGAGTGAAGTGAGCAGAACTAGGAGAGCACTGTACATAGTAGCGTAACACTGTGCAATGACCAACTTTGATGGACTTAGCTCTTTCCAGCAATGCAATGATCTAAGACAATTCCAAAAGACTCCTGATGGAAAATGCCATCCACATCCAGAGAAAGAATTAGAGAGTCCAAATGCAGACTGAAGCAAATTACTTTTTCCTTTTTTGGGTGGTGGGGAGGAAGGAGTTCTTTCTTTCTTGTGGTTTTTCCCTTTGGTTCTAATTCTTCTTTACAACATGACTAATGTAGAAATATGTTTAATATGACTGCATATGTATGATCGATATCAGACTGCATGCTGTCTTGGAGAGGAGAAAAAAATCTAAAACTCGAAATCTTTTAAAACTGAATGTTGAACACTAAATTAAATGAATTTTTAAAAGTTAACAGAAACTGTGATTCTAGGTACAGTACTATCTTTTGTTTAACAAGAATTCATTTAACAGAATTATAAAGGAACAACTGAAGAACTGACATAACTGAGCAGAAGAGCAAATTTTTAATAACTTTCTTATTACTGCTATTGAGTAAAGGTTTAAATTCCTTCCACTGTGTTATGACTAAACTCCTGGGAACCAGAGAATAACTAAAACTTTGCCAAGTTTAATAAATACCAACACTGACTCGGATTAGAGAATTTCTGAGCTAAAAAAGACCTTTTTTTTAAGATGACACAGTTAATATTAACATCCGTTATATAAAGAGACATATCATTAAGTTTGGAACTGTGAGAGATAAATGCAGGCATCACCTACTAATTTACTAATCATCATTGGGCAATAACAGACAGTACTGTCTTAGCATTAAAGAATCTCTCCATAGCTTAAAAAAAAGCATTCAGCTTTGTGTGCCATCATCTCATGAAGCTCAAGTATATTACAATAAACTGAATATGTATTCCCGGATTAAGATGCCTGAAGAGAGAAAGATTAAATTCAAGTGAATTAAATAGCTTAACTATTATATTTATGCTCCTATTTAACCAAAAGAATTAGTCCCTTGAAAAGACAGTAAACTCAGACATGCATCTTCTGATAAGCAATACATGGAGAAGAGAAAGATATGGAAGAGTAATGGGGAAGGAGTAGGAGAAGAAAATAGTGCCAAATAATATTTTTTTAAAAAACACAGAAGATGACAAAAAATAAGTTTGGAAGGAGTGAAACATATGGAAGGTAGTAGTGTTAACATTATCATGTTAAATCTAATATATGCTTTACAAAGCTACGTCTTATAGATTTATGTTTTCTTATATTTTTAATTTCTTTGTATATGGAGATATTTATATTTAAACATGTTTGTTAAGTTCATGATAAAAAAATAAAAATCTTCAAAAGGGATATGAGGGGCAACTATGGTAATATAAATGTCTATAATGACTGATGTGTTAATTACAAAGGAAGGGGACTATGGGTGGAGAGCATTAAATATGCTGTCTGATTTGGATGATATATGTGATGATAAATTTTGCTAGGTTTTTTCTCCTTTTAAAATTTATTATAACACAAGATTGGTCTCTGGGTGAGTGGAGACATATTTATAAGTTGAGGTAATGTGAAAACAAAAGATAGTAATACATTTTCCGAGAAAAGGAAAAAGTAGAAAACTGAGGCTTTGACTTGCTGAGGATCATATGACTATAAGAGTTAAGAACTGGGAATCAAACCCAGTTCTCTCCAGACTCTAAGTCAAGAAGATCTTCCACTATGCCATCTCCCCTACCTCCTTTGCTATGCCATTTTTTCCCCACTTCAACATTAGCTAGGGTTTTAAAAGAAAGATGTTGATGCTTCAAATTGCAAGCTAATTCAGAAAAGACTGAATTAGTGAATGTGGTAAAAAAAAAATTAAAGTGCCACAGTGATAGAGAAATAAAGTAAGTTCAAATGCAAAGTGGCTAAAGTCACATAATTGTGAGCCTATGAAATATTTATCCTACGTGTTACACATTTTTGAGACAAATAGCCATCTGTATTCAAGCAAAAAAAAAAAGAAAAAATTTGAGTGCATGATGTATGTACTCATAAAAAAGACAACATGGAAATGACTATATACACGCAAGATATACAGAGGGTTGGGGTGGCAGTGAATAGAGTACTGGCCCTGGAGTTAGGATGACCTGAGTTCAAATCTGGCCTCACACACTTAACACTTTCTAGCTGTAGGACATTGGGTAAGTTACTTAACCCCAATTGCCCTGCCCTCACTCCTGCAAAATAAAAAAGATATATACACAGAGGGTAAAGCTGAAGCAAACACTGGATAGAAGGACACTCTTCTAGGATTCTGAATTGAGTCTTGACGCAAGTAAGAGGATAGTGATATCCTCAATATCTTCTGTTTTCAAATTATGTTATATTAAATAATAACTGACATTTACATGCTACTCCATTGCTTAAAAAAACTTCTCATTTGAGTCTCATAACCTTTGAGGTCGGTATATAGGTATTATTACTTTCATTTTACAGATGATTTGTTAAGATGCTACAGTCTGGCATGAAGTCACCTCCATGGTTAGAAGGCTATTCTGATAGCAGACTGGCCACATGGGGATGAACTTGTTGGAAACACCAACCCATGAATCATAAAATGGCTCTGAGTCCTATGTACCTGAGGGTAAACACAATTTTGAGAGTATCAACAGACTGATTTTCAAGATCTGTGCTTGCCAAACATGTCTATCACCATTATGCAGTGTTCCACCACAGAATCCAAATCAAAAGGGATTACTGATAGATGGTGTGGGTTTCTAGATGTTCCTATTTGCAGGTGACACTGTGATGATTCTCATTATCTTACAAGATTGAATTTGGCTATTATCAAGATCTCATCACTACCATCTGCCTCTCTGACTGGGGGGTAAGGCTATGGGTTCCTCGGTTTCTGTTGAAGGAAGTGCTCAGCCCAGTTTTTCTCTACTTTTTACACTAGGAAAACTGCTTTTGAACTTTGGAACACAACATTAAGTCCTTGTGTCTGGTGCTGTCTCCATATCACTTCCTTGACCTCAGTTTCCTCAAGGGCAGAGACTACATTTGTCTTTATTTGTATCTGTACCTCTATTGCTTTTAGCACACTAAATCTGACTGATCATATCAAGTCCCAGAACACCACAGAGTTATATATAAAATATTATATGTAAATTTTATTAAATATATTAAAATAAGATATACTATATCGTATAAAATATGTATCATTTATTAAGAGTTTTGTCCAACTCTCCATAAAGGAAAACCATGTGGATGGACAACTTATACAATTTTTGTATTAGGATATGTATCTTGGACTTACATTGGAAAATAGACAACAAGGTAGATATGACTATAAGAGGATGAGAAAGGGCTGGGTTGCCTTTTAGTGTTTAATGTCTCCATGTCTTAGTTTCCTTGTCTGTGAAGTGAGGGGTTGGATTTAAAAGTCTCTTTGAGGGAGAAAAATCTATAATCTGATGATCGGTTGCAAAGTTCTTTTATATATATGAAAATATAAAACTTCTCTTTGAAACAAAGAGTCATTTATCTATCACTGATATTCTTCAAGTGATATCGTAAGGCTTCTAGTCATTGAATACTAGAGTTTCAGAAGAATTAAAGTTGAGCATCACCCAAAGGGAATGGGGGTATGGAGGACATGAATAGGCTTCTAACACACCACGAATAAGAAATTACATAGGAAGAATAATGAAAGACTTTGAGTTAACTGATGGGGTAGCCTGCCTACTCGATGGAGTATACCAATGTTTAGCCAGGTAACATCAAGAGAATGTGAGGAAGTCATCCAGAGATGAGTGGAACATAGCAATCATATCTAAAGAATTTGAACAACAGTTGCATAGGATGAGCAGGCATGGGTATGTTAACATCTACATTGTTGGAGGAAATATCCAAATTAAATGAGATGACTGAATCAGTGAACTTTCAGAGAAGGCAGCTAATGGCACAGTGAGCAAAACACTGAGCCTAGATAGACTAAGGAAGGTCTGAGTTCAAATTCACTCTCAGACAAGTACTAGCTATACTGCCCTGGGCAAATTTTTTAACCATTGTTTGCCTGACTAATTGTAAAGCATTTTGTGCTGTGCCTGGCACATGGTAAGTGCTATATGAATACTAGCCATATGATGATGAGGTCCACATATGTTATAAAACTACACAAAGTCTCCAACCTCCTCCCCCCCCCCACAAAACTTTCACAAATGAAATACACAAGCATACATCTATGTGTATGCATGCATATGTTGCTATTCAGCTGTTTCAGTTAGGTCTGATTCTTTTTGACTCCACTGGGTGATTTCCTGGCAAAGATAATGGGATGGTTTGCCATTTCCTGTATGTATGCATGTATGTATGTATGTGTATGCATGTGTATGTATGTGTGTATAAAACATATGAATATCTATGAATTGTGTGTATACACACACATAGTTACCTTTGTAAAATAGTAATTCATTAAAAGCAGCTAAATATAAATAGGGAGAGAGAAAAACTTTAGATTGAGATGTTTTTACGAAATCTAGGTCTCTCAATTTCTCAGTTCTCAAAAAGAATATCAACCTATGATGAAACTTGTACCAAATTTCTCAATAAGAAATTTCGATATATGATTGTTGATCTAACATTCTACTCGTGACCATCTGGCAAAACATACTTATTACATTTCTTATAAATCCTATACAAGGCTAGTGGGACATAAAGTACTTTCCTATAAGTTCATGACTTATTACATCTCTGTCTCTCTCTGTCTCTCTCTCCATTTCAATATGGAATGAAGGGAAAAAAGGTCAGTTTGGATTATTCTTTCAGTCCTAAACTTGGTATTTATCTGGACTTAGGTTGAGAGGTGGTAAAGCAGATAGGAAACTGTGTGCCTATATTTTAACCACCAAGTATGTACATTAGAAATATATAGTGATTTTAACTATTAAAATTTAATAGTAAAGACGTTTAGTTAACATGAACTTTAATTCTAGATATTTTTGTCACAGAAATAATTATGTTATTTTGTCTAGTTTTATAAATGAAGAAGGAGCATGGCAAAGTAGATGGACAGCTTATCACAAAGCCAGGAAAATCTGAATTTTCTCTAGGTCTCAGGTTTTGTTGTTTCTAAAATGAAGGGAGAGAATGCTTTAAATCTATGATGCTATAAGAGGAATGCAAAATAGTGGCATGGTCCCAGAAGAATTGTGTCAAGGTATCAACGGCCAGAATTGGCTAAAACTAAGGATAGCGAAAATTGTTTTTTTCCCCTAAAGCTATGCCATGGGAAGTCACAGTGAAAAAGACTGAAATTACTTAATTCTTTCTTTGCTTCTGCTTTTTCTGCCAAAGTGAGTGGGAAAATGCATATGTTGTTCAGTTTTGTTTTTTTTTTTAAGGTTATCAGAGAGTGATAAGTAAGAAAATAAAGAGGCAGCAATTTAGCTCTCATTAGTGAATGCAAAATACCAAATGATTTTGGAATCACTCACTACTAGTGAATCCTTAAAGATCTTGGAGAAGGGAAGAAGAGCTAAAGGACAAGAGAAAAGAAAATGTCATCCCAATAAAAAAGAAAACAAAACAAAAGTAGACAGAACCTACAAACTGCAGACCAGTGAGCCTGACTTTTACTGCTGGTAAAATTCTAAGATATTTTATTTAGGAATGGTTTCTTAGCTCTTGAAAAAGGAAGCAGTGAGCACTAAAAGCTAAGAGTCATGACAGACTAATTTCATTTCCTTGTGACTGTGTAACTAGACTGGTAGATCGGGGAATACTGGAGACACAGTATAACTTGAACCAAGCAGAGTATTTGCAAGGTCTCTCATGTGAATCTACTAAGATGAAATTTAATAGGAGTAAACATAAAATCATAAACCAGGGTTCCAAGAATAAATTTCAAAATATGATGGGAGGAGAAGGGGAAGAATAAGTTTTGCATTGATTAAAAATGGGAAGAGATCAAGTCCAACTGCCTTTTATAGATGAGGAAACTAAGTCCAAGACAAGTAAAGTGACTTCCCAAGGTCACATAGCTAGTGTGACTTATGACATAAATCAAAGCCTTCAGATTCCAGAGACAATATTCTTTTAAAAAACATTTGGGGAGATTTATAAATCCTTAAAAGAAGAAGAGGAGTCAGGAGAGAGAATAGACATTAAAGCTAAGTAACCAAGAGAGGGAATAAAGAGTAGAAGAAGGTCCCAGAGGAGAAAGGAGAAGAAGGGATCGGGATCATAAAAAGGAATAAGTTCTGAGGTGGTAAAAGGTTCTCCTCAGTCTCTTGAGCTTAAAAGGAGATAAGAGAATGAGTGAGGACAGAGATATTCTAAACTATGGAGGAGAGATAAGTGAACTTATAAAGAATAGCTTCTTTAAATCTTCCCTAATCACTATGGTCTGATGCACTATCTTTCTGCCTGGCACAAAGGGAAATGGCTGATTGAATGAATATAACAATTATTGGCTATATAATTAATTTTCTATAACCACATACAGCCTTGTGACACATTTAACTGTCATTCAGTTTCAATCACTACACACATTAATTATTGAGGCAGGGATCATGATACTCTTTGTATTCTTCATAGTGCCTAGCACCCTTACTGATTTCAATTGATATGAAGACTGAGACTAATAGTCAAAAGCTAAGGTAGTGGGACTGAATTGCATTAAATATTAGGTATTCTTATTTATTTAACTAAATTTAAAAGTATCCTTCCTTTGATACCTTGGTAGTGTAACTACAGCAAAAAAAAAGCGATATATGTTCAAAACTCTAATAAATATCTGTATAAAAAACAAAATTTAAAACTAAGATTGTGGAAAATGAGAGGCAGGATGGAGCTGGCCTACCAATAAGAAAATCTTGGTTCAAGAACTGCCTTTGCTAGACTGGCAATGTGACCCCTGGGCAGAAGGGTCACTCCATCTTCAGGTGCCCTAGGGAGCTCTGACGTTCTTAGAAGAACATTAAGAGATCAGCAGATTCTTATATGCATTAGAAAAAGTTTCTCATTGTAGTTCTATAGCACAATGATATCAAAGGTCCACTTTTAAAAATATTGTGAAAATAAAATCTGTAGATACCAAGAACCTATCAGGAATGAACATATTAAAACAGCTGATGTAGGACTATCCTTATCAATAATGTGTACTATGTCTTTAGGTATGGACAAGATTCATCTCTTTAAAGAAGCTTGAAAAAGCTCAGGATTTTTACTATTAAAGCATATGTTCAATTTACTTTAAAAAAAAGCAGTAAATGACAAGAAAAAACAATGAAACTAAATTTCTTTTCTTGTATAAAGTATAAGAAATTCTTTTTCATATAAAAGATGGTACCTGCTGATCTCCAAGGAAACGACTTTTCAGTTGAGCTGGAGGAAAAAAAGAAAAAAAGGGAAACATTTACTTGCTTTATCACAGTTTTACTTGAGATTTAAAAATAAAAAATTTAATATGCAATTCTGAAAGGCTAACTAAGTTCCCTTATATAGTAAGTTAATTTTTCTAATACCATGACTCATGCAATTTAACCCAGCTTCATTTGTAATAATTAGTACCTGAACTGAAAAATTAAATTTAAAACAACTTATAAAATGATGTCAGATCCTTCTTGAATAAAGACTGTTAAGTAGAGCAATCTAAGATATATTTTTGGAAAGCAAAAGATTACTCTATCAATGATATTCTATGATGCTTCTTGTGACAATCAGTTTTAATGATAAATCTGCAACATAAAAAAATTACAAATAAATGCCCTTAAAATTGTTTAAAAAAAAAAAGGGAAGCATTTAAGAAACCTTAAGAAAAACTATTTCTGATAGAAAAGTAAACTTTTGCATTAAATATGGTACTGAACAGGAAACTGTTTATATTAAATTAATGTATATTAACTAAAAAACTGATGAATATGATATTAGAATAATCAGTTTGGATAACTATACGTTTTCTTCAGCTTATCTAGGAAATTACTGAGCAATTTCAACTTTGGATGAAAGTTGAAAAAACTGATATATAGCCATGTTAGCTACAAAATATATAAATAATGATTATGGATAAAGCCATTTTATTTCATCCTCATAGGAGGAAAGCAAAAACAGTAGCACAGCCTACTGCACACAAATCTTGGTTCAAAATCTCTCTTTATTCATCCCTGTGATTGTGGGCAAGTCACTGAATTTCTCTGGGTCTCAGTTTTATCATTTATAAAATAAATTAGATCAGATGATTTCTAAGGTCCTTCCTTATGATAAATAGTCACGCTCATGTACGTAAGAAAGTTTGCCAAGAGTGAGGGTCTGGAAACCTGTAATCTTGTCTTGGCTTTGCTACCAAACTATGTGATTTGGGGCAATTCCCCTCACCTCTTGGGATCTAAGTTTCCTTACTGTAAAAAGAATCAAAATTCATAAATTCTAAAAGGTTCTACAATTATTTTTAATATTTGAAATTTTTTTCCTCTAAGTAACCAGGATGTAAATAAAACCACAGCAAAATTAGAAGTAGAAACATTTTCAAGAATTTTGTGAGCTTTAAGATTATTTTTACATTATCACCTTTATTCTAACATCTTGAAATGAAAGCAAAGTTGGCCAATTTGAAATGAACAGTGAATATGCTCAATGCTAATAATCTTTAAAATTTTTTTACTCCTTTGTATAAGAAACTCTTAAAATCTTAAAGTGGTGATGGAGAGGTTGATAGTACAAAGAAAAATGAATATTTAGTAAAATATCAGTAATAGTAGATTTGCTTTCCTGCCATGGGATTCTAAGGGTAGGGTTATAAAATTTTTATAGCTCCAACTGGTGAGAAAAAAAAAAAAAACAAGTCTCCAAAGAAATTTCAGATGCTCTTAAATCTATTTCTTTTTTCTACTATTAAAATAAAAATCCAGAGTTGACATTGCACAGTTTTGTTCCTATCATAATATACATATTTCACGCCACCATTAGAATACTATCTAAAATCAAACTGCCTGGGATATTAATGTTCCAAAGCACATGAGAACAACATGAAAGTTTAGATTAGCTTTGGAGTTCAGAACTTGTATGAAATTTAATGAAATACTCTCTAGGAAGTTCCTGAGCCTTTAAAATACTATGGCATATAGTTTGTATTAATTTGCACAGTCAATTTAGGAAAGCTTTTGGCACCAAAGAGAATCTACTTATGTTTTTCACTTCTTAAATATCCAGTTTCTACTATCTGATGTTGTTAACAGATTAACTTTCTTAAGGCTTTATTGTGATCATATCACTCTCTCATTTAAAATTCTTCATAATGTCCTCAGTGACCAGAAGAAAGTTTAACGTTAGAGGCCTTCCATGATTACATTCTAATCTAACTTTCCAGTCTTATTTATACCAACATGAACCCTACTGTCCAATTTATTCTTGTACATTTTCAGAGAGGGTTTTGTATTCCAGACTGTAAGTTATATAAAGGTAGAGATGTTACCTTATTACATATCCCATGCAGTACCTTGCATAATATAGGAACTTAATAATTACCTGTTAAATTAATAAAGTCATTTCTTTTTAAAAACATGTCAACTTATTCTTCCTCAGATCTAGGTAAGAATCATAAATTAGCTAAAAAAAATATGCAAATAATGGTATGATGGTGAGGAAGCTCATCAAAACCTGTTAGAGTAAATACCCTGATCAACTGGAACAAATCTAATGGGATCTTTCACTGAAAGTATTTATCTTCAAGATAAGAGAAAGAGAAAAAACAACAAGTAAAACTAAGCCAAACCACTGAACAATTCTAACTGAGGCTTGATTGTAGTCAAGGGACTAAGCAAGGATAGCTTCACATTCTAAGAGCATTCTAACTAAGGTAAGGTCTTAAATGCTACTTTGTCATAACAATTCAAATCTTTCTTTTGTTTATACATGTACCTAGTATTTGTATAAACATACAAATACTCTAGGTTATATTTTCTCCATCCAACTATTTGTCATGTGTGCTTCATATGATGAAGTATACATAAATATGTATATTTATTTGTGTGAATATATGCATATACTTATATTTAAACATCAATTATATATAACATGTGTATGTGTATATATTACATATAACATGCATGTGTATACACACATATTTATATCAATGTTTTCTCTCCTAATAGAATGCAAGCTCCTTGAAGGCAGGGACTTTTTCTTTACAGTTTCTGTATCCCTAGTGCTTAACATAGTGCCTAAGGATACCAGCGATGTGCAAATCACTTGGGACAATCAATAATTTATATAATGTTGTATGCTGTGACATCAACAGTCATGCCTGTGTACTTCTACTGGTACACAGGCATGACCATTGATGGTTACTGGTTAACATGACCATTACAGGTTAACTCAGAATGCTTTACTTTAAATACATTTAACAGCTTGAGATGTTTTACCCACCTTTAATTTTTTGTCCGCCAATACTGACAAAATACTAGATTTACTGGCATATATATCGTAGACTCCAATTACTTGTGGATTCTGTATTTGTGAATTCACCTACTAGTTAAAATTTATCTGTAACACTAAATAGATACTAGTGGTACTTTCACAGTTTCTCACAAACATGTCTAAAGTGGGGAAAAATACTTGATAAGAATGTTTCTAGTTGAAATAGAACAAGGGGAAACTTGCCTTCTTGTTTCAGCTCTCACACTGTAAACAAATGCCTTTTTTCAGTCTATTACCTTTTTTGTTTTTTTGCTTTTTTGTACTGTTAGTGATTTCTTTATTTAAATTGCCCCCAAGCATAGTCCTAAACATATGAAGCCTATGATATGTTTAATAGAGAAAATAGGTCTGTTACAAAAGCTTCATTCAGGTATGAGTTACAGTACAGTTGGCTGTGAATTCAATGCTAATGAATCAACAATATGGCACATCCAGGAAAAGGAAGAAGAAATTTGCCATCTGTATGTATATGTGGATGCCCTGGAAAGTGCTAGGGCAAATGTGACCAGAGATCCACAGGAACCAAGCCTTGTATTTCCTCTAGGAGCAATAGTTTAGTATGAACTATTTCAGTGTTTGTGGCAACTTTATAGAACATAACTACCATGAATTATGAGAACTGACTGTCCATTTTTTAGAGTTGCTTTTGCTGTTTTTAATTACATTTTAAGAATGGATATTATTTCAATGAGTTGTCTTAAAGAGCACATTTTAATGGCCACTGGACACTGCTGTGATAACTGGTGAGGGGAAGTCAACTAGTTCATGGATCAATCAAGTTCACAATGAAACTGGATCAACACATCATGACACAAAGTAAAGTATGGTCATAAGTGGGAAACAAAACCAAACCACTGTCAATAAAAACCAACAAAGTAAATAGTTCTGAATGAGGAAATGAACCTTCAAAATTGTTCTTAGCTGTTGCTATCTTAATTCTGGTTCTCATTATTATCTCTCTTCTAGACTATTATAGCAACCTCCTAATTAGCTTTAAGTCTGTCTACAAAGAAGTCACTTACTTGTTTGCAGTCTCAACACAATATATTTTTTCACATGATGGCCAGAGTAATATTCTTAATTCACAAGAATGACACAATTTATCTGCTCAAAAGCCTTCAATGTCTTCAAAGTTATCTACTGATTAATCTGTCAATCAAGGTCCTCTATGCTGCAACCTCAGTCTTTCAGAATCATATAAACACACAAATAAACACATACATGATCAAATGGATTTGTGATCTCAACAATTTGGATGATACTTCAAACTATGGCCATTACAAACCATCCATTCCTATCTTGTATCACTTTTGTTTCCATTTTCTCCACAGGAGTTCCATTCAATAGGCTTTATTCCTTATTAGTTTACCTCTGACATTACAACAGTAGTAATGGATCAGTCAGGCTGTTCACTTGCTATCTATCATCCCTGCCATGTCACCAAGCCATTTTCTTTGTTCAATGATATAATTTTCCTGGTGATATCTTTTGTTATAGTCATTCTTTAAAGTTCCTACTCTGTTATATATATATTTCAGCTTGTTATACTACCAAGTGACTCTCTACTGCTTTGTGTGATAAGAATTTTTGATTACATAATACTGTTAAAAAAAAAAAAAAAAGGTGGGCCACTGTTTCTAATGAAAGCTTGGGGTCCCTCCAGTTTACTTTCCACCTCCTGTTTAATTTTAAGCCCAATTTGTCATTCCTTTGTCCTGCTCCCTCCTTATCTCTGCCCCCCTATCCCCAATAAACACACATATAATAAAGGTTATAGTTTCCCCATCCAACTATATGTCATAGACTGAGCAATAAACTTAAACACTTGATTTTTTCTGAGCGAATGGCTATGGCAAACATTCTTGAGACATACCTTGCTGGAGAACAACATTTAAAGGTAGTATTTTGCTCTATCAAATGTTTTTCATAAGAAAAAACTAAGCACAGTGGGATCTTGCATTCTCTATATCCTTCAATAAATCATAAGATGAGTAAGTGAATGAATGAAACAAATTAAGATCTTACTATTTATCTGGAATTGTTCTAAGCAAAGGGGGCAGAAATTAAAAAAAAAACAAGATAATCTCTTCAAAGATCATCTCAACAAAGAGTTTACTTATTCTAATTAGAAAGGCCAAAACACCTATGGGAGTGGTAGCTAGGTAGGGATGTTTTGCTTTAAGAAGTCACACTTATGTTAACTAGAGGCCCAGGGCAATAAAATGATGGGGTCTTCCTAGGAATCATAGTGATGGCATGATTAATATTTCTAGGGAAAGGGCTAGAAAAGTGTAGGAAAGAGACAGAGCAATATGCACATGGAAACATGGAAGAAAGATGGTTAGAGTACAAGATGGCAAGACTGGGGTTAGATAGATTTGATGAACAAATCAGAAAAGCCTGGCCAAAGAGTGAGAGTAGAATATCCAGTAGGAATCAGAAAGATCATGACAACATGTTAAGAAGGTAGTCTGAGTATAGTTTGGAGGATCTAGGGCCAAGATGTGATCAGTCACCAATGAGGAGAAGATGGTACCAGAATAGGAGCTGGGGGAAACCACATCACAGGCAGAAGGCAAAGTGTACAATGTGAAAATCTTTGATAGCTTCCCCTTTATATAACTTGTGAATCAATGTTCTCACAATTGTTACCTCCAGCCCTCAATCTTGCCATCTCATCTATGTACAGGAGGGTTAATCTGGATGTTTTCATGTCCTTGTTGCCATTTATTCCTGCCCTCTAGGAGTACATGCAAGACGGATGCTAACACAATAAGAGTAGTGACTCTATGGTCCTTAACGATGAAAGAAATTCGAAAGAAAAATCTTTGGAAGTATTTATTATTCTTCAATTTGGAGTTCTCCATACATAAATTCCTTTCTTATAACTTTGCTTATTTGTGTCTCTTGCTAAGTTTTCCTTACCAGTGTGCATTAATGGTGAGTTTCTCACTAAGAGTTTCTCAAACCAATGAAATCGCAGATCTGCCCCAGCCAGAAGATTTACATAAACATGTGTTTTTATATTTAACTCTTCCCTATGTCATTCTTTTACCTCATCAAAACTGAGTAACTTCCTATTTCTGCTAGTCAAAAACCTTGCACTGCTTTAAGATTCAGTCCAAGTGATACTAATTCAAAGGCTTTATGGAATACCCCAGCTTGAAAAGATTCTTTCTTCACCAATACTCAATAACTCTCTGTTTGACCTCTCTATGTACTTTTCTCTAACTTGAATTATATTTAAGCATATAACTTATTCTCTGATGAAATTATAAGTTCCTTGAGGTAAAGGACTATAATGTTATCATTTCTGTATCCCCAGCAACTATGCTTTGCACATCAGTTGAATTTAATTTTTACCAAATTGTTTCAATATAGTAAAGATTAATTCCAGTTTAGATATGGAACTTATAATTTACTGCAGACTATTCAAGGTTGTTTAGCATTTTATAGATTTGTTTTTTCACAACTATAACAAAAAATTCTACAAATACATAGCACTGCAAGATTTAGAAAGAATTTTTATTATAATAATATGGCAAAGAAAGTGGCATATTATTTTCTCCATTTTTAGTTGAGAAAAATGAAGGTAAGAGAATACCATTGACTTTTCAAGTTTAATGCCCTTTCCATTACACCTTACACTAAATGAAGTTAGCTATGTTGAGAAGTTATGATAAATGAAATGCACATGAAATTCTGTGAAGTTCTCAGAAAAAAATAATATATAGTGTTCATACTTAGTACTTTCATCTTGATTTACATTGTATTGAATGAAGGTCAAAAGATAAATATTTCAAGGAAAATAAATTGTGAAGTAAATTTTCATGAATGTGTTTTAAAGTACAGTCAGTTCTGCCATAATGTGACATATGCCATTTCCCCAAAGCACTGTACCATGCAAAATTATACAAATAAACAACAGAGCTTATGGGAAAAATGGAGTTAGTGGCACCATACTGAAGAACTTTGTCAGTGACACATTCAAATAAGACAGGAACTTAATAAGAATGGCAGCACAGTTTTATACATGTTAAACAGTCAAGAAATGTATAAATACTACAATAAAGAGGGGCTCCTTCTGAAGCCTCAGGTCACATTAACCAGTTGGACAGAGTGCAACTCCAGGACTTGTTGGGGGTGGGACAGGGCAGGGAGAAGTGGTGGGCCCTTCTCTGCTCATAGCTCCTATTACACCAGCAGATATATAACAACCATGGCACTTTAACTTGACAAATACCTGAAATTTGCTTGTGGAAGCAGGCATCTGAAGGACTGCAGCTTGTGAATTACTGTGAAGTGGGGCTTAAGAATTCTGCATTCTCACTGTTTCTTGAGGAAATAATCATGTAAAAGCAAACTCAAAATTCGTGTTATGCCCAAAATGTTCCCTAATATATCAATCATGGTGGAAACATTTACATTTTTAAAACAAATGTTATAGCAGAACTGACTGTTCTGATTATCAAATAAAAACTGAAGTGACTGTTCCAAGTCACCAATAACAACATCTATGTAATAACAATATCTGGAAAGCTCCTTGAAATATGTATCTTTACAGAAGTGAACCAAAATTTGAAAGAAAGAAATGGGCATTTGCCTTTTTGCAATAACATATATACATAATACTATTCAATGTAAAAATAACTGTTTCACCAGAATGGCTGAAGTAGGATTCATATTAATCATTAGGTACAGCATAATTACTAATTCTTCTACTCAGTAACTAGATTAATTTGGTATATCTCCAATCTAAAGGGAACTTCCTGAGTACAAACAAGAGCACCACTTACAAGAAGATTTCCTTTTGCAAAAGTCTAGAATATTTGACAAGAAATAAGTATAAGGCTATACAAGATGCTTCCCTGCCTTCAGATTCTAGTTCTGGGGCTGACAGTTGGTAAAGAAATGATAGAATTCAGGCAGATATCTCTAAGACACAATTTAAAAACTTCCCTGCTTTTCCTATCATAATATTCTATAGTCTGTCACTCTCAAACTTATTTGTCTTGAAGGCCATGGAGCAGCAAAACTGTCCATAGGGAGGTAGCCAGCTTTCTCGAGGTTTGTTGAAAATCAAATGAAAAAAAGTAAGAATCCAAAGATTACATGTGAGTGATTTAATAACATGACAATTATCTGATGAACCAAAAAACACTTTCCTACTTTTTCTCCAAAGTCCAACAGCTCATGAATCTGCCACATAAGTGTATGCAGTATATAGTAAATATACAGTATATAATTTTTATTGAGCTAATGTAATGTTAATGAAATCAGAAGATCTTCCATGCCCCTTTCTATTGGCACCTACTAAAGGCACTTAGCACCTCAAAGGCTTAGCTCCTTACTTCCAGTTAACTCCTTGGGAGTAATTCACACCTGAACAGGGAGGGGCTCATCGC
>CM053596.1:166385037-166478509 GCA_028646575.1 Pseudocheirus occidentalis
TTTTGAAAAGGGACAGGGTGAAAGTAGAAAATAGAATAAGTAGGGGGCAGGATAGGATGGAGGGAAATATAGCTAGTCTTTCACAATGGATTCACTATGGAAACATTTTGTGTAACTACACATGTACAACCTGTATTGAATTGCTTATCTTCCCAGTAGGGGTGGGTGAAGAGGGAAACAGAGAAAGAATCTAGAAATCAAAGTTTTAAAAATAAATGTTAAAAAAATGTTTTTTACATGCAACTTGGAAATAAGATATACAGGCACTGGGGTGTAGAAATCCATCTTGCCCTACTAGAAAGTTTTAGCGGGCATGGGGAAGATATAAGAGAGAGCAGATTGGGGGAAGGGGTATTCAGTAAGCTCACTATTTTGGGGTGGGGGATAGGGGAGGGATCAGGAGAAAATGTATAACAAAATCTTGTGGAAGTGAATATTGAAAACTAAAAATAAACAAATTTTACAAAAAGAGTTTGCAAGGAAAAAAAGAGAATTGCAGCATAACCATTCAGGGACTACACAACTAAAACAAATCAGCAAAATAAATTTGCAGCTAAAATACTATGTATAATTTTTGGATTAGGCATGCTTCAGTACCTACCTCCCTTAATGTAGTTAATTGAAAGATCGATGCAACGTTGACCATAATAAGATAGTTGCACTATTGACAGCAGCATTAAGCTTTTTTTTTCTATTAAAGATTATGGTTTCAGTTGACAGGCAGTCTAATCAAACTTTTTGCCTTATCCTCTTTTTATTAAAATTTGTCATATTTTTACTTTTGCTATAGTTGTAGTTAAAGCCTCTATGTTCATCTTATTAAAAAAAAAATGTTGTTTCACCATTATCTTATAGAGACAATTGCCGCTCTTAAGAAGCTTACAATTTTGTGAAGAAAAATTATCAGCATTATTTGACATAGATACCCATAAATACAAAATAATGGAGCATTTTGTGGGGGAAAGATGCATTATCATTCAGAATTTATGCCCACTTACTAGGGTTTAGGGAAAGGCCACGGAACTGAAAATAAGTCATTTGACAGAAAGAAAGGGATAGGATAGTCCTGTTCGCAGTTCAAAGTTAGGAGAAAGAAATATTATAGGGGTAAAGATTTGTGTTTTGGCCTGGCTTTTTGAGTGAATGATGACAGGAATTGCACAATTTTCATCTTTATGACTTTCTCCCTAACTAGATTGTAAGCAGGAAAGATGAGAATGATTGATAGGAGTCATTGAGGACCTTATGATTTGCAGCTGAGTATAAATAGAGAGTTACTTTAGGACTTTAAATATGGAGCCAGAAAATTATTTTAGCACTAATACATAGGGCAAATTAAATGAAAGAAGGGTTTATTTTTGAAGTTATCAAGGAGCCTATGGTGAAAGGAAAATAGGAAATAGATGAATTTTTGGTGGTAGTGGAGAAAGCAATATAGATACACATTATAAGGATTTTTAAATGCCAGGATTTTCAGTTGCTTGTATTTGTGATTCCAAATTAATGAGCAAATGTTAACTAAATCTAGCATCTAGATGGCAGTGTCTAGAATGCTGAGCCTAGAATCAGGAAGACTCCTCTTCCTCAGTTCAAATCTATCCTCAGAATACTTACTAACTGTGTGACCCTGGTGTAATAGCAATCAAGTTTAGCAGATACTTAGCACTTAGTGACTTAGAGCTAAGTAGGGAAGGTATAAGCCCTGTCCACTGTTTGAGAAGGTGTGAACTCTCCTCTTGAGGTGGAAGAAGGCTATTGGCTGAGACAGGAGCCCAGTGCTATATATAAAGAAGGATTCTAGAGACAGAATTGGAATTTTCCTTTGGAGGAAGCAGGATTGTCTCAGCATCTGGGAGCTGGGCTGCTGGAAGTCAGTTGGTGTTTTTGAGAGAGAGAGAGAGAGAGAGAGAAAGAAAGTTTCTCTCCCAGCATCTAGAAGCTGATTGAGAAAAGAGATGGAGTTTCCCTAAGACCAGAATCTGGTGAAGGCCAAACAGAAGGCTGAAATTCCTTCTGGGTCCTAGGGCCACCTGAACTGCTGGAAGACTGAAGCATGACCAGGATAAGACTTTGTTTCTTCATGGCCTGGCTGATGCTTGAGTTCCAGGCAAGAGAAGTGGTGAAGGGTTTGAGATGTGTTGAACCCTGTGAACTTCAGTGTGTGCTGGGGATTGCCCTGAGGACTGGACAAGGACCTGGGAGATGTCTACCTTTGAGGACTGGATCAGAATATGGCAGCTGTCTGCTTCTGAATTCAGGTGATTGTTTAGTGGATTCTGGAGGGAGCTGGGACCATGGAAGGGGATCCAGGGATTTGGAGAGACCACCCAGAGTCAAGATAAAGAAAAGGCCTCCCCTTGGACAAACTGTGCGGACACCAAGGTTGGAGAGTTTATGTGGTTTTCTAATGACTGTATTAGTAACTAATGATATTTAGTAATTGGGGATCTAGCTTAGTGACTGACTACTAGATGAGTGATTAAGTTAATGGTTGCCCCATGAGTGGAAGATTGATATATTGTGAATTGATTGATTGAATGATTAAGTGAGAAGGGTTTCCCCCTTAGGGAAACCAAGTGATTATTATTCTTTTGTTCCTTCTTCTAAATATTGTCACCACTGTAGTGAAAACTGTGTGGCCATTCTAATGTTAAGCTGTTATGAACACTATATTGTGGCTTTCTGTGATAAGATATAATGTTGTGAATATTATATTATGAATGTTTGCCTTGATTCATAATGGAATAAACAGTGTTCACGATTCCTATGTAATCCGAATCTTAAAAGCTGTTCACAGTAGCATTCTTTTGGGAATCTGCTGGTGCATGGTGTTACACCTGGGCAAGTCACTTAATCCTGTTTGCCTCAATTTTAACATTTGTAAAAAGAGTTAGAAAAGGAAAAGACACATCACACTAGTATCTCCGCCAAGAAAACCTCAAATGGGATCACAAAGTGTCTGAACAACAAATCAGTTAAACAACTTGCTGTGTACCAGACCAAAATGTGCTGAATTCTGAGGATACAAACATAAAATAGTCCCTAACTTCAAAGACATTGTATCAGGAAAAACAATATTCTCCCCTGATGCAGTGTCTTTGAAGTAGGGCCTATTTGATATACAGACAAATGTATACATATACACATAGACACACAGAATTTTTTAAATGAAGTTGGGTGGGAGCAGGAGAGGGGAACCAGATAATACCTTGATGGCAGAGTGTTATTTATGCTGAGTTTTCAATGAAATTAGGGCTCCTAAGACAAGTAGGTCAGGGTGGAATGTTCCAGGCATTGGGGACAGCATGTGCGAAGCTGTGTAGCCTGGAAATGAGAATCAACAAAAAGATCAGTTTGGCTAAACTATAGAATGCATAAAGAGGATTAATGTATTATAAGCCAGGAAAGATAGACTGGAACTGGGGTGGCTAGGTGGCACACCTAGAGCATCAGCCCTGGAGTCAGGAGGTCCTGAGTTCAAATGTGGCCTCAGACACTTAACACTTACTAGCCATGTGACCTTGGGCAAGTCATTTAACCCCAATTTCTCTGCCTTCTCCTCTCCAAAAGGGGGAATAAAAAAAAAAAAAAGATGGACTAGAACTAAGCTGCAAAGGGTTTTAAATGTTTTAAAAATGGTTTTGTATTTTACCCTAGAGGTGAACCATTTTAGTTTATAAAGCAGGAGGAGGACTTGGACTAGGCTTAGCTTTAGAAAGATCTTTGTCATCTCTATAGAGGACAGGAGAAACTTAAACCTACGAAGCCAGTTTTGAGGCTACCATGGTAGTCTGGGGTGGGAGATGGATTGTGAGAGGGGTAAAGGCCTTAACTAAGGTGGTAGCCTATGTGTGGAAAGCAGTAGATATATGAAACAACTGTTGAAATAGAATTGATAAGACTTAGTGGCAAATGACTGGATTTATTGGGTGAGGGAGGAAGAATAAATCTGGTTTTGCTGGCCTGAGTGACTGGAAGGGTGATGGTACCCTTAAGAGAAATAGGAAAGCTTGAAAGAAAAAAGATGAGGAGTTCTAGTTTGGGTATGTTGAATTAATGCCTATGGAACTTCTGATGTGCAATGTCCAATATTTTGTGTTATGGGACTGGAAATCAAGAAAGACTCTGGAACTAGATGTTTCGAGAGTTACAAGTCTTGGGATGATAATTGATGCATATGTGCTGATGAGGTCACCAAAACCAAGTGTAAAACAAGAAGAGAAGAGGAACCTTGACAGATATTTGAGATATACCCAGTAAGAGAAATATGGAAGATCATCCCACAAAAGTGATTCAGAAGGAGCAGGTAAGAAAAACATAAAGAGCAGCGGTACAAAATCAGAGGAAAGATTATCCAAAAGATCAAGAATTGGGAAATGGAGGAGATTGTGTTATTGTTTATTTGGGGAATGGGGTTGTGCTGCTAAATTTAAGACTGTGGCTAGTTAAAAATATACAGTAGACATTGAGATGTTTGGAATGAGAAAGTAAAATTATACTTGTATTCATATGATAGAATATGCTAATAGAATTAGAAGATAATTGGATAAGGAAATGCATTTAACAGTATTTGCAACTTTTGAGTACTAGGTACAGAGTTCTTTCATTTTAACCTGATAATTACTGCCCTCTCTAAAGTTACCAGTGGAATTATAAAGTCTGACTGTTCTTTCTCAGCCCTAATCTTTCTCAGTCTAATTTATGCATTTGATACTACTGACTATTCTGTCTTCCTGGATACTCTCTCCTCTGGGCTTTCATTATACTACTCTGTTCTGATTAACCTGTCTCACTCATCTTCTCAGGCTCCTTTGCTGGCTTTTCATTCCCGCTGTACTCCCAGCTGTGGGTGTTCCTGAAGATTCTATCCTGGGCTTTGTTTTCATCTCTCTCTGTACTTTCTTTTTTTGAGTTCTTTCATCAACTTCTGTTAGTTTAATTGTCATCTTTATGCAGATGATTCCCAGATTTATATATCCAGCCCTATATTCTTCTCTGAGTTTCATACTTATTAATCATGTCAAACTCAATGTCTTAAAGATCCTTCAAGCTCACTATGTCCAGAACAATTCATTATGTTTCCAAGTAACATGATTAGATCTTGCTGGCTGTTATTCCATATCATAAAACAGCCAATACAAAGGCATAGAGACAGGAGACAGATTATCACATGTGAGGAACAGAAAAAAGTCCAGCTTATCTGGATCATACAGTGCAGGGGGCAAAAATGTATGACCCTGAATAGATCAGTTGAGGCCAATTGGTGAAGGACTTCAAAAACCGAACTGAGGAATTTATATTTTATCTTAGAAGCAACAGGAAGCCACTGGAGTTTATTGAATAGGGAACTGACCTGATTACATCTCCTTGGCTTTAGGAAATTCATTTTGTCAGATGCATGCAGGATGCATTGGAGTGGTGGTAAGAGACTAAAAGCAGGGAAACCAATTAGGAAACTTTGAAAAGTATCTATTAGAGGTGATGGTGGCTTGAACTCAGGTAATAATTATATGAGTAGAGAGAAAAGTCAGATATGAGACTTGTAAAGGTAGAATTATAAGCATTGTCTGCTTCCGGTGAAGAAAGAAGATTTGAAGGGTGTGTAAAAGCTTTAACTAAAATAAGAAAATTTGGAATGATCAACCATGAAAAAAAAAAGTACCCATTTCATGACAGAGATGATGGACCAATGCAGAATGAGAAACACATTTTTGCATGTGGCCAACATCAGAATATATTTTGCTTAATTATGCTTATATGATGCAAGGGTTTTATCAGTTTGGTTTTTTAGTAGATGAGAAAGGTGGGAGGAAGAAAAAATAAATACTTAATAATTGGGGGAAATTTTTTTTTAATAATGCAAACTCTCCGTGAGTATGGATTGTTTCATTCTTAACATTTGTATTGCTGGTGCTGACTCCATAACATTGCTTAATAAATGTGTATAGATTAATTTTTAAGTATATGTGAAAGTGGATGTAACAGCATTAAGAAAAGTTTTTGACTTAAAGGATATTATCCTCTAGCACTGTATTATAAGCTGTATATAACTTTCCTATAAATTTAATGCACATGACGAATCTTTAAAAAAAAAGATCTATTATAGGTGACATTATTTACACTGATGTAACTTTCCTGAAGAAGTTGAGCTTTGAGGTAATTTTTCAGTAAAGCAACAAAGTTGGTTAGTAGATGGCAAGGGATTTTTACAATATTAGCTAATTTTTGCTTAGTCTGGAAGTGCATGAAAATTGCAGAATATTCTGCCACTTGTGTAACTACAACCAACTGTTTAGTTCTGTGTATAATAGTTAAAGTAATAGATAACGTTAAGCATATTATATATATTGACCTAAATGATAGTATATTAATGTGGAGATTAGATTATTCCATTGGTAAAATAATTTAAACATTTCGATATGTTATATAACATTAGATTTAACTGACTGAACTTGCCTTTTACAGATGTGCCAAATACGGGAGTAAACAAACCTCGAGCTTCTGATACTGTCCATCCCAACACCTATCTCATAAGGACAGAAGCAGAACAAGGGACTCTTTATTCACCAGAGCAAACATCTCTCCATGAAAGTGAGGGTCTGTTGTATATTTTCTAAATATTCTTAGAAGGGGAGAGAGATAATCCTAATTTAATTCCCTTTTAAAATTTGCACATCAAGAATACAAAATGAAGATTTTTCTGTACTGGTTTAAATCCTACAGGATCACTGGGTAACTCAAGAAGTTCAACACAAATGAATTCTTATTCTGACAGTGGATACCAGGAACCAGGTAGTTTCCACAACAGCCAAAACTTGGTCAAGGCAGATAATAGACAACAGCATTCATTCTTAAGCTCAAGTAATAACCATCTGGTGAGAAATTCAAGAGCTGAAGGACAAACTTTAGTTCAGGTAAACATAATCTGCTGAGATAATTTTAAAAATCAGTATATTTGATGACATTCTGTGGTCAATTGTGAAAATAGGTTTAGCAGATATTATATAAGTATCCTCAATTATGTCAAATTTTCAAGTTATATGACTGAGTTGTACCCTTAAATTTCTTTTTGTGTTTTACAGTTCAATATAATAAATACCATGAAGTGGGGAGGGAAATTTAAGCTACAGATATAGAAAGTAATGGTATCCTCATAAAAACAAGGAGTGTCTTTGTTCCAGGATAAGTTAGAGGATGTCCAGAAATCCTAGAAGTGGCAAAAATGCAAAGAAAAAAGAACTATTAGATTATATCTATAATCTGAATTTGGATGCTGTAGTCTGGTAATACATTAAATACAGATTTTCCTATTGTCAGCAGTACTCAATTTCTTTTTATGTGTTAGTCCATGTCCTTTTCTCATACCTGATTTCTACTCATCCTTCTTCCACTGAGTTCAACACAGTATACCGAATTGATGGTCCTGAAAGCCAACTTATGTTATGTTAGGTAAATTTATAATAGGATTAGCAGTGAAAGCGAATTTTTTTTTTTGTCTCCTTTTTCTATCAAGTGTGGCTAGGAACACAACACAGCCTAAACATTCCTAACAACAGCAACAGCAAACACTTGTTAAGAACCTGCTGTGTGAAAAGCCCTGTGCTAAGGACCAGGGGAGATAAGTGTTTCAAAATAAGCTTATGGTCCTGATCCTTATGGATCTTAACATTTTTTGTTTGCTTCCAATTTGCTTCTTTTTATAACTGTCATCTCAAGATGAAGAGAGCCCAGGTATCACTGAGGAAAATGGATGAAATCATTAAGTAGGCATATTTAAATGAAAATCATTTGGGATAGGGGGATCAAGCAGCAGGACTGTGCATTAGGATTTAATTTAAAAATTCTTTATGAGTAAAAGTATGATTGAGATCAATCTAAATAATCAAACTCTCCAAATCTAGTTTTCTTCTTGAATACTAAATTACAAGTGTGAATTCTTATATTTAGCATGAAGTTCTCTCATAGAATTTTTTTTTACCTTAATTTTTACCCTATTCAAATTTTGAGTCATGGGTTGTTTTAATGCAACTGCATGAGGAAGGAAAAAGGTATATATGTAGGTAGGTAGGTAAGAAAGTCCTGCACTCATAAGTTATTTATTAATGCTTTAGGGGAAAAAAAAAATCTTCTCTGTTAACAAATATTCAAAGCCAGTGAGTGACCAAAAAGAAAAAAAAAAAGAATAAAGACAACAGAGAAAGGAATATTAAAGATCATTAGATCCAAGTTTGTTGATTGCTTCTAGTAGGTTTTAGAAGGGAACTGGGTAAAGATTATACAAAAGGAATATAATGGTAAAGAAAAAATGCTATGGATATAATTTAATTTCTAACACTAGATCATGGGGAAGAAAAGCACACTTTATGAAATAAATATTTAAAATGGCTTTTATATTATATTGTGTTAGTGTTTTTATCTAACTTTAAGCATCCAAAATTGGGGGGGGGGAAATAATCCTTTTTTTTGTTTTTCCCTCTTATCAGCCATCTGTAAATATTACCAATCGAACCATGAGAAGAGTTAGTTCTGTTCCGTCTAGAGCACAGTCTCCTTCTTATGTTATCAGTACGGGCATTTCTCCTTCAAGGGGGTCACTGAGAACTTCTTTGGGTAGTGGATATGGCTCTCCATCAGTGACTGACTCCCGACCACTGAATTCAAATGTATATTCATCTACTACATTACCTGCCCAGCGAGCAGCATCTCCATATGCCACACAAAGACCTGCTTCTCCCACTGCTGTACGGCGGATTGGTTCAGTCACATCAAGGCAAACAACTAACCCCAATGGAACAGCTTCCCAATATCAAACAGCAATCAGAGTGGGTTCACCTTTAACCCTAACTGATGCACAGACTAGGGTAGCTTCTCCATCCCATGCCCAGGTAGGCTCATCTTCCCCAAAACGCTCTGGAATGACTGCAGTTCCACAGCATCTGGGATCATCACTACAAAGAACTATTCATGATATCGAACAGTTTGGACAGCAACAATATGATATTTATGAGAGGATGGTTCCACCTCGTCCAGACAGTCTCACAGGTTAGTAAAAAGGTATAATTGTAACATAAAGCCTAGTGAATAAATATACTGTAATAAACTATTGTTTAGAATGATTATAATACAATGATAACTTATATTTTCATTTCAACTTTCATGGTATATAATAATTTCCAGCGCATAAAATTATGTAATATATTTGTGTCAGTGGTAGTCTTCACTTGTAATGACTTCTTAATTTTTCCCCAAAGACAGTCAATCAACATTACATTGTATGTATCTTGCATTTTTTTTATTTTTGTTAAATTTTTTATTTTTAGTTTTCAGCATTCATTTTTATAAGTTTTGAATTTTCTCCCCCTTCCTTCCCCTTCCCTCCCTAAGACAGCTTACAATATGATATGGACTGTACACAGTGTATCTTGCATTTTTCAAGATTATCACTGGGTCCAAACTCCTTATAATTTTTTTATGTAGGGGCGGCTAGGTGGCGCAGTGAATAGAGCACCGGCCCTGGAGTCAGGAGTACCTGAGTTCAAATCCAGCCTCAGACACTTAACACAAAAAACTAGCCGTGTGACCTTGGGCAAGTCACTTAACCCCAACTGCCCTCCCAAAAAAAAAAAAAAAAGCAAAATTTTTTTATGTAGAATTTATTACCCCCTAATAGTCTGTTCATATACACGTAAATATATACATATATATGTTTATGTCTGTATATACACACGCATTTATTTTTTTCAAATGCCCATAAATCATTTCAGTTTGTTAAATTTGAAAATTTAGACAACAATTCCTTATATCAAGCTGTTTTAATTATAGAAAAGTCATCCGTGAGGGACTGCCATACTGTCTTTTGATGAATTTCATCTATCACCTTGGTTACACTTACTGAGGATTACAATTTTTGCCTCAATAATTTTCTCTAGGTCAGCCTCCTGTCTCTATTGTAAATCAAGTGGAACTGTAATAGCAGGGCAAATCTTTATACTTTTCATGAAGTCGTGGAGATTTTAAAAGCATCTTCCTTATGTATGTTACATTTGTTGAGCACTAAATATGTATAAAGCAATATATTAGACAGTAAGAGAATACAAAGAATTTTAAGACATTATCCCTGACTGTTATGCGCTGGAATACCAAATAAATTTGAATGAGAAATTACCCTGGAATGGAGAAGTCAGGTAAAGCTTCATGGAAAAGGCGGGACTTGGTGGGGAAGAAGAATTATATGAACTAAAGTGATTTAGGAAAAATATTTTATACACAAGAAAAAGATAGGAACAAAGACAGAAATATATACAGTGTGCCAGTCAGTCAACAAGCATTTATTATAATACTTAGTATTGGCCCGACACTATGCTACGCACTGGGAATACAAACGTAAATGAAAAGAAAGATAATTCTTAGCCCCTCGTAACTTAAATTCTAATGGAGAATGACAGTGCTTGAAAGGAGCTAAAAAGCGTGGGGTGAAGGAGGGAAAGGTATCCATTCAAGGTTATAGTGAAAAAATCCAGTGAGTCAGAAGTACAGTTGGAAAGGGAATCTGTTTTTGACCAACCTAGGCCATTCCACAAAATGGCCCTCAGAGTAATTCACCACTGGGGAGAAAGGGGTGCTGGAGGGTAAGAAGATTACAGAGGAGGAAAGAAGTCCTAGCATGAGAAGGTAGCTGAGATATGGTGATAAAGTCTAAAGAGTCATGCTCAAAAGATAATGAATAACCCAGTTTGGTTGGAGTTAAGAAAGCATTATACAAAGGTAGATTAGAGCGGGACTGTGAAAGATCTTAAATTTATGCTTAATTATTTACATGGGGAACCATCAAAGAATTTTGAGCAAGAGAGTAACATTATAAAGTAATGTGCAGGAGGAACTGAAGATACACATTTGCAGTTATCCAGATATGAGGTGATAAAGAACTGTGCTAGAATTATGGCAGACTAATTGAAAAAAAGAGACTTCTCCACTGTGACAATCTAAAATTATTATGCTTGGATTTCCACAAGACAAAAGATACCTAATGGTTCCTATATTACTAAAATCCTGTGAGTTCATAGGAAAGGTCTTCCTTGACTATCTAATGCCGAAATGAAGGCCTTAGGTCAATCACTCTTCATTTTCTGATCTGACACAATGTTTTTGATGCTCAATAAGTGACCCCAAATTTAATATCTCTACAAAATGAGAAGTTAGGAAATTTATAATTTATTTATTTATGTTGTAGTATTCAAACTTCTATAAAGGTCTTTAATAGAGCAAATTTTTTCATCTCTTCAATTGTTTTATCTTTTTAAAAGAAAATAATCTTAGTCAAGCAAAAAATATCTACATATTTGCTATATCCACAAATGTATATTTTATTCTATACTTTGGGTCCATCACCTCTTTTCACAGTAGGTGGGTAGCATGTTTCATCTTCAGATTTTTAGAATCGTGATTTGTTGTTACATTGATCAGTTTTTAAATCTTTCAGTGTTCATTTTTGTTTTCATTTTTAAAGCTTTTTCTCTGTTGTATTAATCTGATAGTTCTATTCACTTTACTTTTTGCATCAGTTCATAAATCTTCCTAGTTTTTTTCTGAAAGGATCCTTCTCATCTTTTATAGCAAAATAATTTTACATTATATTTATATGCCATAATTTGTTCAGCTATTCCCTGATAAACTTACACACCCTTGTGTGTAGTTCTTTGCTACACCAAAAATAACTTTTATGCATATTTTATGCATATAGAACTTTTTCCTCTTTCTTTGAACTCTGGGTATTAGTTTCCCTAAATTCCTGTGACACAGAGTATGTATTTTGATGACTTTGCAAATATAATTTTAGATTGCTTTCCAGAATAGCTGGACCAATTTATAGTTCCAACAGGGCTCTACCAGTGTGCCTATCTTCCTGGAGCTTCTCCAGCAATTTTAGTTTCCTTTTTTGTCTCTGTGAAGTGAAATTTGGAAGTTGTTTAATTTACCTAAAAAATATTAGTGATTTGTAGCATTTTTTCCTTATGGCCATTGATTGATTTCTTACATTGAGAATTGCATGTTATCATTTGGCCATATTGAGGAATCCTGTCATTCTTACATATTTGAATGCATTCTTTATATATCATGCATATCAGACCTTTATCAGAAAATTTCTCTTTTAGACTTTATTAATCTTTTCTACCTCTTGTTTGGTCATGAAATCTTCCTGTAAAGGTATTGCTAAAAATGTTTTCTTCCTTGCTCCTCTTCTTTCTTTATGGTGTGACCTGTTATATCTAGGTTATGTATCCGTTTGTGGATTGCTGTCACATTTAGTTTGTTCTTGGTCTAAACCAAGTGCTCTTAAAACTATTTTTTTAATCATGGATACTTTTGGCAACTTGATTAACACCTATGAACCCCATCACAGAAAAATGTTTTTAAATGCATGAAATAAAATACACAGAAAATACAAAGAAAAACAATTATATTGAAATAGACTTCACTGTTTTTTAAAAAGTTCATAGAACCCTTATCTATAAATTCTGTAAGACTTTTTTTTTCTATTTTAATGGTTTTAAGAATTAACAAGCATTTATTTTTTCTCACTTTCCTTATCCCTCACCCAAATTGAACAAATATTTATTAAAACTCTGAAAATATTTGTTGTCAAGCAAATTCTTTCATTGATTACAGCCAAAATTACATTGCTTATCCTATATTTTGAGTCTATTACCTCTTTCTTAAAAGGTAGGTAGGATGCTTCATCTTCAGTCCCCTGGAATCATAGTTTGCCACTGAATTAATCAGAACAATAAATTGTTTAGGATTAAGTTATTTTGTCTTCAACTAATATTTAATCCTTTCTTCAAATGCCCTTTATAAAATATACTTTTTATTACATCATTGTAAATAAAGTATGTCTTTAATTGTTTTGCATTTGTTAGTGAGGTTTTTATGCCCTACCAACATGGTTGGTTTCTTTTTTAAGGTTTCATTCTCATTAGTAATCTCTAGGGATCTGTTCCATTTAAATTGACTAGAATTCTATTCAGGTCTTTTACTTTTTTATTGTCTTAGTTTTCATTAGATTTGTCTAGTCCTGAGAGAAGTATATTGAGATCCCTAACGTTTAGAATTTTCTTGTCTCTTCCTGTAAATTTTTTAAGTCTTTACATGCTATGCCATTCAGTGCATATATATATATATATAGTGTGTTAATATTAACTTGTCTGTGATGCCTGTAAGCATAATGTAGCTTTCTTATTTATCTCATTTAATCAAATCTATTTTTGCTGTTGCCTTGTTGAAGATCATTATTAATTACTTTGCTTTCTTTAGTTCAGCTAAAGCATTAAATAGATTTTGCTTTTACCCCTCATTTTAAGTCTTTGTGTTTCTTTTAACCAACATTTTGTTGATCTCTGCTTTCTAATCTGTTCTGCTACCCTACTCTATCATAAAGGTGAGTTCATTACATTTACATGTACAGTTATGATTCATAATCAGTTACCTATTTCCATCAAGCCTATCCTTTTATGTTTTTTCCTCTCTTTGCTTCCTCTCCCACCTTTATAAAGGAAAAAAAGGATGTTGAGAGAGTATTGTGCTAAACACTAGCGATCTTCATTTTATTCAATCTGTTTTCATTCCACTGCTCCCCTTTTCTTCTTGCCAACTCCTTCATTATGGATTCTGATCCTTTCCTTCCTTTTATTCCCTGCTTTATGTACCACTATCCAAAGACAGTTCATTTTATTTAAGATTAATCCCTCCATAAATCTACCCTTCCTCTTGATGTCCCTCCTCCTCCTGTTTCTCTGTCCCCACCTGATTTTTTGTTGAATGGTTGAATCAATTCACAGCTCCACAAAAGTACGTTGGTGTCCCAGTTTTTCCCCATCCCCACCAATTTCCAACATTTTCTTTTTTTTGTCATATTAGCCATTCTGATAAATGTGAAGTAGTACCTCAGAGTTGTTTTAATTTGCATTTCTTTGATTACTGGTGATTTAGAGCATTTTATCATATGACTATAGATAGCTTTGATTTATTTCTCCGACATTGTTTCAGAAGAAATATACTCCAAACTATATTTTTTTTCCTCTAGATATTTCTCCACTGATAAAGGCAAAGTTTCTTTCAAAGAAAAATTGATCGTAAAACAATTCCCAGAGTCAGAACAACCCAGGGTTCTAAGTTAGATATGTACTGATTTGTTCTGAATAAGATTTTTAAGCTATGTGATTTACCTTTTTGTCTATTTGTTATATCAGAGTTGACACTTCCAAAAAATATATACTTATCATTTGATTTGCTATAGTTACCTTTGAGTTAGTCCACAAAGCTAAAGCAGTATTTGGTATATAGACTCAAACACAGTATAGACTCAGACATTGAGGTTTCTAAAGTTTATGATGGAATGATGGAATAACACAATAAAAATTGCTTTCCTCCACAGAGACCCATGTTATTGTACTAAAGTATGTTAACCTACATGTCCAGAGTATATTTTTAAAAATTTTAAAGAATCCGAGGATGAAAAAGAGATCATATTATTTATTTTGATAAAATTATTTAATAAATGTTAATGGGTCTTACATGTAATACTATTAAATAAATTAAAGGGAATTTTAAAAGTCACCCTGATATGGTAATTGATCAACAAGGTATTTATGAAAATATTTATGAGACTGTTGAATTCCTAATATTTTTCATTTAGTTTTGTTATTTTTAAAGGTAGGGATGAATCATTAAATTGATAAGTGTACATGAAAATTTATCATAAAAACAAAATGTTTTTCCAGCTCCATTTATAGAAAATAATAGCATTTTTCTTCTCTTTAAAATTGTAGTGTTCTGGAAAACAATTTGGAATTGTGTTTTTAAAATTAAGCAAAATGTACATCGTTTTTAACTCATGTAACAGGCATCCCAAAGGTTATTTTTTTTAAAAGGTTTTATTTAGTAGCAAGTAACAGGAAACAAAGTAGGTAGGTATTACAAACAATTAGTAAATGGACAAATAGCTAGTAAACAAAGGTAATTAAATAAAATTATCCCTTTCATATTGTAGGGGCTAAGGGCACACCCATGATCTGGAAAATTCTCGTAAAATTTCATGGTCCTCTCTTCGTGCCAGAGGTGAAGTCTAAATTACTATGGTATTGAAAGATAAAATATGTTAGTATTGTACAATACCATACATATATTTTATACATTTCTGATTTTCTAAACTTTTTCTGTGATGTCTGTGGCTTCTGCAAAAATTCCCAGTTAATTTCTTATGCCAACCTGTGGCATAAGAATATTATAACCACAATGGGGAAAAGTCACAATATGGAATGGTTAACTGTACTACCATGCAAGACAAAATGAAAAAATTAAAAGAATACAGAAAAGCAGTAAAGGACCTTATTTGAACTGATGCAAAATGAAGTAAGCACAGGCAAAATTGACATTTAATCACTTAGCATAATTTCAAGTTGAATTCTAAAATAATTGGAACAGATTTCTAGTTAAGATGACAGTATTAAAAATTGTAGTGAAACTTAGCTCTTCTGTACATACTGAGCTAATACCTCACAGTTATAGACGGACGGACAGACGGACGGATGGATGGATGGATGGATTGATAGATGGATAGATGGATAGATGAATAAAAACAGAAGTAAACTCTCCTGTTGAGATCTAAACCATACCAAAAGGTGTCCAGAAATCTGTAAGATGGTGGTATAGGGGTCACACTAGGAAAACTAGCACAACTTCCTGTACTGCCAATGCAATATTCACAGCACCAACAATCACAATAAATATACTTGCATAGTGCTTGATCGCAAAATATAGCACTCTCCACATAGAAGACAGAAGCAAAACATTTATTCAGATGCTAGAAAACCAAATCCCAAAACCAGTAAGCCGATTCCATCATAGTAGCAAATAAGTTAATAAGCCACAACGGCACAGAGAGCCACATCATCCTTTAGCCTTCCCAAAAACCAATACAAGACCAACATTTACTCCCTTAGAAGCATCCTCTCCTCCCAACTGTGTCAAAGGAAGGAAGGTCTTCAAATTCTCTTAGGCTTATTGAGGGGCAGGGAAGATCTTCAAATTACCATTACCATTGTGCCTACTGCATATAGATTTAAAACTAGCTGGTGTTCAGAGAGGCTATTCTTGGAGGAGGAGGGTCACAAGTCAACAAGAGCTCTAGTGTTTTTGGACCTCAATCTGGACTGAAATTACTACCTGCCAGAACAGAAGCAGGAAATGGAATCATCTACCATAGGTCATTGAAGAAGGAATTAGGATCTACCACATAATCCTCAGAGCACAGGATATAAAGCACCTCAATACCTGAATTCTTGATGCAAAGATTAAGCAGGAGGCCTCAGACCAATATGATCTCCACCATCTCATGCAGAACCACCTCCTAATTGGGGTTTGTATGAGGAAAAGGAGACAAAGACTTGCTGGGATCCCACCAAAACACTCAAGACAACCCAGAGACTGAGACAGAGAAGGGTCTAGTACCAGCCATTCCATCCTGATGAGATAATGGCAATAGAATCCCTACAAAAGAGAGATGTAGTCCAAGCAAGCCCTACCCAACCCATCTAAAAGTACTAGAGAGTACTAACACAAACAAAAAGTTCTAATCCAAGAAGTGTGACTTAAAATAAGAAAGAAGTAAGTACTTTGGGTTAAGAGAAGCCTAAGAAATAAACCTATAGGAAGAAAGTAACCCCACAACAATAAGCAGGGTGTCAGAAGGGAGGAACAAAAGACCTGGTCACAGTAACTGCCAGTGACTGGAAAAAATGAATCAAGAGATTTTCAAATGAAATTAGAGCTGAGACGGCTGACTATCTTACCCAAGTAATAGATTCCTTTGCAGGGGTACAAGAGCAAGGTGGGGGTGAGGGAGGAAAATGGAGAAACAGTAATTGATGATTCCATGACATAACAAGAAATATTTATTATTGAATTATTGAAAAGTTTTTTTAAAGTTTTATTTTTTTAATTGCCATCAAAAACAACTAAACAAATAAATTAATAATGAAGTCATTTAAAAATCTTCAGGCTCCCTGAAATGTATAAGCAAAAAAAAGACCAGTCAAACCAACTAATCACTATGTTTAAAAGAAAGAAACTGCCTATATCCATTAGAACCAATGTGAAAATATGAAGAATCTATTGATCACATCTTGAAAAAAAGTCTGAAAATGCCCAGGAATGTCAGAGCCAAAATCAAAATAGCTTATAATTTAAGGGGGAAATATTGCAAGCAACTAGTGAGAAAGAGTTTAAGTGCAAAGGAATCACTATAAGGATCATATAACTGTCAAGCATCCCTGATGAAAAGACCAATACTGAGTCAAACTTTGAAAAGGAAATACAAGTGTCAAGAGAAATGTACTAAGGTAAATGCCATTGAGAAATTGGAAGGGACTAAATAATTATTAAATGTTTATTTTTTAAGACGAGAAAATAATTGTCTCTTGGGGCTCCTGCTGTCTTTTAGGCTTATCTTGGGGGTGAAGACAAATACAGAGGCTGAGTGTGGTTTTGTTTTCTTAGTTTTAAGGCAGATAAGGGAGAGACTAAGAATAGGGAACAAATGAGCAATTGTGAAGAATTTACTCTCATAAAAATTGAGTACACTGTGGTGGGGAGGAATGGGATTCTCATGAAACCCTTATCTAAATAGGACCAAGGAGGGTCAAATACAGAGGTTTGGTGTAGAAATATATTAAATTTGAAAAGGAAATAGGGTCAGGGGAAAAAGCAAGGGAGAGTAAAAAGTTTAAAAAAAAGAATAAAATAAGTCAGGAAATACAAGCAAATATACTTCAGAAGATTGTTCAAAAAAGAGGAGTTATAGAAAGATTAAAATTGTTTAAAAAAACAAAACAGAGTGGCATCAAGACTTAGTGAAAAGAGGGTTAAAGATAAGGTACAGATGATTTCTAATATAGATTGTTAGTGCTGATAAGATTTCTTTCTTTACTTCTGTGTTATAAAGAGTGGGATAAGAGAAGAAAGCAAGAAAAAATATATAAGAGGTAATGATGGAGAAAAATAAACAATGTGCAATCATAACCATAAATGGGAATAGAATGAACTCAACCATAAAATGGAAGGTAGGTAGCAAAATAGATTAGAAAGCAGGATCTTATAAGGTGGGGGGGGAAGGAGAGGGGAGAGCCCATTTGAAACAAGCTTCCCACTAATAAGTTAAAATGAAGGACTCTAGCAGAACGTTTTACCCTTCAGAAAAATCTTTAAAAGTAGGAATAGGGATCATGCTCTAAGACAAGGTAACCATAAAAATAGTCATGATTAAAAGAGATAAACAAGAAAACTAGTAGGCTATTAAAAAGTGGAATGATATCAGTACTTTATATAGACATACCAAATGGCTTAGCAACAGGGCATAATGTCATAAACAAATGAAGAAAAGGAAAAATATTATAACATTGCTTGGCCACAGTACAATAAAAATTATCAATAAAAGATCTTTGAAGAAATTATTCAAATTTTCCTGGAGAATGAATAAGCCTTTTGGTGGGTTGAAGACAATAGATAATTTCATTAAAGAATGTGGCAGAGAACATGCCAAACTCTTGAGATGGAAACAAAGCAGTCATCTGAGGGGAAATTTTTCTGTCTGAATACTTTTAGTGAATAAGAGAGAAGAAATCGATGAATTTGGCATGCAGTTTAAAATTTTAGAAAAGCAACAAATATCAAAACCTTAGCCAAACCCAGAAGTTGAAATTCTGAAAATCAAAGGAGAAAGACAAAAGATGAATGTTTACAAAGATATGAAATACCCAGAAAATTAAAGAAGATATAAATGAACTGTCAAAGAAAAATGGCCAGATATTCAAAGGACACAATTCTAATATCATAATTTATTTGTAAAAATAAGGAAAGCAAGGATATTATCAGGCTCTTAAGAGAACAATCTGGTCCTGTTACCTAAATGAGGGAAAGGTAAAGAAAAGTTACAGAATATTGACCCTAATGACTATTGACACAAAAAGGAAAGAGGTATTTCTTTACTTTATCATTCACATTATTATCACCAGGAAAGCTAGGTATCGCAGTGGATAGAATGCTGGGCCTGAAGTCAAGAAGACATATCTTCCTGAGTTCAAGTCCAGCCTCAGATACTTGCTAGCTGTGTGACCCCGAGCAAGTCACTTAACCCTGTTTGCCTCTGTGTCCTCATCTGTAAAATGAGCCAGAGAAGGGAATGGCAAACCACTCCAGTATCTTTAACAAGAAAACCCCAAAGGGAATGATGAATAGTTGGACGTGACTGAAACAACTGAACTGAACAACAATTATTATCACTAAACATCATTATCACTCATATTTGATCTTAATACAATTCTGACAATGAAAAAGACTTTTTTCCCCAATTAATGACTTAACATTATAACCAAAAGTTTAAAAAATAAGTCTATGTTGTGTGTCCTGTAACTTCTTATTTTATCTGCGGCTAGTTTTAATAATACTCCAATCTTATCAATAGCTTATATAGCTTCTTAGCACAATGCCTGGCACATAGTAGGTACTTAATACTTATTGATTCTATTCCATTGATAGAGGGATATGTAGGAAATAAATAATGAATGACAAAAAGGTGAAAGGAATAGCTAATATGTTAGATAACAAAAAAGAAAAACTGGTCTGTCTAGAGAAGTAATCAGGACATAAGGATTTTTAAAAACTGTCATGTAAATCAGTAGAGTGAGACATATTGATCTGAAATGAAAATACTTTATAACTATTTTGAAATATTTGGAAGGTTATAATTGGGAAGAAAGAATGAACTGGGTCCATATGGTGTCAGGTGGTGTCCTCAGGAAATGGGTAGAAGATATGGAAAAGCCTGTTTTGTCATAGTATAATGAAGAACTTTCTAATAATTTCAACTCTACTAAAACAGAATAGACTACCTTGTGAGGTAGTAAATTACTTGTTACTTGACGTATTGAAATAGAAGCTGGATGACCACATATCCTTAGTAAAAGAGAGGAAATTCTGCCTCGAGTAAGTTGAATTAGACGTCCTGTTAGGTTCCTTAATAATGCACCGTTTGCTGTTTACTTCATGCTACATACATTCCTGGAAAATAGAGACTGCTTGGGGGAAGAGGGAGTTATGCTTAGTACCTACTATAGTGCCTTACACATAGTATGTACTCTTTTAGGTATTAACACTATATCAAAACAAACAGTAATCTTACGATCAAGAAATGAGAGTATTATCATGTAACTCTTTAGAATATAGATTTTAATGACTTTAATGAGATTCTATAGTATGTAACAGCAGTAAATAAATATTAAAGATGTCTGCTGAGAATGAAAATAGTATAATATCCTATCTCTGTAATCATTAAAACACCCTCACTGAATATTTGTGAATTAACTAATGAAAAACAAAATGTACTTTAAACACTTGAGTGAGGGGCTGGTTGCTTTGAAAAAGTAAATTTTAATTTTAATTCTAAGAAACAAAGATCCTTAATTTGGTGAATAGAATCAAATTTTATAAAATTTATTTTTCTTAAGAAAAGGAGATATTAAAAAAATAAAATTTAATTTAAATTTTAAAAAAAGAAGAAAAGAAAAGGAGATGCCCGGATTAGAATCTAGTTTTATTATCCATTCCAGATAGGAATGTGAGATTAATCATTCCTTTATAAGTTTTCCTTTCACAGAATTGGAAGAGACCTCAGAAGCCATCTTCCCCAAAGATCCTCTCTACAACATACTGAAATATTGAGCTGCCTTTTATTTGAATGTTTCTAATGAAAGGAACACACTAATTCCTGAGTCATTCCTTTCCATTTTTAGACAACTCTTTTTGTTAGGAAGTATCAAGCTAAAATCTTTCTCATTGCCACTCCTGTCTTTCATTGCTAGTTGTGCCCTTTTTACCAGACTGCCCAGTAAAAGTATGTTTCATTAATGAGTTCTTTTGAATTATTAGTGTCTGTCATTTTTAAGTTGAGTTCAGTGTTTGAGTTTAATAATATTTCATTAGAAATTCAGTTGTCATGGTTAGTGTTTTGATGAGGTTTCGTGTTGTTAGTCTTCATTTGATCTTCCCCATATCTTTATAAAATTTTCTCGCTCATAGGCTTGAGAAGTTCTTATGCTAGTCAGCATAGCCAGCTTGGGCAAGAATTGCGTTCTGCTGTATCTCCTGACTTGCACATCACCCCTATATATGAAGGGAGAACTTATTATAGTCCAATATATCGTAGTCCAAATCATGGAACTGTTGAGCTCCAGGGGTCCCAAACAGCGTTATATCGCACTGGATCAGGTAGGTGTGAATTTTTTTACTTGGGCAGTTATTCAGTTTCCCAACAGAATTTATCCTGTTGAAACTGTATTCACTGTTAGAAAGAAATCATGTTGCCATCAGAATGATTGGTGAATAAAGCAACAATGATCAATAAATATAATAAATCAAGAGTTCATTAACTACTTATTCACAGGTAATGTATTTTTGCTTTGATTAAGCCTAATCAATTGAACATATAGTTTATACTTTTTTTTAAAGCTGTAGACATATTTTATGTTAGATAGCAGCTTGGAAAAAGAAATTGTTTGAGTTCAAATTTTCCTTTCTGTTTTTTGGTTCCTAAAGCAAATATGTTGAGAAAAGTTATATTTTTAATAGTATGCTATTCATATATTTTCACGTTTATTTATAACAATTTCTTACACACAGACAACACACACATACACATGCTGTACAAAATCCTTCCCCTGTATTTGATTTACATTAAATCCTAAAATACATTGGAAGCTGAATATTGGTATCCTTCATAACTAAATCATTGGCACCAATTCTGATACTAATATAAAACAAAAATACTAATTAGACTACCTGCTTAGCTCTGTGGTTATACTAGCAACAAAATCTTGCCTAAAACACCAAGACTAAGTCAAAGTTGATTTAATCAACTCGAGTTACTGTCTTTTCTATTGTAGAATAAAATTCCTATCAAGCAAAATCCTTGTTTCTTAGAATTAAAATCAAAATATATTTTTAAAGCAACTAACCCTTCAACAAAGTGTTTTGAAGTACACTTTGTTTTTCCATTGGTATTTTCATTTGTTAATTCACAGATATTCAGCGAGTATGTTTTAAATAATTAGATTGGATAAGATTATGCTATTTTCATTCTCAGCATATTTGTTTTTTAATATTTATTTACTGCTTTTGTATACCACAGAATCTTCATTAAAATCTATATTCTGAGGAGAGTTACATAATATACTCTCATTTCCTCCTCATAAGGAGTTTGCTTTGATAGAGTATTAATACCTGATCAAATTTTTAACTGCCTTTAGGTGTTTTTTAAATGGCTGATTGTATAAGACTTTACTTATACAAAATACTTGTGAAAAATCATTTTACTACTTGAAGCATGAATGTTTCAGATTTTCATGAAAATGATTAACCTCATTTAAATATAGTATAAATTTACATAGAGATTTTGAAAATCTTGACTTTATCCTAGGTGTTGGAAATCTGCAAAGATCATCCAGCCAGCGAAGCACTCTTACATACCAAAGAAACAATTATGCTCTGAACACAACAGCTACCTATGCGGAACCCTACAGGCCAATGCAGTATCGAATGCAAGAGTGCAATTATAACAGACTTCAGCATGCAGCACCAGCTGATGATGGTACAACCAGATCACCATCCATAGATAGCATTCAAAAAGACCCTAGGCAAGTACCAACAATTATCAATAACTATACAGTATTATAAAAATCAGTTCTTAAAATTAACTTGGTTTAAATACCAAGCCTATAATATCAACAATACCCAATAGATACTACTTTGGATTGTATTTCAGGTATGATGATCATTCTAAATAGGAGTTTCTTTTTTCATTGCTTTAATCGAAGTATAAAAAAATGCATGCTGTTGCTTGACATAGTTTGGGCATTGGTCATTGAAGTACTTAGATGCTAGGAAAACTTTGATAAGAAGGTATTTCCCAAATTAATTTATAGGCTGCCATTAGGCTTGACCTGTTAAGTATTAAACATGATGATTTAATATTTTAGAAGCAAATTCCTAATTTTTCCTATTGATGGGCATATATTTATTAACCAATTTATTTTAAAACTTCTGTTAATTATCTAAATTTTGGAAAATATGGTTTAATATGAATTTTTGTAATTACCTAAAAAGATTTTCCTTTTAATTTTCTGGCAAGATTCCCATTCCCCAATATTTTCATTTAATATACTACCCGTTCAGAAACATTCATGATAAATATTTCTTGATTTCAACAAGTAGGTTTCATTTAATCAATGGGCATTTAAAATTGAGGAGTAATTAGAAATGATTAAAACTAAATTTTTTTCTTAAAAACCGAAAATCACTACCAAATTTTACTTTGTAAGTATTCGTTCCTTTGACCTTCCTCCCCACCAACAAGTTGTTTTTG
Source organism: Pseudocheirus occidentalis (assembly GCA_028646575.1). Classification (NCBI taxonomy): domain Eukaryota; kingdom Metazoa; phylum Chordata; class Mammalia; order Diprotodontia; family Pseudocheiridae; genus Pseudocheirus; species Pseudocheirus occidentalis. The sequence goes on from CM053596.1 coordinate 166,408,508, forward strand.
CTAAATGTCATCAATTCTTACATATATTCCACCAATTTGTTCTTTTAGATAGGATTATAAAGCATCAGATAAATGCTTGGGTTCTATTGTTGTTGTTATTCTTGTTGTTGAAACAGACTAACTGAGAACTATTTGAAACCAAATATGTTAATCACAGAACCACCAATACTGCCCTTATTTGCAGTAAACTAATTTTTCTTTTTTTTTTTTTTTATCAGTGTCCATTTAGCAAAAGCTATTTATTTTTAGCCACAGTGGAAGTACTCAAATACTCTTATTTTCTGATGTTTTGCTAAGTGATGACAATGATCAATTTGTTACAAACTTTGATTGCTAGTTAATATACAATTCAATTATTCTTGGACCACCACCCAGTCCACCCTCCCTCCTAGACATGCTGGGTTAGATTCTTTGCCTGATATTATGTTCAAATGTTGCTTAGCAGAATATCACTAAATATAACATTTTAGGATGTTGCTTGCTATTTTATCTTGACTGAGCCTACAAAAATAAATAAAATGACAGTATTTATGATAGTTGAGAAAAGCAATAAAGTGATTGATATGTGCTTTTATTTTTTATGTGCTCCCAAAGTCTCCATTTTTGACCTCTGAATTTATTCACTATAAACAAGTATTTCATATATGGTAATGTAATTCAGTTATTCATAATATGATAATTTCATAGTCTCAAGCTTTGATGATATGAAACTTTTCCTTATAATGAACTTGATAGTATGAATAAATTATTATCTTAGGATAATAAAAGTAGCAGCCATATTCATAGAAATTGAAGTCAAGGTGAAAAAAGTTCAGCATTTTGAATTTCAAAAAAGCATGAAAAGAAATGTAAAATTTTTAAACATTAGATCAGGTCGTAGTTTCATTATTGAAAATTCCTGGTACATCCGAAGCCCAACAATGGTAATAATGGAGACATTTTGCACTTTAAATTGTCTTTTTATTCACTTTAAATCTTTGCATATTAAGAAAGTAAATTATATGACACTAGTTTATATCAAGGCAAAGTACTACCTTCATTGCAATGTGGGATGTTAATTAGATTTTTTTGGTATTGTATACCAATATGAAAACTTAACCTTTCTTGGATTGATATCACAGCCTATTCATCACCTCATCCTTTGTGATTCTTATTCATGTCTTTCTATTAATCTACCATAGACCACCTAATGTTCTGAATTGCCTTTCCTTGGTTCTTTTCATATTTCATAAATATAAGCATATTAACCTGAATTGAGGTACAAAGCAATTCAGGGAAGCTGAAGTCTGACTTACTTGTGCACCACCTCCCTAATTTCCTTGCTACCCTCTTTCCCCAACCCATCTCTCAACTGTGTAATTTTTCCTGGATGATATATATCAATGTATTCCCCCTGTGATTATCTCTGTAACTTTCTGGAACAAAGTTCCCTTTCCTAGTCTCTACTCTCCCATGTGTGCTCCTTATTAGTATCCCTGTGCTTGGCACATAATAAATGCTTAATAAATGTATTTTCATTCATTCATAAAGACAATATACGGAAATATTCCTTTTAGGACTAATTTTAGCATTAGAATTCTAGCCTTAGCTACACATACGCCATTGAGAAAGCTGTTCACTCTTCAGACTGTAGGTTCATGAGGTCCTAATAGGAGGATGCAATGAAGCACCTGCCACCAAAAATGAAATTTATGGTAATGATTTTCTGTGCTTGGTATGTAAGTTGATCCCAGTTTTTATTAAGATCTTTTAAAACTTAAAAGGGCAACTAATATACCACACTGTAGGTATCAGTTTGTGTTCCAAGGGCATGTAAGTAGTAGACTTGTTGTATTTTAAAAATTTTGACTTATGTAGTATTATTTCAGGCACAGAATTTGTGTGACTAAATACATCAAGAAATTTTAGACATAATTTTGAGATTTTATTCTTCTTTGTTTCTTAATTCTTCCATGGTGTTATCAACACAGGCACTCTCTCTCCACTTTCATCCATCACGACTCTTACATACAACTCAAGCTTCCTATTAATTCTCCTATGAAGATCCAAACACTATACTGAAAACTTTCCCAAGTTCTGTAAATGTTTCAGAAATACCATATAATGGTTGGACTGTATTTTTAAATCACTTCCTGATATTCTGGTAGATTTTTAATTCATGTTCTTAAATACTAATTCTTATTCTTATTTCTCAGATATAGTCACACAGACTTGTCAGTAAGCATTTATTAAATGCCTACTATTCAGACACTATGCTAAGCACTGATACTGCAAAGAAAGGCAAAAGACGATCTCTGCTAACTAGGATGTTTTCATTTATATTCTTCCTCATACATAAGAATGGGTCACGTCAAGAAATGTAATACTTCACAAATAAATTATGGTACTAGATCATTAAAATGTATTTCTAGCTAGGTTTTCTTCTTTGCCTCTGAGAGGGAGACAAGAACTCTTCTCTGGTCCTCCAAACTGCAAGTTCGCAAGAAGAAAAAAATTGCTGTTTCATGAAATTGATCAAAGGATTTCTTTCACATGTGGGTAGGAAAAATCCCCATTCAGACACTGAGAAAAACTGTGAAGCATCCTCTCTACCATGACTGAGCCACATATTTTGGGGGTACTCAGATAATAGAAGAGTAATTATTGAATTTCTCTTTAAAGAGAACCATAGGTTCAAGATATTGTGCAAGTCTAGAGTCTGATTTCCTCTCAATTAAGTGGCGTTTTTTATTGTTTTGTAACTATATTAATTCATTTTCTACTCACTATTAAAATCAAGCACCATCACTATAAGGAATATGAAAAAAAATATGGAGGAAGAGAAATAAAGAAATCTCTTACAGTTTTTGAAGTCTGTTTTACCTAAGTACATGTCAATGTTCTGTTTATTCAGAGGTCCAACTAACACAGATTCATACTCTGCATATGTGTTGATCTCCTTGCAAAAATGATCTAATTTGGAGTTTTAGATTTTGTAATGTTCAGATTAATGAATGGAATTTAACTAAAAACAGGAAAAAGCTGATTTAATAAAAATAAGCTAATAGAAAAGGCTCTTTATTTTAAAGGCTTTTTTTTTCCTACTCTAAATATAATTCTTTTCTCTCACTATTAATGTGTAGATTCTTGGTGAGTTTGTTTTTGAGGATTTATCAAGGTCAGCCAACTTACTGATTGTTAGATCCATTTTCAAGTGAGCCAATTTTCTCCTGATGTAACAAGTTTACATTTTAAAAGCCCTCACTTACATTTCTAAAATTAGGCTCAAAAGAGTAGCAGGATCCTCTAGATATCACCCTGCAATTCTTTCTTTCCCTATCAGTTCTCTCCATTCACCAAGCTAAAGAACCCTCACTTATCCTGTGTTAATCTATGTTATGTAGATATATAAATTCATTAAATTTAAGCCTGTAGTCTTCCAAAAGAATTGTGGTATTTTTGCCTAGTGCTATGAAAAAAAAATGAAAGCTATCAATTAAAGATATTTTCTTTTAAATGAAACCAATGGGAAGAAGTTATATGTACAAAGTTTTTCTTTTGTCTCGCTATGTCTCATTTAGTTATACCCTCATATCTTTTTGTCTGAGCCTTTGCATATTTTTGTCACTTTTTAAAAAATTTTACAGAGATTTTTGGTATTTTAACAACTTTATTTCTGTTGCGAAGGTACTCTTTCTTGGCAATAATAATAATTTCGTTGTACCAAAAGCACAAATTAGAAAAATTCTTGGAATTGTATTTTTTCTCTTGCAGAGAATTTGCTTGGCGTGATCCTGAACTGCCCGAAGTCATTCACATGCTACAACATCAGTTTCCCTCAGTTCAAGCAAATGCAGCAGCCTACTTACAACATCTATGCTTTGGAGATAACAAAGTGAAAACTGAGGTACAAGATGTCTGAATGAAAATAAAGGAAAGATCACTCTTTAATTTAAAGGTCTCACAGGGAATTATTTTATTCAATTAAATAGTCTTTTTAAAATATTTTACAACAATTTTTATTATTTTGGAATCTAATTATACATTTAAGTAGTACTCACAAAGGCTGGACTCATAATATTTGAAGTGATTTTAATGTAATTTTCAAGTTATTTGTCTTTATAATTAGCTTGTCTTAAACCATAGAAATCTAGTCAATTTAATCTTATTTAAGAAAAATATTTTCTTATACAAAGCTTTGGAACAAAAATGATTGCATTCCTTAAACTAATAAAAGGGAATACATGTATGTATTTGGCATTATGTCAGCATATAGTGGAGCAAAATTATAGGTTATAAACATGAATTTCTATAAACTTTAAATTTTATCAGCATTTTTGTCCTTTCAGAGAAATTTATTGATCATATTGATAATTTATTTAATTTGACTAATTGAATTACTGTTTCCTACAGTTTCTTAAGCTATAATTTTTATTTATCAGTTTGGTCTATAAAATACCATACCAGTGACTGACCTATGGTTGGATACCTCAAAAAGAACACGGAAATTATATTCAGTCTCCCTGGAATATGCTCTGTACTTAACAACTTCTGTGTCTTTGTTCACACCATTCCCTGGTCTGAGAAATTTATATCTCTACACTAGTTCAAATTTTACCTTTCTTCATGATACAGTACAAATGCCACTTGTTCATAATAATCTAGATTTATACTGAGTTTAGGGACGTGAAGCAAGAACTGTTGTTAGAGGTGCAGAACAGTACATCCAAAACATTGGGTCTTAAACCCAATACCAAAGAATGTGAGAATTCTTACAGCGTTCTTACTAGCTGTGTCTTATGGTCTGAATTTTGGTGCCTCAGAGATTATAATAGAGATGTAGTCTAGGAAAGTACACTGTCTCCGCGTGTTTATTAATAAGCAAGTACTAGGTACAAGGCCCTGTGATACTATCTTTTTCTTGTCTCTTACTGTGGTATTGAGGCTACCCTGTGTTCTCAAAGGCCATGCAAGAAAAATAAAAGCTCAGACAGGTTCTAACTATTTGGGAAGGCGCAGCACCGAATTGACTTCAGATTAAAACTGTTTGCATCATAAAAGGATTGGTGAAGGGAACTTTATATTGGTGAAATTGAGGCCATTAAAGTATGTGCAGGGTATTGTACAAAGACTTTCCTTTGGATCATTACATATCAGAGCTTAAAAGAAGTTCACAGTTCATCTTGTCCAGTGCCTTCATGTACAAAGGGGGAAACTGAGGTACTAAGACTTTTCTTAAGTCACACCACAGTTAGTAACAGTGGTAGGCCTAGAATACAAATTTCTTAACGTTTTATACAGTTGACATTCCACTCTGCATTCTGACCTCTGGTCAGTTTAATTATCTGTTGCCCCAGCAAGGGAAACATAACTACAAGAGGTATTGCTACTCTTCAGTTAAACAAAAAGCCAGGTCCCAGAAACACAAATACAAGATTCTAGCAAAGCTAAGATTTGAGGAATTTGTATTAGTCATTCAGAAAACCATTTTTGGAGCTTCATTTGACTATGGATAACATTGCTGTCTTTCTCCCTTCTAATTCATTTGCAATCTCTGATGGAGAATTGGTCAGAACTAATACTTATTTTCATTATATACTCAACACATAAATCAACCAAGGTCAATTTAGACTTTCTAATATCTGGTACTACCTAAAAATGAAAAAGTTTACTAGCTTTTTATAACAATGTGAAACTCTTTCATTCTAGATATAAAGTTTAAGATAATTGAATTCTTTTTGTTATTTTTCTTAAGTATACATATTTGGTTTTCAAACAGGAATATCTTTAGTCCCAATTCTCTTGGCTAAATTAGAAAAATACTTAAGAGATTTACTGATCATAATTGGAATTGGCCAACCTTAAAGAAATAATTTTAAGGTGTACATACGCCCTTCAAAATTAGGAATAATTAGTTAAGTTCTTAATTTTACCACCTACATTCCTAATATAATCTATATAACACTTGGATTCAGATTCTATTTTGATTCATTGTCTTCTGACCACAGGTTGATTGTCTTAAAGTAATCTCAGAGTTATTGAGGAAGCTTTTTTTTTTTTTGGAGGGGGGAAGGCTTTTGGGGCAATTGGGGTTAAGTGACATGCCCAGGGTCACACAGCTAGTAAGTGTTAAAGTGTCTGAGGCTGGATTTGAGCTCAGCTCCTCCTGACTCCAGGGCCAGTGCTCTATTCACTGCACCACCTAGCTGCCCTGTGAAGAAGCTATTTTTGACAACTAAGACTATATGTATTAGTTAGAACACACCTTGCCCTCTAAAACATATATTGATTGGCATGAAAAGCTTATTTCTTAGTCTAAATTACTTGAAAAATTGAAGCCAGTTTGACTCCATAGGGTAGAAAAATTGACATTTATTCAACAAGCTATCTTACGAACTATGGTTATGTGCAAGGTACTACAAGGAATTAAAAATGAGAATCAAATTGTCCCCTCTCCAAAAAAAAATGAAGTCAGTTCACAGCAGAAAAGAAGTTTTTGAAAATCAGAAAGTACTTTATCCATTTGTATGTCAACAAAACATAAAATTCAAGTGCAATTGATTAGGTACTTCATAAATATAAAACAGTCAGACTAACAAAATAAGACATTGAGATCTTGAAGACCCTGGTCTCAGAAGAGAAATCAGGTAAGCCCTAAGTGAAATGCCAAAAAGCCAAACCAACACCTTGAGTCAGATTTGTAAGCCTTTCTCTAATTTAATCAAGGGCATATGTTTGCAGTGGAGACACACTAGAAACTTACTCAGTACGTTATTTGACCTAGTTTTAAAAATACTAGTGATAACAGTAAAACAAGGGAACACAGTAAAAGTATTAATATTGCCAAAGAGGAGACAAAGTCATCCCTATTGGCAGACGACATAACATGTTGTGCTTAGTAAAGCCCAGAAAAATCAGTGAGGAAACTGAAAACAAGTAGCTTCGACAAGAGAGCAGGCCACAAAATACAATTAATCCACAGACACAGTCGGCATTTCTATATAACATGAAAAAAAACATGGAAATTGTAAGAGGAATTCCACCTAAAATAATTAGAAAATACATACATATCTTTGAGTTAGCCTACCAAGACAGACAGACACGCTCACACACAGGGTGTAGGATATAGAAAGAATTCACAGAATGACACGTTTTTGTCTGACACATTTAATTGTGCTAAATCTCTTTGTTATAAGTGGTGGCTCTTTAAGAGGAAGAAGAGGGAAAGATATATGAAGAAATGTAAGTGATCGTGTAAAAATAAAATTTTATTTAAAAACAAAAACAATTTTACACCATCAAAATTGACGAAATATTTTAATCTTATGATTTCTTTTATACTTTGTTTACTTGAGAATTTTGCCCTTTAATCATAGTTGGCACATGGCGTGTGCTTAATAAATGTTTATCTTATCAAACCCCTCCCTGTTACCATTCTAGTGAAGGGCCTTATTGCCCCCAAACCAAAGTATTGAAATAATCTGCTGGCCAGGCTTCTTGTTTTACTGCCTTGTTTTTCAGCAAGTCTACTGTCCCTGAAGTTGAAGGACAAAGGACACATACCACCAGGGTGTCACTGAGAAAATCACTTCCCCTCCAAGTTCCAGTCTATATTACTGCTGTCATATTTGTTTTATGAACAAACTTAGTGTGATTCTTCTGTTTGAAACTTCTCATTGGTTTTCTCTTACCTACCAGATAAATCCTCTAGTTCAGCGGTTCTCAACCTGTGGGTTATGTTCCATTTGTAACAATGAAAATACATCCTGCATATCAGATAGATTCATAACAGTAGCAAAATTACAGTTATGAAGTAGCAACGAAAATAATTTTGTGATTGGGGGTCACCACAACATGAGGCACTGTATTAAAGGGTCGTGGCATTAGGAAGGTTGAGAACCACTGGTCTAGTTTAAGGTTTTCCACACTCTTGTCATTGCCCGCCTCTCCAGCCTTCATACCCCCGTCATCAGTGTGCCATTCGTGCAGGCCACAGTGGAATGCTTGCTAGCTCCTGATAGGCCTCATTATTTCCATTCCCATGCATTCTCTATGCCTAGTTGACTTCTGCTTCCTATATCTACCTGTTAAAAACAGACCCAGATCTCTAAGACCCAGCTCAGATATTACATTCTCCATGAAATCTTCCCCGATTTAAAAATGATCTCTTCTTCACTGCACAGCATTCATTTTCTATATTATACAGTTATGTTCCGTTCCTTTTTCCAATCCTACATATATGTGTTACATGCATACATGTTGCAACAGACAGCACGCATGGTGATAGAACCCTGGGCCCAAGGTCAAGAAGTCATCTTCTTCAATTCAAATTCAACCTCAGACATTTGCTAATTCACTTAACCCTGTTTGCTTCAGTGACCTCATCTGCAAAAATGAGCTGGAGAGGGAAATCACAGTGTCCCTTTACCCAAAAAATGACCCCAAATGGAATCACAAAGAGTCAGACATCTGAAAAATGAGTGAATAGCAAATATTGCTTTCCTCTGTGAGATTATAAGCTTTATGAGAATGAAGATTATCTTTCCCAGAACCTGGTATCATTCTTTGTGTAGTAACAATAATAATAAGTGTGAAATTTTAAGGCTGGATGATTTAATTTATTAGAATTTAATTAATGATTTAATTTATTAGAATTTTACCTTCATGCATGTGCAATAATGTTGAACTGTTTACATTATATTTCTAGGTATGCAGATTAGGAGGAATCAAATATCTGGTTGACCTTTTGGACCACAGAGTTTTAGAAGTTCAGAAGAATGCTTGTGGTGCCCTACGCAACCTTGTTTATGGAAAATCTACAGATGAAAATAAAATAGCCATGAAAAATGTTGGTGGGATACCTGCCCTGTTGCGATTGTTAAGAAAATCTATTGATGCAGAAATAAGGGAACTTGTAACTGGTAGGTACGGAATATATAGATAGCTCTTTTTTTATTTAGCCAAAGAACCTGTTTGCCAGTAGTTGAAATTTGAAAACCTGCTACAAATAAGCCTGGCTTTCAGGCACCATCAGAGAATTGAATAACTAATCAAATAATCAGGCTGAGTCTACAATAAGGTGGATTTAGCACTACAACTATGTAGAATATGATATAATCTCTGATGATAAAGATATCTCAGCGGCACAAAGGACAGAATGCTGCAACCCGAGATTAGGAAGATCTGAATTTAAAAGTGGCCTGACACACTTACTGATTGTATGACCCTGGGCTTTCTTCATCTGTAAAGTGGGGATAGCCCTTAGCATTCAGGGTGGTTGTGAGGATAGAATGAGATATTTCTCAAGTGCTTCGCAAATCTTTAAGCACTATATAAATCTGAGTTATTATTATTGACACTTTAGAAGCCACACTGTCTCTGAATATTAACTGTTATGTCAATAAACAAGGAAGCATTGGTTAATAATTACCTCCAGTTTTTAAAATACCATATAAACTATAATTTATCATATTTGTACCATACAAAAGATACAAGAATATTTTGATTCTTTGGTTGATTTCAGTCAGTAATCAATAAGCATTTATTAAGTAAGAAAATTCTGGGGATATGAAAAGAGCTAAAGGACAGTTCCTGCCCCTGAGGAACTCAACAGTCTAATTTGATCAAAATATTTGTGGAATACCTTTTTTGGAAGGGTAGGAAAATAAAACTATCCTTTACTGTTAAGGAAAGGGATAGGAAGTACACCTGTGATTTAATTGACATAAATAACTCCTAGAAAGAGATGCTCTTTCTACCACTATCAATCAGTACTTTCTCTGCAGTTGGTAATCTTCACAGATTGGTTGGAGCACTGAGAGAGTGAGTGAGTTGCTCCAGATCACTCAGCCAGGATATATCAGAGGCTTTCTGGCTTCAGGGTTCCAGTTATCTGTCCATTAAGCCATAATTCCTCTTACACCAAACAAGAATATACAGTACCCCCTAAAGCAACCCACATTCTCCATTCCCCTTGCCTTTGCACGTGCATTCCCTATCCCCAGTTGCTTCCTGCTCCTGTCTCTGCCTCTTAAAAATATGCCCATTCTATAAGACTTGGTTCAGCTACCTCCTTTTCCACAAAACCTTCCCTCATTTTCCCTCAGCTCATGGCCACAATGGAGTCTTATGGCTAAATTATCTGATTAATTGAAGGTTTTTGTAAGGCAAGATCATGACAAATGTTTTTCATGTTCTTTCCTCATTTGGGGAAAAAAAAATGGCTTCTTTCTGCTTTGCTCTGCCCTGATTAGGGAGTTAAAAATAAATGATCTAACTCAGCGGTTCTCAACCTGTGGGTTATGTTCGATTTATAACAATGAAATTACATTCTGCATATCAGATATTTACATTATGATTCATAACTAACAAAATTACAGTTATGAAGTAACAACAAAAATAATTTTATGGTTGGGCATCACCAACTGTATTAAAGGATTGCAGCATTACGAAGGTTGAGAACCACTGATCTAACTGATCATTCTTTCCTAGATTACTTCAGAGATGGATATATTATACCTTATTGCCCATTGACTTGAAAAGGGACCCTAATTTTGAAGTCTAGGGATTCAAAATACTTAAAACCTGCATCTATTTTATTTATGAAGATGATTTAAATTACTATAAGCTAACAAGTGAGTTGAACATAGTTGATAATTTATATATGTGTAGGTTTGTGAACATTTACTGTCATTAGACCCAAGCTGTAGTTTTATTTTACAGTTTTTTAAATTCAGTATTTAATATTCAGTGACTGTGTTTAACAAAATGAAAGCTTGACTTTATACCAAGATCCGATATTTCTGTGCCAATGTAATAGATTGTCCTTATACTCACTGCCTTTTAAGTTGGTATTGGGTCTTTAAGTGTCAAGTGTCTAAGGCTGGATTTGAACTCGGGTCCTTCTGACTCCAGGGCCTGTGAACCATTCACTGCACCTCTTAGCCACCCCCAAGTTGTGGTTTTATATTTTTTGTTACAATCAATAAGATTACTACAAATCGTCCTTTCTATCCTCAGGGCCTAGAGATTAAATAGAGCTGATTCTCAGCTTCTCTTGTAGGGAATTATCCAATGAAAAGAAGTGTTTGGATATTGTTGTTGCTGTTTTAGTTGTTTGGGAGTTTAAGTAAATTTTTAATAGCATTAATTGGGATTCATAAAAGAATGAAGGAAAGGATAATTGCTGTAGTATCATGTTATCAGGTATATTCATTTGTTAGTAAGGATCATTATGCTAAATTTGCATCATTGAGGTTGGCAGAACATTAGAATATAACTTTGTTATAAAAATATTCTTTGTAATGGAATTTTTTTTGGTCAAACAATTCTTACCTGTACATACATATTATGAAAATAGAATATTTTGTAAATCAGAAATGATTAGGGAACATTAAGATGACTGATTTATTTAACAAAGCCATAAGAAAGCAAGCTTCTTATTCACCATTAGTTTATTGGAGACAATATCCTAGAAAGACAGCTTGGATTAGGAAGATAACACTATATAGTAACTCTTACTTAAGTGTTTCAGGACTTTAAATGACTAAACCTGAACTAGTCTTCAGTCCACAGCCCTAGTCCATAAGACTCATATTCAGAGTTTTTTTTCAAGGGGGCTGCTAGGTGGCACAGTGAATAGAGCACCAACCCTGGAGTCAGGAGGACCTGAGTTCAAATTCTGCCTCAGGCACTTAACACTTACTAGCCGTGGGACTTTGGGCAAGTCACATAACCCCAATTGCCCAGCCTTCCCCCCTCCAAAAAGAAAAAAGAAAAAAAAAGTCTTTTTAGCTTGGTAGAAGCTTATGTTCACTGCTGGCACAGCTTTCAAAAACTCAAGGACAATTTTATACCTTGGTCAATCATTAGAGAACTAGTGAGAAAGTGGGCAGCAGTTGCTAAAAATCATTTGGAATTAGAGGATACTAATAGTTTTTAGACAGTAAAATTTGAATTTAGCTCTTGATACTCTAAATATGAGTTCCTTCCTTTTCCAGATACCAACAAGTAGACATACTGCTGGAAAAACTGAATCTTACAAATCCAGATATCCTTACCATAAATAGAACCAGAAGAAAGAAAAGTTGTAACTAAATATATTGGTGGTTCACAGGTTAATAAATTGGCTGGGTGTTTTGGTTTTTGTTGCATTCCCAAAAGCTTCAAGAATTTTTATCATGGGATACTTCTTCATCACATATTGCAAGAAATATTTGTATTTGCAAAAGGACCATTATGAAAATAATTGCACCTGTACACCACCATCAGTTGCATAGGATGACATAGTTAAGAAATGTTCTAAATTTAAGACCCTCTAAAGCAATTCAACATATGCCCTGATGCTTGGCTGCTTCAGTGCAAAAGTGTGTGAGTAGTTGAGGAAAGGAAGAAAAAAATGGAGAAAATATGGTTCAAGAAAAAGAAAGAGAAACCAAAGATGTAGATTACATAGAAGACTCATGTCTCTATATATTATATTTTCTTTAAAAAAAAAAAGCATGCTAAATATGGCAAGCACCAAATAGCAAAAAGAATGAAATGGTCTCCATTTCAATAGACAGGAAAATACTGGTGGATATTCTAATTATCAAGAAGTTAGGGCAGCTAGGTGGAACAGTAAATAGAGCACCAGCCCTAAAGTCAGGAGGACCTGAGTTCAAATTCAACTTCAGAAACTTGACACTTACCAGCTGTATAACCTTGGGCAAGTCACTTGACCCCAATTGCTTTGCTTTGCCCCCTCCAAAAAAAAAAGTCAGCAATTTGTGCAAATTCATAGTTAACATCAGAATTTATAATCAAGAAGAACAGTAATGAGAAATGCGTAGCATATAACTAAGTTTTAATCCTGAATTGTTTAAACAAGCTATCAGTAATAAAAAAAATTAAAACTTTATGACAGAAATGGCATTACTATCAAGTAGAGTTGAACTGGTTTACCAAGTGGTCAAGTTTGGGAAGAAAGAAGAATGGCCAGTGTGGGGGTACATAACTTGGGAAAGTTATGGAGGACATTATGAGGACAAAGAATAGAGTTAAGGGCTTACAAGGCAACGGGAGAGGTGGAAAGAACACAGACTGTTCAGATAAAAGAATTTCAAAGTTCATACTCATGGAAGTCTTATGCATTTGTCAGTGATAGTAATATAAAGAGTTTAAACATCTTTGTGTGTAGCTGAGGTAGACTAGAATAGATCGTGGGGCTATATAAATAAATATATATAAGTAGCTGAGTGAAAGGCCATGGAGGAGCTTACTCTTCCTACATATACTCCAACAATGAAGTAGAAGGGGGATCATATCAAATAATCAAGAAATCTAAAAAGAACTATCAGCATACTTCTATATCCAGCCTGCCACTGCACAAAAAAACTGGCCAAAAGCCAAGAGTATCTGCGTGAGGAGTGTCACCTGTAAAGTCAACACTGACTCAGATGAAAAGCCAGAAATCTATAAAAATGCCATGAATGAGGATATCTGAAGATACAGAGTGGGGGAAGGAATTATAGATGATCACAGTATTGCCCTGACCCAGTGGGGGTTGGAGGAGGAGTACAGCAAGAAAAGAGGAACCCAGAGCTCTGATTAGGAATCTTTAAGTCTATCAGTGTCATGATCACAGACACACTAATGGGAAATATAATCCATTGGCAAGAGTCAAGAAAATTAATGTCAGAATGATTAAACAGAGACTCACCTAAGAATTGATTTAGCCTGCTCCAAGGACCAAGTCCCAAATCAAAAACTTATGCTGGGGACATTAATAAACAGAAAGAAAAAAAACACTGAATGCTATGAAAAAATATTATGGTCAGGTGGTACCTAAAAGCTAAACCCAAAAAAAAGAAGTAACACTAGAAAAACTACAGGCAAAGCCTCAAACGAAGAATGGATTGGCTACAAGTACTACCCAAGTACCTGCCAAGATGTTAAGCAATAGATTTAAAAAACAAATTTTAAAGATCTAAAAAGCACTTTGGAGGGAAGAATTAGAAGAAAAATAACTTTGAATAAAAATTGGAAACTTTAACCAAGCAACAGATTCCCTGAAAATGAGAATCATCAGAACTTGGTGGCTCCATAAGAAAATGAAAAATAATTAAAATAAAATTTTAAAGTTACTATCAAAAACAACTGACCTGGGAAACAGGTCAAAGAGATACAATTTAGGAGTGATCAGAAGACTCCCTGAGCACCATAACCTAAAAAAAATAATGCCTGGATATCCTGTTTCAAAATTCATAAATACAAAGTGGCTATATTTATTAGAACCAGAGTATAAAGTGAAAATAGACTCCAATTTACTTCCTGAATGAAACCACAAAATGAATTCCTAGAAATGTCGTAGACAAAATCCAGAGTTTCTGGGTCAAAGAAAAAACTACTGACAGCCAACAAAAAATAGTTCAAGTACCAAAGAACTACACCCAGGAACACAAAACACTTGGCAGCAAGTGTTTCTACTTATATAGAAAGAAAAATCTTGGAATGTGATCATCAAAAAGGTAAGCAATAAAAGCTTGCAATCAGCAGTAACTTAGCGGTAACTTATCCTGGAAGACTTAGTATAATTCTGCCAGGGGAAAAAATGGACTTTTAATGACAGAAAGAAGACTAAACACTACTATTGAAAAGATCAAAGCTGAGTATAAACTTTGAACTACAAACATCAAGAGAAACCTAGAAAGGTAAATATATTTGAGTAATCAAAGAGGCCAAATTATGCTAAAGTGTTTAACTTCTCATAGAGGAAAAAAACATGTATCACTTCAGAATTAAGTAAAACAGGAATTCACACAGTGGTTTTGTTCTCAGTAGTCTTTAAAAGAAGAAAAGAGGGAAAGTGAAATACTGTAGGAAAGAAATTAGGAAGTCTAGTGAGGCACTTTCTTGGTCATATAAATTTATTTTGCTTATCCATTCTGTCAACCTCTTCCATTTTATGAGCACGTTTATACCGTTCACATTCACAATTCTGATAGTTATTTCCTTCCATTCTTTTCTCTTATACTTTTGGGAGTTTCTTTGAAGAGATGATCAGTGGATTCTTGGTCCAAGATGATGACCTTTCTTTTGCCCTCAGGAGTCTTTCTTTAGGTCAGAATTTCCCTTTTGTTGGGTTGTATTTTGCTGCCATAAACTGTAAAGTCTTCCCTCTCCTGTTATTGGCCTTAGTTGAAACCTCTTTCTTTGGGTAAGGAAAGAGAGGAAGGGGGAGGCTTTTTCTTTAATCTTCAGTAAAATCTAGAGTTGTCCTCCAAAGACTTGTATACTACACAGAAGTTTCACACCTACTTATCATGATTTCAAAAAAAAATTAATCAGAAGACACTTGATGTAGTAAGAACTGCAGAAAATGTGTAGCTTCTTTCTTAAAAGTGAAAATCAAAGTCCATGGGCCATGCAAATTTTATTAACTTCTTTAACTACTAGTAAAATATGTTGACAAAACAGTGTTTAATGCAAATGTGAATAAATCGGTATCTTCTCTGAACACATATATTCTTGACAGCCTCATGTAGTGGGTTAAAAGCATACCTCAGGGGCGGCTAGGTGGCGCAGTGAATAGAGCACTGGCCCTGGAGTCAGGAGTACCTGAGTTCAAATCCGGCCTCAGACACTTAACACACAAACTAGCCATGTGACCTTGGGCAAGTCACTTAACTCCAACTGCCCTCCAAAAAAAAAAGCATACCTCAGAGTCAGGAAATCCTGGAAAACTTAGATTCAAAGTTTGCCACTGACACATGCCAACTGAGCATCCTTGATCAAGTCACTTAACTTTTTGAGTGTCCCCAGGCATTCATAAGACTAAATTGCAGAGCATTTGTATAGGTAAAGAAGGTTTCTTCAATGGAAGCTCCCTATACCAATTAAATAATGGTTCTAGTCCTAAAAATACACATATACACATACTATAGTCAATTTTTTGTTGTTGTTTTGTAACAGGAAATGAATGCTTGTGTGAGAATCATAACAAAGTCAATAGGATGCTAGATTTGGAGTTATTAATGCCTGAGGTTAAATCCCATTTATTATCTATGTAATTCTCTAAAACATGGTTTTCTGTAACAAGCAATATAATCATACCAACAGTACCTGACTCAAGGTTCTCATGAGGCTAAATGAGAAGAAATATGTAAATTGCTTTCTAAACTTTTTAAAGATATGTATATATAGTTATTATGATTACTGTTGTTATAATATTGGAAGAAAGAATAAAAATGAAAAATAATATAGCATACAATGGAAAAAACTTGATTCTGGTATATATAAACAATTTATTGGTGCCTACAAAGGGGGAAATGACTGGAAGAACATCAACACAGATTATAATAATTTCATACTGATTTAATCAATTGCTATAAAGAGAAGAGCAGGAGATTCTAAAAAAGTTTGCTAATCACTAAGCCAAGAGCAACATGTTTAGAATTTCATCTTGTTGCAAAGTGAAGTCGAACAGAATTAGGAGAATGTTGCACACAGTAGCAGCAGTATTGTTTGATAAAGAACTGTAGCTATTCACAGCTATACAATAATCCAAGACAGTCCCAAAGGACTAATGATGAAGCATGCTATCTGCCCAAGAGTTGATATTGTTTGAATATAGATTGAAGTATACTATTTTTCTTTTTCTTTCTTTTATTCGAGACTTCTTGTACAAAATAACTACTATAGAAATATTTTATAGGACTGCACATATTTAACTCATCTAAATGCTTTAACGTCTCTGAGAGAGGGGAGGGATAAAAATTAGAACTCAAAACTTTTTAAAAAACCAAATGTTTAAAAATTGTTTAAACATTTAACTGGGGGGGAATAAAATATACATACACACTTAATTTAAAAAGAATTTCATTTTCTATAAAACTTTATGAAAAAGAGTTGTGGAAGATTATAAGCAGTATGTTATAAAATGATGAAGATCAGTGGTTGGGGGAGACACTTAATGAAAAAATTAGACCCACTTAAGCAGTCATCACAGAGTCATTGAAGATGAAACTCAAAAGAGGGCAACAAGCATACAGGAAGAAAAATACTGATTGTTCAGCATTGTGAGAGCAGAGACCCATCTCATTTTATCTCTAGCATCATAGGTCTGAATAAGCTTTTGCAAGGGAAGTAGAAAGGGTAGTAAAAGCAAGAAAAAGGAGCTTAAATGGACCAGGTATACACAGAGGGGGTTCATGCTGGAGGTGACATAATTATCAAAACATGAAATTAGGAAAATACAACTACTGACTCATAAACCTAATTTCTCATCTAAATGTTTTTCTTCTAAGAATTATTTATACACAAATTAGGAGCATCCATAACAAGGCTATTATAGGTGAACAAGAAGGCTTTTGCAAGTGATATT
Source organism: Pseudocheirus occidentalis (assembly GCA_028646575.1). Classification (NCBI taxonomy): domain Eukaryota; kingdom Metazoa; phylum Chordata; class Mammalia; order Diprotodontia; family Pseudocheiridae; genus Pseudocheirus; species Pseudocheirus occidentalis. Next base: position 166,425,849 of record CM053596.1, read on the forward strand.
CTTTAGAAGACATCTTGATCATCACAATTAACCAAAGGATATAGAGAACACAGGATCCCATTATACTTATTATTTCTTACCTAATAAGCATTTGATTAAGTAGAGCAAAATGCTTACAGCTCCCATGTATGTTTCAAAATTATTCAGGTTTCCTTGAAAAATAAAACAGAACTTTGTTTACTACTCTCACATCAAACATGCATAGAGAGAAGTATTCTCTGTTGTGGAAGTGATTAGTGATCACTTCAAGGAGAGATTTCCCATAGATGATAAGCTCCTCCAGAAGCTCCCATTTATATAATGACATGCTGATCGAGTCAAGCCTCAGAACATGCAAGGCTTCCTTATTGAGCTGCCTGATTAATTTTAAGATTTTGACCAAACCATTCAGGGAAGAAAAACCATGCGAATAATGACTATTGTCCAGATTATTATTTAAAAAATTAATAACCTTTAGAGTTTGGTCCATTATGTATGTGTATATGTGAATTTGACTATGCAAGCTGTCCCAAAACTCTTAGAACACTAAGACTTTTGGAACACTCTGGGAGTATGAAATTCACTTCAGACTTTAGTCACACCCATCAACCAAATTCCTAGAATCTTCCCTGGTGTCACTTATAAGCTTTAATAGTTTATTATTTATAACTTAAAATTATTAAAAGCAGAGGCATCTAGATTGCACAGTGGATAGAGTGTTAAGCCTAGAATCAGGAAAATTTGAGTTCTGATCTGACCTCAGACACTTACTTGCTTTATGACCTTAGACAAGTACCTTAACCTCTGCCTCAGTTTCTTCACCTGCAAAATCAGAGTGATAATAATCTTCCCCCCTTAAAATTGCAGTAAGACTATGCATACATGCATGCATACATACATACATACATATAGATATATAAATAAGATATATATATCTTATATCAGGCCTGCACAACTTGTAGCCCTCTAGCCACTTGCAGCACACCAAAGGATTTTGGGTGACCCTCAAAATATGTAGAGGAAAACGTCGTCTGTATGTAGAGGATTTTTGGTGAGCTTGAGGGTTGCAAGGGGTTGCAAGTTGTGCCTTTCTTACATATACACATATATGCATATCTTTTAAAGACTGCAAATAATCAGTGAGATCAAGAACCAAGCAAGCATCAAAGAATAGACTTTAACCCTTGAAACAAAGACCTTTCTTGATGCTCCTTCCAGGGTTATAGGCAGCAAGTCATGGACCACATGAATTGAAATTGTGAATCACTCAAAAGATAATGGAGAGGGGAATGGTGGCCATGAGCATTTTTATTTTCATCAACGATGTCGTTTTATTTGTGCATAGAGCATTCTTATGTGAAGTTGAGTACACGTGTGTAGTTATTGATTTTCTTTCACTTTTCTTTTTGAGGAGTAATTCTATGCAGGATTTTTCCCCGTTCTTTTGGATTTTCTCCCTGATATATATCTTATAAAACAATCTCTTAATATTTTGGATATTCCATTACCATACTCCCTGATTTCCTCAGTGTATATATGGTCCAACCAGTCTCCTTGTTTTTATCTTAACTGGCATTTCACATATAAAGTTGGTAGTTTTGCTGTCCTTGTAATTAGGAATGTAGATTATCATAGAACTGATAACATCTGCTTTCATTTCCTTTTATCTATTTTTCTGCCGGCTTTATCTCTGAATGCTTGGGGAATGATGTGTGTTTGTTGAATTGCAGTCTTAACTTTTGTATACACTTATCACCTCCTACTACTTTTCACCTTTTTATATGGCAGCTCTCATTTTTCATGTTGCTGCTCTTTAGTGATTACAAATTATTATGTACATTAATCTGGTGTTGCCCTTGACTTAGACTTGGCAAAGAGTGTTTTCTGGCTGCAGTGATTTCAGAACTTTTGGAGGGGGAGTGGGACTCCTCATTTTGGTGACTTTCCTATCTAAACTTTTCTGTCTAAACTTTTGCAGTTAATATTGATAAGGTCATTTTGTATGCAACTGAGCCATTTTCTCATTATCATTTCTTTTATGTTACAGATTTTGGCTTGTACTCTAACTTATAGTAAAGGAACTTTTATTATACCATAGTATATGGTTAGTATATTTGCAAGTAGCAGAGTGCTTTTGCTGGGAGGAGATCATTACCAGCTAGAAGAATTAAGGTGTGTTGGGCTTTAAAGGATAGCAAGGAATTCAGCAAATGATAAGGGGGAAGACAGGCCTTCTGACTTTTTAAATCCAGTGGTCTTAGTCCGACATCAAAAAACAGACTTTTCCTCTGCTGTCATTTTGCTAAAACATGTGATCCGTTTCTGATCTTTATGATCTACAGATAAAATAGAGCTGTGCTGATTATTATAAACGTTGTAATGTACCAACTCCATAAAGCAAAGAGTACCACTGTTCTAAAATGACTTATTAGGAATTTTCTGGAGTCACGTGTAGGTATCCTTTGCTTAGCAATTAACAACAAATTTTGATGTGACCAAGTTTATATTTTAGCAATGATTTTGAAATTTTAAGATTTGCTTTAATTAAAATTTTACATTTCCAAGTCGCAAATACAGGTGGAATACAAACAAATAACACATACATTTACCATGATGCTACTACTTGGGGGAGCAAGTAGTCTCTTTTGCTACTTAATCATAACAACTATCTGCTCGTTCACCTGAAGTCCCCTTCATTGCATTAACAAATTTGAACTTTTCGCAGCTAGAGAGACAGAGCAAACACATACATGATTCGTTTCTGCTTCCCTTTTATCCTATAACTGGAAGGTCTAGTCTCTTCTTTAGGTTTCTCTCTGACTCTTCTTTTTAATTTATTCTTGGCCAAATCTGTTTAGTTCAAGACAGACCCTAGGACCCCATTCAGCCCCATGTTATGATTTCCATCACTCGCTTTATTGCCATAATCACTGAATTTTTTAAAACAATAAAACGTCTCTTTTTATGATGGAAATTAGAGTATTCATTCATTATATAATATATAGAAAATACTATTCATTATAAAATTTAGATTTTGATACAATTTTTAAAATCCATATCCCTTCCACATGTCAAAGGATAACTATAAATGAGAATCTATCTTTGGTAGTTGCAAGACAAGATTTCAAAAATGAAGAACTATTTTTACCTTCTCTTGGCTGTGTCCTGATTTATTTCATTCTTCACTTCTCCAAAAAAAGAGTGGATTCTGATTTCCTTTCTGGTCTAATTAATAGTCTTTCATCTTCACTGATAGAAATAGAATTTCCTCTCTACTCCTTAAAATGAGCCAGACAGTTCCTAAACACTTTTCCTTTTGCAGAGGACTCAAATGTTCTTTGTTTCAAGGCATCTAATAGACTGACCGACTGTTCTCTTAAGTTCTCTTTATCCACCTTGTAGTAGCGTACTTGATCAGTCTGAATAGCAATAGTGCTCTGAGCTCTGTTGAAGGCTTTCAGTACTCTAAACACACCTTTGAATGAAATCATAGTGACTGATTTACTTTGCAAAGGCTACTATTGCTTTGAATGAGAAATCTGTAAATTCTTATTACAGTTTAAAAGAACGCTCATAAAATAAATCATTCATATATATTCAATAAACAGTTTTAGAAGACCCAATTAGCCTCCTAAATGTCAGAATGTGAAGTAGACATGGGACAGACTAATCTAGAATGGCCATTACTACTAATATTTATTTTATATGTTTTAATCTTTAAGCTACAAAGACCGTTCACTAGAAGATGTTTGGATTTTTTAATACAATTCCGTTTTTTTTTTTTAAAGGAGTTCTCTGGAACTTGTCTTCGTGTGATGCTGTAAAGATGACCATCATTCGAGATGCTCTGTCAGCTTTAACCAGCACTGTGATTGTTCCGCATTCCGGATGGAATCGTGCTTCTTTTGATGAAGACCATAAAACTAAGTTTCAGGCTTCCCTCGTTCTGCGTAACACCACAGGCTGCCTGAGGTCAGTTCCTGGTTCCTTGTTGGTCTTTCACTTCATGTTTGAAATCTATACATCATCATAGAATTCAGACTAATAGGTTTTATTTTCATGGCCAAGTGCCAACTGACAATGCAGAAGACAGGCTACTATAAATAACTATTCTTTCAACTACTAGGTTGTTTTTGTTTTTTTTACTACTTTTAGTCTCAAATTACTTCCCAAATTCCAGTTTTCCATATATCTTATATTCATTATTGTGTTAAATGTGACTTTTAATAAATCTATAATCATATAATCATGAAGTAATGAATATAGGGGTGACCTTAAAGTAAGAAACCCCTGGGTTCAGGTCCAGCCTCTAACAAATGCCAGTCTTGTAACCACGGGCATCTAAATGTTTCCTCCTGTGTTATACAGTTGGGTATTTTATTAATAATAACAACCTTAAGTCAAGAAGAAATTTGGAAAGAAAGCCTTTTAAGCCATTTTCCATCTTGAGGTATGAGCTAAACATACAAATTTAGAGAAGTACTACTTTGCTTAGGCTACCATTTTATTTTCTTGTAACCAGTGACACTATGAATGCCCAGGATGCAGTGGAGAATATGGAGGAGATAAAAAGTAGGAAAATTAGAGAAGCTAGATAATATTATAGATCTCCCTTAGTCAGGTCTTTACAATGTAGCTGTATTACTTAGTTTGAAGTACAGTCAGTTCCTGATTCGCCATGGAAACAGCTGTCATTTCCTCCAAACTGTGAGTCTTGTGAAGCTTTGCTGATTCCCAACCAGACTTAGCAAATCCCCAGAATCATACTTCTTCACATGGGAAGCTTTGTTATCCCCCAGGATGCTCCTCTGTTGTATAGCTCATTGTACAGTCCAACTACATTGTACAATTGTATAGATCAACTGTAGTCCAATTACATTTTTACCAGTACACAGATAGCATACTTCAGATCTGTGAATGACATTATACTGAGAAGGATTTTTTAAAATAGCATACAAAAATATTGACAGGCTAGAGTGATAGGCTAAAGAGCTGATGGGATGAAATTTAATAAAGAAAAATGTAAACTCCTATACTTGTATCCAAAAAAATCAGTTACACAGGAGGTGTAACTAGACTGTGCTTGTGAAAAGATATATAGGTTCTAGGAGACTGAAAACACTGTGAATGAAACAGCAGTGTGATCTGGAAGCAAAAAAAAAGAAAGTTAACCCTACCTCATTCTACATTAATAAAGTTTAGTGTCCATAATCAGGAAGGAAATAATCCTGTACCTTAAGTAGGCCAAACTACATATGAAGTATCAGTTTGAGTTTTGGGCACCACATCTTGGAGAAAATAGTAATAAACTAGAGTACATTCAAAGAGGGGAACAAGGATAGCAGTGCCATAGAAATATTAGTTGAAAGAACAAGGAATATTTAGCAGGAAAAGTGAAGGCTTGTGAAGGCTTGTGGCAACATGACAGTCTTTAAATATTTGAAGGAGTACAGTGTATAAGAATTAGTCTTATTCTGTCTGCTTGGTCCCAAAGGCCAGAGCCAGGGCAGTGGATTGAAATTGAAGGGAGTAGGGGAGGTTGAGGGCTCCAAATTTTGGCTCAGCCTAGGGAAAACTTCTTAATAAATAGAGATATCAAAAAAATACCTGGATCCCTGTCACTGAAGGTGATATTGCAGATAAAATTCATGAATCTCTAGTCTCTCCCAACTCAAAGATTCCATGATTCTGTGATTCTGCTTTGTTCCTGAGTAGCTATGACCTACTTCCTAATACTGATCATTGCTTTCATGCATAACTTGGGTTTCTCTCCAAGAAAGAAGAGACAGCCTCTACATGGCAGTAGGGAAATTAATAGAATGCTAAATGGAAGTAACTCCCTTTAAGAGAACCCCTGAGGCTAACCATATAGTTTTTAGAGCTAACTTAGACTGAGAAGCAGTGAAACAAACAAAACTGAAGTTATTGAGCTAGCAGGTGCGTTCCTTATCCCTGTAGGTATGAGGCAGCTTACCTGGCTTTTCTTAGAAAGTTGTCCAGCCTAACAACTATCTAGTATTTTTTTTAAACAGGAATTAATTACAAAGCCACCATTATCTAGCTAGAATTTTACAAACCACTTAGTTTATTTAAAGAAAAACCTCAAAGTAAGTTTGGAGCTCTTGTTATTGATTGCACAAGTGGGTCTCTTTTTTGTGATATTGACTTTAAGTGAAAAGCTGATATAGTCAACTCTTTTTCTTTTTTTTTTGTTTCTTTTTAGTCAGCTTTTTCAAAATGTATTTTGTTAAATATTTCCCAATTACCTGTAAAAAAATATTAACACTCATTTTTTAAAAGTTTGAATTCCAAATTCCCTCCCTCACAGACTGCATGTGAATAAATGAGTTAAGTTTTAAATTTTGAAATTCTTACCACATCTCCACATTTTAGGAATCTCAGCTCTGCAGGAGAGGAAGCAAGAAAACAAATGAGGTCTTGCGAAGGCCTTGTGGATTCCTTGTTATATGTGATCCATGCATGTGTGAACACTTCTGATTATGACAGCAAGGTATGGAAGAAATGAAGTCAGATCACTTCATGAATATTAAGGGACCCCGTTTCCACAAATGCAGCTAAGAAGAAGCAAAAAGACCCAAGCAAGTGACAGCTTAGCCATGGGTCTTTATCTGACCATTTTCCTAAACTTACTTGGCAAAGTGACTCTCCTTGTAGAAGCAGCTACTGCCACCTTTCTTTCTCTACCTGCCCCCAAATTAAATCAACATTTGATTATCTACCCTCTGGCGGGGTTCTTGTCTTCCTCCACTTCTCTTTCCTCAGTCCATTCTTAGTGTCCTGGCTCTAGAAGGGAGTATCACTACTGTGGAAGGAGAAGTGCTTGAGGAAGGGAAGAAAATGGAGAGGTAAAAGAAGGAAGAAAAATGTTAAGAATGCAGAAATACATCTGTCTATGATAGCAACTTTGTGTCTGGAATAGAAACAAGGAAAATAATTAGCTTGTTGACAATACAGGACAATACAAAACAGGAGATTAAAGGGTGAGGCCAAGGAGGGGTGGCAGCCTTTGCTTCTATGATGAAGAATTACTTTTGTGATTGAGGTAGAAAAGGGCAGGGTGAGGCTCCTTTTGTCATTTAGTGTCTGATTCTTTCACAGTAGCCTTGAAACTGAAATGTTCTGAACTTCCACTATCATTGATTTGTTTTGTCAGTTTCCCTTCAGGATTTTTACACAGTTTTAGAAGAATACATTTGGATGTAAGAATATATTGGTCTCAGTTCTTTGTGTATCTTGCAAAATTTCCAGAGCACAGTGACTGTTTTAGATTGTCCTATAAGCATGTCACTTTGCTAAATAAAATCATTTTTTCATCCTTTTAAAACATTATTATATAAGTATAGATATTCATATATTTAATCTGTCATGCTCAGATGTGAAAAGCATTTTTAGTTAATGTCAATTTGATGTGAAAGTTACTTCTTTTCTTCAGTGGCACTAACTCTAAAATATATGAAATTTCAGACTGTGGAAAACTGTGTGTGCACCTTGAGGAACCTGTCCTATCGATTAGAATTAGAAGTACCTCAAGCACGACTGCTGGGAATAAATGAATTGGATGACCTGTTAGGAAAAGAATCTCCCAGCAAAGATTCAGAACCAAGTTGTTGGGGGAAAAAGAAGAAGAAGAAAAAGAGGACTCCACAAGAGGACCAAGTTAGCATTCAATTTGACATGAATTCCTAAAGTATCATTTTGGGGGAAGCAAAAAATATTGTTTTTCTGAGGAGAAAATGGTAGTTGTTGTAGTAGTGTTTGTATAGTTATATCAGAGATGGATCAGATATTAACATGGTCAAACATAGATCAAATATTAACACAGGCAATTACTCCTACTTAACATATTGATCTTGTTTCTCTTTCAGTGGGATGGAGTTGGCCCCATACCTGGATTTTCTAAGTCTCCTAAAGGAGTCGAAATGTTATGGCATCCATCAGTAGTAAAGCCTTATCTGACCCTTCTAGCAGAAAGCTCCAACCCAGCTACTTTAGAAGGCTCTGCAGGCTCGCTCCAGAATCTCTCTGCAGGCAACTGGAAGGTATGACATAGATTCCAAATGATTCTTAAGAGATCACAGTCAACCAGAAAAATAAACAAATAAATGTTTCTGTGTATTTGCCATGTGCCTGGCACTCTGCCAAAAAATCGAGTCAGAGTGTCCTATGTTTAGAGTTGCACTGAATCTCAGAAATTATCACATCCATCCCCTCTGTTTTACATGTGAGGACACTGAGGCCCAGAGAAGTTCAGGGACAAACTGGAATTTGAACCTGGGTCCTGATTCCAAATCCACTGTTCTTTCCAATGCACAATCAGTATTTCTTGAAAGAAAGCATAGCCTTTGAGAAGACTTAACAACCTGTTTGATGAGAACAAAATACATGTGTAAAAACACTTAAGAGCAGCCCAAGACAAGAGATTATCAAGTGTCAGTCGTCTAGAATTTATTGAGCTTCTACTGTATTCCAGGCAGTGTGCCAAGTACAAAGGATGCAGAGAAAGGCGGAAGACAGTCCCTGTTCTCAAGGAGCTCACAGTTGGGGACACAGCATTCGAATAGCTATGTAAAAACAACATAAATCCAGGAAAAATTGGAAATAATCTCAGGTGGAAGGTTAAGGTAGAATGGAAAAAACATCTTGTAACTTCAAGGAAGCCACGAGGTGGAGAAGAGGAGGGAGAGAATTCAGGCATTAGAGGACAACCTCTAATGAAAACACTTAAGTTGGGAGATGGAGTATTCTATACAAGAAACAGCAGAGAGCTGGCTTCTATCGCAGGATTACGCAATACATGGAGAGGATTACAGTGTAGAAAAAGGTGAAAGGTAGGAAGGGGCCCGGTCATAAAGGGCTTTATTGACTGGGGTTTATTAACTTGGGGGAGGCAACTGAAATGGTCAGTCTTGCATTTTAGGAAGATCACGTCGACAACTAGGTGGTGGTTGAACTAGAGTGGGGAGAGACTTGAGGCAAGATGGCCAATCAGCAGGCTATTGCAGTGGTCCAGGTGTGAGGTGATTGAGTACAAATGAGTGTATCCTGTCCTGTGAAGCATGAAACTATTCCAAAGGATCTGTGTCAGTATTGTTAAGTTTATTTTGAGTTTCCTTTCCTTACCTTCAGATGAATCGAGAACATTTAATGTAGAGCAGAGGTAATAAACACACAGAGTAGACATACTCTACAGCACTCCAGAGTGCAGCCTGGCTAGTTTAAAATGTAATTGGTAAATATTTAACAAAATAAATAAAAACTCTATAAAACACAGATAACATTACATTTTAAAAATAAGTCATTATGCAGCCTGCAAGCATCCTTGTGTTCAACTTAGTGACCCCTGTTTCTGTTGAGTTTGTAGTACTGATTTAGAGTCACTTCTGTAAGAAAAAATGTAGGAGGTCCTGGGTATGGTTTGTTTTGTTGAGGCAGCTGTTGGATTTGGCAGCTGTAGACAATTATGGTCAAGTGCTAGAGCCAATGTGGTAACTAATAGCTTTTTGTTAATAAAATTATCAGTGAAATCCAGTCTTTTACAGGCTGTTTTTCACCTCCAGCTCCTATTGACCTGAAGTGTATGGAAACTTTTATTTTTAATTGAATGCTTTTGAAGATAATAATAGTGGTGATAATTAACATTGATGTAATTTGATTCATATCTGTGATTTAATTTGTGAAACTTTTTTAGCAAGTGAAAATTAGATGGCAAACTGATTTAAAATATAAAAGTGTTTTGATGATTTTTAAATTTTATGTGGTAAATCAAAAGATTTTATGCACTCCCTTTTTAAAAATCAGATAATCATGATCACAGATATTATTGAATCAAAGATTATTGAAGGATACTAGGAGATTGATGGGACCCAGGAAACCAGTATTTCAAAAGCCTAATCTTTTCTGTCTCATCTTGAAACAGAAGGTATTTGTTGTGTCATTATATATTTCATAGAGAACAGTTTTTAAGCATTTTTAGTCCATTGATTTTTCAGTGTGCTAAGATTTTCATTCTGTTGATTTAAAAAAAATCACTAATTCATGCACTGAATTTTTAATACTTTAGTAAATTTGCAGAATGTTTATAGGAGCATGGGACTTCAGTAGACTTCAGCTAGAAATCATATGGTCCAACCCTCTCATTTTGCAAAAGAAAAAACCAAGTTCCATTTGAGTGACAGCCTAAATCCACAAAGGCCATGCAAGGAGCAGAACCACAATTCACACCCAAGTCTTCTGACTCCCAAGACAGGGATCTGTCCCTTACTCCATCTCTGCCATGGGGTCAGATGATAGAATCTTTTGTTCTTATTTTTTAACACTAAACTAAGGTAATTCAGTGCTCATGGAAATAAGCAATTAATTAAAAGTGTTAAGGTTAAGAATATTGTGAGGAAAAACTGGGAACCATATTTCCACACAGCTTAACCACCCTAACAACAGTGCACTGGACACCATTACAGTCATCTTATTTAACTATATCTGTTAGCTAGTTTGTACAGAATTTAAAAGTCTTTTTTTTTTTTAATGAACAAATAGTCAAATATCACTTTCTGAACGTGGCAAAATAAATAAAAACTTGTTTTTTTAGTTTTTATGTTCACTTCCAGATCATTTAATGGCACACAAAAGTGGACATAGAATTGCTTAAGAGGGTCGGGCTTTAATAATAAGATGAAAGGTTCTGGGCTTAAGGCTTGCTAAATAATACCAAATTGAACAGCATTATATGCATGTGTGGGGTTTTTTTCCTTTTCATACCAAAATGTGTATTTATGAGTGAATGAAAAGGTGTTAAGCACTTATTATGTGCCAAGCACTGTGCTAAACACCAGGGATACAAATTTAAAAACCAGTCCCTGATTTCAAGGAGCTTACTTACATTCTTACAGAGAGATGATGTACTTAAGGGAGTAGTGACAAGTAAACATCACTTTAGTCTCTTAGGGATGATGAATGTGACCAAAAGAGTTCCATGTATTCCTCCAAAGAGCAGTAGCAGAATTGATCTGACCCTGGGTCCAGAACTGGAGGTTATGGCAATAACAAAGTTTTTGTAGTTTAGCCTGGACCATCCAGTGACTGTGGAGGAGGGAGCAAAGTGAAACATGGTTGATGCCTGCTTGAAATAGTGTTCACATTGTTAAAGACAACCTCACAGCCCAGAGCTGTTGTCTTCTGTGGCCTCACAAACTTTGGGTTTCACCTTCCATTATCTCTGTTAGGCAGTGGAAATCGAGATGGTTACAGAGACTATACAAGTTACTGAAAAGATGGCCTCGTTTAGTGTGTACTTGCTATTGTCTCTGTTTCTGTCCCTGGCACATTGCCTAGACGTTAAGGCACATCATGACATGTCTCCTTAATCATGTTTAGGTTTATGTAATAAAATTAAGGTTCCTTCCAGCTTTAATAGTCTTAAGAGTTCATTGAATATATTGCTTAGGGATTTGGGGTTTTTTTGCCCCTATACAATAATATTTAAGAAATTATCGTTTGAAATTTCCAGACTTGGAGGCAGTAATGTTTTTAGTCATACTCTTTTCTACAGTTTTTATTCTTTAGTAACATTACAGACTTAATTTTCTAAACACAGGGGGATTTTTAAGCCACCGTAACATAATAAAAAGTAAAGTTTCTGATTTGTGCTACTTAAAGGATTTATTTTGTTTAATAGTTTGCTGCATATATTCGAGCTGCTGTCCGAAAAGAAAAAGGTCTTCCAATCCTTGTAGAACTTCTGAGAATGGACAATGATAGAGTTGTGTCTTCTGTGGCAACTGCTTTGAGGAATATGGCATTAGATGTTCGTAACAAGGAGCTTATAGGTATGCTGTGAACCCATTCTTGAATTCACATGAGCTACACAAGGAACACATCACCATCAGATTTTTCTTTTGACACTAGCTTTTATCAAAATCTAAGCAATTAATTTTTCTTTACCCAGTCCTACCTTGGGTAACCATTCCTTTTTTCAGAATAGCATAAGTCCCTAAGTAAACTTTGATAAGGAAAGACACAACCATTTCATTATATGAGGAAAAAACTATTCATATTACTTGAAGCCAAATGTCTTTTTTTAACCTACAATTTTGTTTGTAAATCATGAAACCACTTATGTGGCTTTTTTAAAACAAAAAAAAATTTTTTTTCTTCAAGCATTATTTTTTTCCCAGTTCTCCCACACATAGCATAGGGGAGGGGGAGGGAAAACAGAAGGAGAATAAGAGAAGAAAAATAAACCTTTTATACAAATAAACTTAATAAAGCAAAACAAATTTCTATATTCCCCATGTCCAGAAATGTGTCTCAGTCTGGAGCTGCGTAACAGTCTTCATTAATTCTTTGCAATCACAGTCAGAGTTCTCAAATCTTTAAAAATTGTTCCTTTTCCATAATGTTATTGTTAGAGTATAAATTGTTCTCCTTGGTTTTCCTCACTTCACTCTATATTAATTCACACAAGTCTCAATTTCAGAGTTTCTCTCGAACTGTCTCTTCGAACATTTCCTACAATATTAATAGTATTCTATTATATTACTATGCCACCATAATTTATTTAGCCATTCCCTAATTGATGGGCAATCCTTTAGTTTCTAGTTCTTTGCTAATTAAAAAGAGCTACTATATAAATATTTCCTTGAATAAAGGACCTTTTCCTCTTTCTTTGACCTCTTTGGGGTATAAGTATTCAAGAATGGTGTCTCTGGTTCAAAGTATATACACATTTTAGTGACTTTCTGACCACAATTCCAAATTGCTTTCCAGAATGCCTAAAACCATTCACCACTCCACAAACAGTGCTTCAGTGTCCCTGTTTTCCCATTGCTCCTCCAACCTTTCTCATTTTCCCCTTTTGTCAATTTTGCCCATCTAATGGATGTGACATGAACCCACAGAGTTGCCGTAATTTGCTTTTCTCTTAGTATTAGTGATTTGGAGAATTTCAGATAGTGGTCCTTTGACCATTTATCAATTAGAGACTCCCCATATTAAAATACAAACCTTACAACCTTCGAGAATAAAAAACTAACTTAAAAATTTTCTAAGATTTTTTTCCCTTAAAATCCACCTTAGATTTGTGAATCTTTTTGACCAGTGTGCACTTTGGTCATATGGTGCCATTGTAACCAGGTTCTAAGTAGAGCTATTTATAAAGTTCAAAATTATAAGCTGATAATTGATCAGGAAAAGCGCTGCTATTTTTAAAAATTCCTAAATTAATATATTCTTAATGTATTATTGGTATCACATAGCAGTGTATTGAGCCAAATTTTTCCCTATAGATATAAAGCTTCCTCCATACCCTCACTGCTACCAAATCTAGCATGCACTGAGTTGGAGTAGGAGAATTATCATGTGACCAGCTTCTGGTCTCCTTTATGAGGAATTTCTTGTGTCTCTAAGGTGTATCTGTAAAAATTACAAAGCAAATCTGTATGTACTGAAATTCTTTACCCAAGAGACTGATCAAGGACACACATGAAGCCACTCAGATGTGACCCACAAACATGAGGCTTTTTCCACACGTACAGTTCAGACATTTTGATTTCATCCTCCATGTTTCTACCACAGCAAATTGTACAGAGTGTCCTTAGTTCAGTAGGTTTATGGCTGCCCATAGGCTATTGAATCATGCAAAAAGTAACAACATAATAAAATTCTTCCAGGTAATAATTACTTGCTAAATATTTGCTGAGAACCAACAGTACATTAGGCATCTTGTAAAACATAAAATTAGATGCTATCCCTACCACCTGGACTCAATTATTTTTAGGTACTGCCCTGCCCTGCACTCATTCAGCATTAGCTGTGGCATAAAAGGTAAAGAAGGGGAGAATGCAACAATACTAACAGTGCTTATATTCTTAGTTAGACATTCTAACCCAGGCACAATGATAATCAGTACAGATCCCATAAGTCACTGTAAATACACGTAAATCCTGTACAACCATGTCATGTGAAAAAGCCATTATATGATATGTTGTGCGAAATTCAGCTGCAATTTCTCATATTTTGCCTTCCCTATTTCATCACAGAATTCATCCCAATGATCTTTTTTAATAAGCTGACTTTATCTGCTTGTTTTAAAATACTTAAAATCATTACTTTTCCTATTAATGTTGTCTTTGAGTTTTTCCTCTGACATGTATCAAATTATGCACACATACAGTTAATGTTTTTTGTGTGTCTTTCCCATCTGTTGCTCACCATGGTATATAAACAGATGTTTAATAAAAGCTCCATTTAATAGCTATTCATTTATTAATTCAGAAGAAAATAAGAAAATATTTACTTGAACTTTAATTTCCTTTTTCAGTAGTGCAGTTATTACTGTTTGTCATCTAGTAATTGAAAAGTTTAAAAATTGAGATAGAATCTATTAGAAGGCAGAGAGGTAAATAGAATTATCTATAAGAGACCCTTCTGTTCCACTTCCTCACCCCAAACTTCCCAAAATAGAAAATAGAGAGCTTTATTACTATTGCTGCTATTTCCTGTGAGATAATATAGTCATAATTTTCATTATGTTTTCTGTTTTGTATTTGAATTTTTTTTATTAAAGTTGCTATTGACAAATGGGTTAAAACTAAAATTACATGTCAACTACGTGCCAAGAACTGGACTAAACTCTGAGGAGACAAGAGCCACACAACAAGATAGTCCTTGTCCTCAGTGTGCTTATATTCTGTCAATAGCAATGGTGAAGGATTTTATGGCACCTTAACTTGACCCATCTTTCAAGAGTAAGGTTTTCAAAAGCTTCCTGAAGAACTCATGGCAGTCTTATTTTTTTTAACATATAAAAATTAAGATAAGAATCAAATTTCCTGTACTCTTTTCATTTTTTCTAATGATGTAAAAATAGTTCAGCTAAAGGAAATTTGATTGTTATACCCTAGTCTGTTCACTTACTTGTTTATCCTTTTGTTGACATAGGGCCACATACATCCTAAGTGATTCTTTAATGTTGAAATTAAGGAAATACTAAAGATTTCAATAACCAGTTAGAACAATTGTCATTTTTCATTTAGCTATGAAATTTGCCTTTGTGTTTTTTGCTTTTGGAATTTATCTCTTGTGATACATACCATATACCATCAGAATCTTGCAGTAGCTAGTACATTTTGTAAATGAATTTAATTTTTGTAATTTGGCAGGTAAATATGCTATGCGAGACCTGGTAAATCGTCTGCCAGGAGGCAATGGTCCAAGCATCTTGTCTGATGAGACCATGGCAGCAATCTGCTGTGCTCTGCATGAGGTCACCAGTAAAAACATGGAGAATGCCAAAGCCCTGGCTGACACTGGAGGGATCGAGAAACTAGTGAACATAACCAAAGGGAGAGGGGACAGGCAAGTGTTCTGTCGTAAGAAGCCACCACTGTGAGGATTCTGCTCCTCTCATTGCTTTATGAGAAAGGATCTTCATAAAGAATGAATTTCCTCCTGAAAATGATTTATTTCTCCATTCCTTATAAGCCGATAAACTTATACACAGTTTCTCACAGCTGCAATCTGTTTCGTTGGTAGAGCAGTTATCTGGCATGTATTCCTTTTTCTGTTTTTATTTTATTACAACACCTGCTACTCTCTTGTCCTTGCCACCATTCCTAAAGTGCCATGTTCCTATATGGTAGCATACTCTAGAGTCATAGCTTGAACCTCCTAGGACAATAAGTATAACTTAAAATAGAATATTGAGGCTAATCTAGATTAGATTTTATCCACTGGTCACTTGCCTATATTTCCCAGATCTGCAACTGCCTATAATAAAGAAATAATATGTTTTGCCTCAAAATTCCACTCTCAGCTGCATAATATAGAATTAAAACAGTTCCTCTTAGCCGGTGTTGATCACCTAGTGCCTAGAACCACCCTTTCTTGGTTTGTATAGTACCTCTTTGCTCCAAGATGAAACTCAGTTGAGGAAGTAGCGCAGAGGGATGTTAGAAAATCAGTAGCACAAGGAATATTTTGGAAAGGGCTGTGGCAATGGTCATGGCTATAAAGTTGCCTTAGACTACTCATTGAGTTTAGCCCACTTATTCAGTGGAATTCCCTAAAAAAATGTCAGGTTGAAAAGGCTAGGCATCTCCTATACCATAATGATAAATGAACCTCTTAAAAGAACCTCTCAAAACCTGTCACCCTGACATAGGTAGCATCCTAAAACATACTAACTTGTTCTGAATAAGCCTACTCTGCCTAACGTTAACCTACATCAAAACATCACAGTGTCATTAGTGCAAGCCCTAGCCTAGGAGACACATAATAAAATGAAGAGCCCCTTTGGTGGAGAGTGCAAATAGACTTAGTATATGAACTAATCAAAAAATGAATGCTTTACGAGTCAGAATTGATACCAGTAATTACAAAGGATATTGATCCATCTTCGCCTGCTCTGGCCCCTTGAGATTCTAAAGCAAGAGTAGTCAAATGCAAAATGTTGCTACAGTTCAACTAAGTCTGAGTAATTAGGCCAACAGGAAGTATAAAATTATTAGCAATATGAAGAATCTAGAGGAGCCCGTATCCAGGGGCCCACCTTGACCACAGAGGGATATGTACAAGAACAGATCATACTCATCACTGGCCAAGTGAGAAAACCTAGAATTGCTAGGGCAAGGGATAAAGGAAGTTGTGGCAAGCATTGAGTAGATATTGCCATTATCAAGACGTAGTCTATTTTTTTAATTAAGTTTTTAAAGTCCAAGTTTTAAAGATTCAGAAATATTTCTGCTATATGCAAAATAGCATACATTCATATGGAACTAAGTGGCCCCTTTACCTCTGATCCTAAACTTACAGAATTCTTGCTTGATGAGGTTGTAGAATTTTCAGTAAAGATAATAATAACTAAGATTTATAAAGCAGTTACATTGTGCTAGACTTTGTGCTAAATAAGATCATTCCCAGTATTGATAAGAAAATTATTATGGCTCTACAACCTAAATGCAGATTTTACTACTTTGTGGATATCCCATCCACTTGGCCCTTAAAAAAAGGGAACTGAAGTCAGTTGTTACAGTGAAACTGAAGTCAGAAGTAGAAAAAGTAGCCTAAATACTGTGATGGGAAGTCCTCCATCAAAAAGTACCCCACCCCCATGGTTTGTCTGAGGTACCCGTAATTTATCTTTGTATTACTCCCTCAATGATTCTTTTTTTTAATATAAATTAAATCATTGTAAAATGACTAATCCTAATTAAGTCACTAATTTAGTTTGATTTAATGGGATTTTATCATTTTTTTTTTTTACGAGAATGATTGAGCAACTCTGGACCATGGGGTGGGGGAATTCCAAAATTTTCCTACTTCACAATGCTGCCATGAGCCAGACCTGAATAAACTTTCTAGGATGTCTCTTTACTATACAATGAAATAAAAAAAAAAAATAAGGAGAACAACTTCTTATTCATTTCTCACCTTATGGCTCCATTTTGTAACTAGGAACAGGTATAGGGATTTGGCCAAAATGGTAGGAGCTGGAAAAGGAATTAGTCTTGTTCTGTTTGATTCCCCAAAGGAAAAATAAGAAGTAATGGGGAAAACATGCCACATCCACTATAAACTTGATATTAGGGAAAATATCCTAAAAATAAGAGCTATGCCAAAGGGAAACAAGGCGCCTCTGGAGCAGCAGGTGAATATAAATGTTTCCAAATAGAAGTTTGAATGACTAGTTATACTATAATAAAGGACATGGATTATTTTGGACATGAATTAGACTGGATGACCTCTGAATCTTTTCCAACTCTAAAATTCTTATTCTCCAACAAAATCAAGTAATTATATCTAAAGTCAAATTTCGTATGTTAAAATGTGTTCTCGGAAAAAATTGCATACTTGAGATTGACTTTCTGAGTGCTGTTTGCTATTTCTTCTGAATTCTCAAATAGCTATTGCCCAAACTGTCAATTGTCTTAGATATCAGTCCTTCATGTGCCTTTCTTCCATCACTAGAAGGCTAAAGTTAGCACTAGTGAAACATTAGCATCCATGACACACTCATTAAATGCTAGGAAATGAAGACCTAATTCATTTTGTCTTCAAAGCTAATGTGGCCTCTTAGAACACTCTTCCTTAGACACCCAGGATGTAGGAGGTAGTTAGTAGGTTCACGGAAAAGGGAAAGTTAAGATCTAGAAAAGTTGTGTGGCTGATACCCAAGGAAACACTTCCTCCACATTTAGTTCACCCATGTTCTGGAGACTTCAGTCTTGCTGTGAAAAGCTAGTCACCTTATATGTTCACTTCTGAGTTTCCCCCTCCTTTCAAAACTTTGAATGTGACCAATTCCCAAACATTAAATTGCATTGATGATTTTTCTGAACAGCCTTTGTGTGCTGTAATTCTTAGAAGGGTGACCTCCTGTCCACTTGTTTGTGAACTGAATCCTGTCGTGTGGAGTCTGATATTCTCTTCAGTTTGAGGGAAGGACCTGAATTCATTACCCTAACTCTCTTCTACATAGATCATCCCTGAAAGTGGTGAAAGCAGCAGCCCAGGTATTGAACACATTATGGCAATATCGGGACCTACGGAGCATTTATAAAAAGGTGAAGTACAGTGATAACTCTGGCATAATTAGCATTCATCTGAAAACACATTCCTAATAAACTACTGTAACAAAATGTCATGATTCAATTTGAAAGGATTTTTTTTTTCTTCTAATACCACAGGATGGGTGGAATCAAAATCATTTTATTACACCTGTATCAACATTAGAGCGTGAGAGATTCAAATCACACCCTTCCCTCTCAACTACCAACCAACAGATGTCACCTATCATTCAATCAGGTCAGTAAGGAAACAGGCTCCTAGGAATATATTCGTTTCTGTCTCTCCTGCCATTTTTTTCCTTGGCTAGAGAAGACTATATATGCCTCCTTCAGAACCTACCATTCCCAGTCCTTGAACAGAAGATTTTACTAACTCCAATAATTTTCATTGTTCTCTAGAAATTACATAAATCTCCTCCTCTTATCCTTTAAAGCAGCCTGGGGTCCACAAATTTGGTGGTGGTTGGGGGTTTTGGGGTTTTTTTGGGGGGGTGTGGAAAGTCAAATATTTTGTGGGGCATGTATGGTTTTAAAGGAGGTAGCCTGTCTAACTGTTAAAAAACATAAATATAACAACAAACTGGAGAAAGATGCTAGACCTCTATATTTTCTCCGATTGAAAGTACAATAATTACCCTTTAGAAAGAAACAATGTCCTCCTCTAATTGTTTCTCTCTGTTGCAAAGGAGAGTAATTAGAATCTTCTTTCTTATCTAATTTTTCCTCACCTTTTCCAAAGCCAAGATACCTTAACCTAGGTAGTAAGGGATTTTAAAACTTATATCTTAATATATTAGTGATCCTGTGTATTTGATTTTACACATTTTTAAAACATTCTTCTGAGAAGGGGTTCATTATGCTTTAGACTTTAAGTACCTTAAGTCTGAATTAGCATCTGTTTTGCTTAGACTGTCCATAACAATAGCATAGTCTAATTCTCATGTATACAACCCTGACTAAAAATTGTGGCTCTTATCATATAATCTGCTTTTTCTCTTTATATTGAGAAATTTGGGGGTTTTTGGAGTTTTTTTTGCTTTTTGGAGGAAGGAGGGCAGGGCAGTTGGGGTTGTGACTTGCCGAAGGTCACACATTTAGTAGGTGTTAAGTGTTTGAGGCCGTATTTGAACTCAGGTCCTCCTGACTCCAGGACTGGTGCTCTACTCACTGTGCCACCTAGCTGTCCAGAGAAATCTTTTGAAATTATTTATGTCCAGACTTAGACATGCCTCGGGTTTTGTTTTTTTTTTATTCTGCTTAGGCTCCTTTAAGGAAACCCTTGCCTATTTTACAGCTTCCTAAGCTCCCAAGTTTAGCCTAAGGCAACTTTGCTTTCTGGGAAGACTCAGCTTTCTTTAGGGAATGAGGATGCTAGAAATAGCTGTAAGAGAACTATTAGGTGAGATGCCAGGAAGCATTTGTGTTTGTACAGGCACTTAGTAAGACATGTATGCAAATAATTCAATTCATGCATGCACAGAATATCAAAATAAGATATGTTTTGATTCCCATTTTTATCATTCTTTTTGGTAATTCAATACTAGAGCAGGTTCTTACTTTGATTTCTTAATCTTGCTTATGGGACTGATAATAGTTTAACAGTCACTTTCCCTGTTCTGATACCATCTTTGTGAAGCCAACAATTAGAAATTTGGCATTGCCAATGCCATGCTTATCTGCAGTGAATACTCTATGTGAATTGAAGTTTTGCTCCTAATTATGTTCATTTTCCTCCAGTAGAACAAACATTTATGTTAGTTATATCCACACAAATATAATTCACTGCAAACTTTGTATTGCCAAGGCTTATGGAGTATCACTGTCAAAGATTACCTTTGGCCATGTTAGTAAATAATTAATTATAGTTACACCAAAAGCAAAGTGAGTTTGAAAATGGAGGGAAGAAGTGTTGTGTAGAAGTTTTCCATTCAGATTTGAATTATTCCCTCTGACTCTTCAAAAAGAATAAAAAGGGTGGAGTTAGGTATTTTTTCCTATCATTAAGTATTTTAACCCTTATTATAGTAGGCTTCTAAATCTTTTTAAAGAGCAGATCTTTCCATTTTCATTGGGGTCCCACAGCCCGGACTTTAGCTTTCTTAGAACTTAGAATGGAGGGCAAATTAAATCATCCTAAAATCTCAGTGCTTCTCACTCTAATCATGCCATCTCACAATGAGGAATATGTTTGGAATAATTAGAAAGCAGGCATGCTGTATCTTTCCTTTATGCAGAAATTCAATAAATATGTTCCAAGGACTTAAGTGAAATGAGTTAATAAAATAGCAAATATAACTCTTGAGTGGCTAATATATTCTTATTTACCAAATTTTGAAAGCTTAATTCAAGCCGTTGGTATGCTTCACTTCGGAACTCTCCGTTTCTTCAGATCCAATTTTATAAGAGGGAAGCGTATAATTTAAGATAATGTGAAGTACTGGTTCTTCTAGCAGACTGTCTGCCCAAGCTCCAAGGCAGTTCCACATCGGACATTTGCTTCTTGTCTTGTTAAATACTTGGCTTCTCTTGCATTTCCAGCAACTTTCAGGTCTGGTTTTATTATCAGGCTTCTGGGTTATTTCTAATCACTGCCCTTTGTTTTTCCTGGAAGGTTTTGCTGAGACACTGACCATCTTCTTTCTTTCCTTCTCTCTTCCTTCCTCTTTTTTTTCCCTGCTCTCTTCAGTTGGCAGCACCTCTTCATCACCAGCACTGTTAGGAATTAGAGAACCTCGCTCTGACTATGATAGGACACAGCCATCTATGCAGTATTACAATAGCCAAGGTGATGTCATACATAAAGGCGTATATGCTGGTAAGATACCAGTTAGGTGTATGATGCACTACTTTGCAATGCTGTCTATTTCCAAACATATACTCCGTGTGGGAAACCATCATATGAGTTATT
The DNA here is from genome assembly GCA_028646575.1 of Pseudocheirus occidentalis. Lineage (NCBI taxonomy): Eukaryota > Metazoa > Chordata > Mammalia > Diprotodontia > Pseudocheiridae > Pseudocheirus > Pseudocheirus occidentalis. The sequence goes on from CM053596.1 coordinate 166,447,317, forward strand.
TGAAAAGTCATTCGCTCCTGTATTGAGATATTTCCCCAAGAGCAGCCAAAAGATAATCAATTCTCTGTTCCATTTGCATCTGCTACTCCCCCACTTTCCTGGTCCTTTTGTGATTTTACTTAAAATGAACTAATTTCATCAAATTCAGGGCCATCATAGGCTACAAAAGGATTTTTGTGTAAGTAAAAAGAGGTATGTTATCTAGATGGGAAATGAGTTATAACTACTCTGTGGTACAGTTACTTATGTTTCTACCCTTTTCCCACTTTTATGGTTACTTTATTTCTTTTTACTGCATGTATCAAAACTGCTTTCTTTATAACTTTTCTTTAGCTATATCTTAGAGTGGCAAAGCTTATGAATAAGAACAAGAAGGATGTGTGTCTTTACAGAGAACAGACTCAGAAAATAGTCAAATGTATCAACCATGAGACTGACATGTTTAAATGGATAAAATACTATTCTGTTAAATTAATGCTTTCATGCCTGGTATAGAAAGTTATACATAGAATTTATCTGAGAATCTGACCTTGGGAATAATAGTTATGAAGATTTCATATTTTCTACACTTTTGTCTGTCTTGTAAATTATAATAACCTAGAGCTTCCAAATGAAGCAGAGTGAGCCACAAAAGGGGGAGGGGGAAGGGACACTTCATGTTCAGAAAGCCTATTTATTAAAAAGAAATAAATAAAAACTGGTGGCAGTTTAACTACTGCTGGGGGAGTAATCTCACTCGGTCTGTTGTCTTTTAAATTGTGATTTCACACAACTGTTTACTAATCGTGTATTGTTACTATGGCGATTAATAGCTACATAACATTGCAGTTGCTATATTTCAAACATAAAGCTCTTTCCAAGGAAATGCACATTAAAAACCTGTATTTGTTATTTGAGATTTGCTGCAGCTTGCTTTGTTTTAAAGATCCTTTCCAGCTTGCAAACCCTTCTAATTTTTCTATTTGTATCTTCTTTTACTTGCATCAATAAACTAATTTGTCCCAGGTATGTTTTATTTTTCCTCATTTTGTTTTGAATCTATATTAACGTTAAAAATAGAGCAAAGAGAGCTAATTACAGTATTAGAACTCTTCTCGTGGACCCTCCCAGGAACAAATCCCTAATTTGCCTGTTTCTTGTGACTGTAAACAGGCATTTGGACTTGCAGGAAGAATATCACATGTATATTTATGTCTTGTAAATTAGCTTTGAACTTGTGTTAATCCTCTCTTTTAACTGGGGTATTAACTCAAACTGATATTTTGGAGGCATTCAGCTTAGCATATTATATTTCTCTTCCTTTCCTTAATGATTTAGCTTAGAAACCCTAGAAAGACAAATGTTGCTCCTATTTCCAACTTGAGATATCCTTCTCTAGCCCAAGTGGCAAAGCCTCAGCCCAAGAGCCTAACAAATGAGAACCTTCACATGAAGCTGCCTATGTTTACAAAGATTGAATCACACCTCAACCAAGGGGCTGAAATGTTGCTCAGCAGTTAAGGAGAAAACTTTCTGATAAATTCTGCATTATTGCAGCTTCTGTTAGCAATTTTATCACAAAAGTATACATGAGGCATATTTGCTATAATCATTTGTCCTTGATGGTTCATAAGAAAATGGAGACCAAGTTAAGTCTCTGATTCCAAAATACTGACTTTTAGAAGCCTGAAAGGGCTACAGAGAAGAGCAGGTCTTATCCAGGCTTAAACTCAGAACATCATTGGCCATAGTGTAGTCATACTGCAGAGGCTAATGGATAGAAGTGATGAAGCACTAGTTTTAACTTCATAAAATATTTTCTTACAGGCTCCAGCAAACCTTCACCAATTTACATCAGTTCCTATTCCTCACCAGCAAGAGAACAAAATAGACGGCTACAGGTGAATTTGCAATCTCATTTTAAAAGAATGCTGATAGCAGGGATCAACAACACATAATAAAAATCTTTATGCTAAGCTAACACCACTGAATAGAATCCCTTTCACTCGATATCACCTGCTTGAGCAAATTTCTTTTCCGAACCATTCTCAGATCCTTGAATCTGGGAATTGATGCTGCTAACAGTACTACACAGACGATGGAAAGCAACCACTTATTGCTTTCCTAATCCATTCTGAGAAGTCTTTAAACATACTGGAGATCCATTTATCCTGTGATAGCCTTTCCTTGCCCATTTTTCATCTCAACTTGAAAGTCTTTTCCTTCCTCCTCTATGTAGGGAAGAGCTAGGGACCACATCCATCTCTGACCTCACTGTTCACTTGTGTGAAAGCAGTCTCCTCTGCAGCGGACTCTTCTACAGCTTTCCTGGCTAATGGGTGTGTAGGACATATTGAGTCCTGGCTACTCTGGGTTAGTTGCTGAAGCCAAGACTGAGTTAGTCTGCTAAAGTAGGAACTGAAGGACATTCATCAACTCCACTCTCTCTCCTTCCATGATGTGTTATTTTTCCTTCTGTTTCAGAAGCCATAATCTTGTAAACAACTTGAGGTTTTTCTTGAGCCATTGAAGAGTTATTCAATAACCCACCAGAGTTTTAAGGAATTAATATGTTGAAAGTACCTGAAGAAGTCATCTAATTCATCTTGTTACCCTCCAGTACAATTTAAATAAAAACACCCCCCCAAAAAGAAGAATGTGATTTAAAACTGCCAGATAAGAAAGTTCCCCATTTTTTCTCATTTCACAAATTATACCAGCAAAGGGTTTTTTTTTTTCATCTACCCTGAGCCAATCATACCATAGTTTGTTTGTTTGGGTTTTTTTTTGGGGGGGGGAATTGAAGGGTGGTGGTGTTGTTTTTAAAGAACTATACAAATCATATTAACAGGCTGAAAAGGAAGAATTCAGACATAATCTTCTCTGTAATATTGGAGATTTAACTATTGTGATATGATATATTGTGTAATTTGTTAAATGTTGCAAAGTAACAAGAAATTGATGTAGTGATGAGAGAATGGAAGTATTTGATCCATCAAGCCTAATTTTTTTAAACCATTTTAAGAAAACAATTGGAATAAATATGTTTAAAATGCTAGAAGATAGCATGGTATGCACTGTCATTGTCACATCCTTTCTCCTGACCAGGTATTTACCTTTTAAATATGTATGTTAGTGTCATGCCTTTTCCTCTCTATCCATATTTACCCCTTAATCTTATTACTCTCTTAACTAACGATTGCCTCTGCTTCTGTAATTCTTACTCAAAGCAAATATCAGAAGTCTCAAATGAGCAAGGCAGAGAACTTGTCTCTTTTAAAATTGGGGGAATCAGAATAACATCATTGCCTCTGAGTACAATTCTGAAAATTGACTTTGAAAGAAATTGTATGACTAAATCTTATTGTCTGAGGTGTATGTCCTCCCTCCCAGCGCTACCCCAACCAAAAAAAGAAAAGTTACAAAAATTATTTCCAGATGATCTTGTTGTACCAAAGCATGTAATTGACCGGCAAAGCCCTAGCTGTTCAGAATAAATGTGCAGAATCTTAACCCTCTTTTTCATTGTGTAGGCATCCAGATACAGAGTGCCTGGTATCTGGGCCTCTCACTACCCCTGATTCTATTTCTGCGTGATGTCATCAAGTGACAGCTCAGTTTATTCATCTGTACATTTAAAACTGGAGGGGGCTTGGGGTTTACAAAAAAGGTTTAAGGTCCTCTAATAAACGTACAGGGTTCTCCATGATCTGTTTTTTTTTTTTTCAACTTAAGTCCATGTATTACTGTCCTAGACATTTAAAAAGGGAACACACATGTTTTTCCTTAAATTCACATTTCAAAAGATTACTTTTATTTATTTTTTTCATTTTGTCAACAGCATCCACAGCTGTATTATAGTCAAGATGACTCCAACAGAAAGAACTTTGATGCATACAGATTGTATTTGCAGTCTCCTCATAGCTATGAAGACCCTTATTTTGATGATCGAGTTCACTTTCCAGCTTCTACTGATTACACAACACAGTATGGACTGAAATCAACCACGAATTATGTAGACTTTTATTCCACTAGACGACCTTCTTATAGAGCAGAACAGTACCCAGGGTCACCAGACTCTTGGGTGTAATACAGTAGAGGAACTCTTTTCTGCCTAACCTTGTCTCGATTGAGATGGAGAGATACATTTATTGATTGGATGGTGAAACATGCAAGTGAAATGGAAGGCACACGGGAAGAGGTGTTTTTTTTCCTTTGAGGAATTATATCGGGAAAGTGAGGAAAGCATTGGAAGCGAACTTTATAGCTCTGCTTAGGTATTAAATCTAATTACTTGTAGTTCCTGTAGTGTGGTGAAGGTGTGGGCAATGTGATGAAAGGTTTGAGAAATGGATAAAATGAGTTGGGAGAATGTGTAGATCAAATCAAATTACAGGTGATTTTTATGTGAATAAAGTCATGTTCTGATAGTTTGTACAGAAAAAAAATAAAATGGATGCCCTTCTTGTTTTATTGCTATTACTAAATGTCAAGATTGTATGCTATTATGTCTTGTAAATTTCTTTTGTTGGTGTAAATATGGAAATGCCACATTGGTTAAAAGTGCCATCATTTGTAATGCAGTGTGTCATTTTAAAAGAGATTTCAAAAGCTAACAGTTAAAAAACAGATGGGAGACCCAAGAAACTATTATCAAGTTTAAAAATACCATTTTTTAAAATGAATAGTGTAATTTGGAAGCACAAAGTCCAGTCCAGTATAGTAATGCCGTTCCCATTCCCTGCCTCTTTCATAGAACACTTCACTGCCATTTTCTATGCACATGGAAGAAAAATAAATGTGGAAGTTTCATCCATAGAAAAGTGTTCCCTGCTCATTTTTATTTTCTGTATGTAATAGGAAAGACAAATTTAATAAATGTGAAATCTATTTGCATGTTGTAAGCAGCTTAAATATATTAAACCATTTTTACTTTTTCCTAATTTTTATCCAGTTAAACATTTTCATGCCTGATTGACAACATCAGAGAATGATGCCTCATGATACTTTTTAGTTTAATGCTTTTTTTTTCCCTGAAAAGCTATTACAAATTTCATGTACTCTGAAGTTTTATAGTGTTTTAATTTGATTACTTGTGTCGTAGGCAAACTACCTTCTCTCTCTCCCCCCCTACTCTGGCCCCCAACTTGGCTTCAATCACTTTATGTAGATTCTACTTACCTAATTTGTAACAAAGCATAATAGTCATATAAGAACCGTGTCTAGCAAATTTCCTCTGTTGAACTAATGAATCTTAAAACCCCAAAACTCCAGATCATTTTAATAATGAATGGTTTCATCTAATGCACCTTTATTGGAATTCTTCAGTAAAGGTTGAATGGAAGAAGACTCAGAGCTTTGGCTCCCATAATATGAAGCTACATACAATTCACTTCTTCCTACCACCAGGCCTAAACTCAGTGGTAGGTCGGCTGTTTGTTACCTAGAGAGCTCTGCCACCAAATTCAGTCAAGCATAAGTTCTAGATTTTTATATGGATAATTTGTACCCCAGAAACAAAGCAAGCAAATCATGGAAGTGTATTGTTTGATCACAGATTAATACAGGTGTATACATATTTTGTGACCATGCCTATAAAGAAACCCAAAGGGAAAACACTTTCAAGAAATCATTCTAAGAATAGAAAGGAACTCTTTGCCCGATCCTTGTCGCTTAAGAAATATAAATTAAAACTTGAACTCGTTGAGATTTAGTCATGACCAATGACTAAGGTGGGGGACTGGGAGGGAGCAGGGTAGCCATTCATACCTGAAAGTGCCTTCCTGAAGTAGTAAGCCTTTGGGAACTTTGCATCAAAGAAGTGAAGTGAATGAAAATATTAATTTCATTAGAAGGGAGTTGCCAGTTCCCAAATATTCTTGAAAAATGTCATTGTAAACCTACTTTCCTGAGCCATTCTTTATAAGTATTATCTCATTAGAGTTTAAAGCCCCTTCCAAAAGCTAACCATGTTTATTTCTGCTGTGTACGATTTGTGCTTAATTACTGAACAGCCTTTGATTTTCACCAAGTGAACATTTTTAGTCTCTGGGTGGAAGCTGAATTCCCTTACTTGGAAGAACAGAAAACAAAGGATCCCACCTATCCCTGTACCTAGTTACATTCAATTAAATCTCACTTTTAGCGACCTCTCCTCGTGGGCTTTATTACAGGTTGTTGTACGGACCCAATTTCTTCACTATGAAAGGCTAGCACTTGAGGAACTCTTTGTCTCAGATTGTACAGGGTCCTTGTCACAGTCACAACCCTAACAACCGAGGTCTCCAGATGCCCCAGTTTTATTAGCAGGGGAAACTGTTCTTCCAGAAGCAATGACAGACAAAGAAGAAGGTATCATGAATTGTACTTTTTTCCACAATCAGCAAATCCAACTCAAAACATTAAGCACCTATCTACTATGCTTGAGGATATAAAGGTGAAAAATAACCCAGAATGATACAAGGGAGCTATCACTTTTAGCTAGGGGGATCAAATAAGTTTTCTTAAAGGAGGTGACACCTCAGCTGGGCCTTTAAGGGACAGAAAAGTCACAACAGACAGAACTGTGGAGCAAGTCAGTGTCCTTAATGGATAGGTTATGCAGATGAGTGGAGGGGGGAAGGTACTGGACACGATTGGGAAATAGTCACTGGTTCTGTTCTGCTGGAACAAAGAATGCCTGGAATAGATAGGATGGAGCTTTAAATGCTAGACAAGCATCTTTAGCTTAGCAGTGAGCCATTGTAGGTTTGCAAGCAAGAGAATGACAGTATCAGCAAGAGCTTTAGGCTCTTGGAATGACTCCACAAGCTCGAAGCAGAACACTTTCTATCTCAGCTGATTTTCGTGCTTGAAAGTTGACTATAGGTTTTATAAGCAAGAAAATGGTCATGCATGTTAATGAGACCAGTAGTCTAAAGTAACCTAGAAATTTTGTTTTAACCAGCTGTTTCTCCTTCCAAACTCTACCTGTTGCCAGGAAATGACCAAAATTAAAGAAGTGAATTTTACCTTCCATTCCTTAAGTGTAATCTGCTTGAGTGCAAAGACTTCATTTTTGCTTTCCTAAACTCAACACAGTGTTTGGCACATAATAGAGACCTAATATATGAATACTACATTGAATTGAAATGGCCAACCATGAAGAAAAACAGGAAGAAAAAAATGCCCTGCAAAAATGACTAGATAATGCAAAAACTAAACTTGAATAAGTGAGTCAGCTGCTTTTCTGAGATATAAGAATAAATTACTTTTGTTAATTAAAGGTAAGAGTTTTTTTGGCTTTCCCTACAGCCATCAGTGACATGGAGAATTGAGCTTTTGAAGAGAAGTTCGAGCTGGGACTTATGTACCAAACCGGTTACTTGGCCAGAGCCACTTTTTTGATATAAGCACGGTACATATTGCTCTGTACACAGAGCATCATTTGAAAGCTATGAAAGAACAGAACCAAAATCATAACTTTTTTCCTCATTAGATTAATAGTCACTTTGTGAGCAAGCATTATCTCACTATTTTTGGTTTATAAGAAGTAAGATTTTTCCATTATTATGAGAATGCTAATGAACCCTTTTGTTGGCCATTTTAATGACATCAGGTGTGTCCCTCTTTGCTCAGTTGCTGCTCATGTCAGACATTTCCTTAAAATGTTACTTCTTGAAGTAATCAGTGATGAGACTTTAAATTCCTACAGTGTTGTATTGCTACCTCATTACTGCATAACTTAAAAAGCTGGATACTGATGTTAGAGACCTTGGTAGGAGTAACAGGAAATAAGGGCTTGGAGTTTTTTGTTTTTTTCAATTTGTTAAGCTGATTCATTAAAAAAAAATAAGCAACCTTTTCGTGGCTTAATAATAGCCAAAATCTATAGAATGGGAGTTCTCCAATTAATTTGGATAAGGTGAGACTTGAGCCATGCTTGGGGACATGGGGGCTGATGGAATAGATTCCCTTTTAGGATAGAAAAGGACAATGAAATGTAATAACAAAAAAGAGGGGATTCAAAGCTGTTTTCATACAAGGTAGATAGATGCCACAGTGGAGGGAGTGCTGGACCTGGAGTCAGGAAGACCTCAGTTCAAATCCTACATCAGACATTGAGTAGCTGTGTGAGCTTGGACAAGTCACTTAATCTCTCAGCCTCAGTTTCTTCATCTATTAAAAGAGGTTAATAATAGCACATAACTCCCAGGGTAGTTATGAGGCTAAAATGAGATGTTTGTAAAATGCTTTGCAAACTAAAGCACTATCTATTATTCATACTGAAAAATGAATATTAAAAGAGAATTTTTATACATAGCTTTCTTATTTTGGAGTGGAAAAACAGTACTAGTAATAAAAGTTTCTCACAGAAATCCTATTCACGATGCGTAGAAGCCAAGGATTCCACAGAATAGTTTGGAAAATACAGCTTTAGAGAAACAAGCTTTATTAATTTTCCCTCATCTGGTCAAGCTGTGTTTCAGGGAATTACCTGGGACCTTTAAAAAAAAAAACAGCCAGTCCTTTTGGGTTCCTACTGAGACAGCTGTTCCCCCCATGAAAAAGAAAAAACACTAAAATACTCAAAATGTGAAAACCAATTATCAGGAAAGATAACCACGGATTAGAACAAAAAAGTCCATTTTATTCCCCTTAAAAAGAAATTCAATACAGAAATTTCAAATCTTCCAAAGGAGTTAAATCAGGGAGTGATTATTCCTACTGCGGTTCCTGCATAAGGATTTAGAGTTAGAAGTGACCTCATGACACCTGGTCCAGCCCTTCCATTTTACATGTTTAAGTAAATTGTACAAGGTCACACATGTAGTAATTTGGCAAGGCAGGGATTCTAACCCATGTTCTTCAAATTCTGAATGCATTGCTTTCCCACCATACCACAAGTAGCCAATATCCTTTGCAATGTTCTATTCATAATTTGAGAAGCATGTACAAAAATTAGGTTTAAAATAGTCCCCAGAAGTCTATTTAGAACATTTTGTGGGTAAACACAACAGCCAAGCCAGGTTCCCTGGAATAAGTGCCTTCATGGCACTCTTTGAGCAAAGCATTAGAGTTAGCCGAGAAGACAGGGCAGAGAGATCTGGGACTGAGAAGTTAATGCATTTTAAGATGCTTCCTGGATGCAGAGAAGGTTTATATTAAAAGGCAAACTTTGCTGCAGGTCAAGGAAATAACTGCTGGAACTCAAATGAAATACTGCAGTTTCTTCATTAGTTTGCAACTGTGCCACCATGGGAGAAACAAAAGGCTCCTGTGATGACTGCCATTTCATAGGCCTGATTTCTGCCTGCTTTGCACAGTTGCTGTCATTTGCCAGCCAGAGAGACAGGGGATGTTTTCCTTTCTAGGAGATAACATGCAGCCATTAAGAAGCCGCCTGTAGAGAGCAACTTTACAAAGTTAGTGCTTTTGGGTTCCTACTTTATTAAAACATTTCTATCAAACTGGCCCCGTTTAGAACTGTGCCTGCGCCAGCACCTACCACGGTCACTTAAACGATTGTCTGATAATAGGGTTGATTTTGTTCCCCATCATTCTTGGTGTGGTTGTTCACAACCATCCTAATGCAATCCTGATGCATCCTACTGACATGCAATGTCATGCAAGAAGTTTACAGATCATGGCCCTGTTCTTAGCTATGAGTTTTGGTTTGGGGGAAGAGGGTTTCATCTTCCTTTTATGTCGTTCGCTACATGGGAAGCAGCAATTCTGTTCCTGAGGAGGCCATTTGAACCTGTTCTATTTGCCTGTTCCAACTTGAAACCTTGGCAAGGTTCTGTTATAAGTTTTGCAGCAGCCATCATTTAATTATTAAAGCCCCATCCAGTGGTTAGAAGAATTCTGATAATGGCTTAATGTTTTTTCTTCCTCTGTTGGTTGAATGCAGATAACCAAGATCATCAATGTGTTGCCTCATAAAAAAGAAAATTAAATGTACATTGTTCCAATTGAAAGCTATAATCCTGAGAGATTAATGGAGAAAGGGTCAATTCTTCCTTGAGAAATGGGTTATAAAAGTTATCCATTCACTGAAAGGCAATACCTCAGATTACATTTCCTCTCCAGCAAATAAGAGCAGTACTTTTAGCTTTAAAAGCTTTGACATCCTGCCATCATATGAGGACAGTTTTAACAAAGTAAAACTATTCCCTCTGGACTCTATGGAGACCTGAGGACTCCACATCATGATCTAATCCATTTGGGTTTTGAGTCCTCATTTCCATCAGAAAGTCATTACCATGACAGAAAAGAGCCAACCCAAATGTGCACTTAGGGGGAAAAGGCAAGTGCCAAAATAGTCTCTAAGTCAGGAACGTGACAAGTCTTTGATGAAATGCTTATTCAGCCAAACCTAGTAGCAATTCTATAGCTGAGAGCTTTGTGTCTAGCAGCCATAACTGGTTGATGGTTAAAATGCACCATCTTGCTCTTTGAATATAATCAGGCTCCCTTTGTCTACCTCTGTATAAACCCCCACAACCTCCCAACATCTGTGGGCCATTGACAAACGAGTCAGCTGCAGTCAGAACCAAACCAGTTGCCTAGAATTTAGTTGCATTCTTGCGTAGCACTACTTCCTCAGTAATCTGCTTATCTGAGGTGGCCCTAATGCCAGCATCCTCTTAATTCTAGTTCAATATTGGGAGGAAATCAGGTATTCACAAGTCATTGGATAAAAAGAGGGTTACTTTTTCCCTAATTTTACCTAATGGAAAAAAGATATACAACAAAAATACAGTGGCAGTTGGTTTTTCTGAATGGGATCCCCCTTCATCACCATATGGAAACATGTCTGGTCTGCAGAGCAGAGAAATATGACTCGTGGGCTTCAGAAACCCATCAAGTTCAAGGAGTGTAGATTCCATGTACCTGAGGCTTTTTAGGCCTGTGGATGCAGAAAAGCTACATCAAGAAAGTTGAGGCCAATCAGGTTCTAAGGCCAGCAACTTTGTCTTCTTTCAGGTGAAGTCTCTCCACATTGTGGGTGAGAAGAAAGAAGCTTTGTCAGAGAAATCCTGGTCACATTACACACCAAAAGCCAAGACTTGAGATGATACTGAATCATGATGCGTGTTTTTTTATATGTGTATTCCACTAATCAATTTGTGAACTGCCAATAAACTGTTATTAATTTTTTTAAAAAAAAAGAACCTCCAGTCTGTTCTTAATATGTTCATTGGGTTGGAGAATTGTTTGGGGCTCCTGTTCCATTTCTGTCCTGCATCCTGCTTTGGGGGCACGTCAATGTCCATTGATGCTTCCACAGAACAGATAGAAAAGGAGAAGAGCAGTCAGGCCTGGTTCCTTGTTAGTGTCATGGTCAGGGAGAAAGAAGTCCATTGGTGTTATATTGGAGTCAGTAGCACTGCCTTCAGAGGTCATGGACTGGGCAGCATGGTAGGTGAAATTATGGAGTTATTATCTTCCTGGTGCTCCTGGTTAACTAGGTCCCTGGGGATAGAGGACAAAGACAGGGCCATGTTAAATTATCTCTTTACTATGGGATTAAGCATAATAGTGATGTTCTGCAAAGAACCAAAATAAAGTTGTAAATTACCTGTGGGCTTGATTCCTATTTGGAAATGGAAAACAGAGTTGTGTTTGTATTATTTATTACTGAGTACATTTTCAGAATTTTTAAAAATTATGTTCTTTGGAAAGTAAGCTTTTTTTTTAATACAGGAGGAAAAAAATTCACAGATGTCTTAAATTTGTGCCAATAGGGTAAATCTGTCAGGAGGTGGTGGGTAGGACATGCAATACATTATAACACCCAATCTAAGTGGTATTTGGAGGTAGCTGTACCCTCCACTAGTTCAGCTAATTGAGGCTTAGTTTCTACTATATACACTTTATTTTTGAGAAAAATCTAGGCCCAATATATACAAAGAACGTTTCAGGAAATCACTTCTGAATTGGCCACGTGGGTAGTCCTTGAGTCAGTGGGGGCCTTACCCAGCCCACTTCCAGTAGTAACGTAGGCACCCCAGTCCTGAGTGACCTTCATTCCTCTTCCCCTACTTCCTATTCAGTTTCATTTGAAATCTGGTAAAAGAAAAGCCATCCTTGTGGCCTCCTGTTCAAAAGAGAATCATTATTTCTCCCAGAAACCTCCTTGCTTGCTTATTTGCATTTTCTTTTTTTATTCATTTTTTAATTTTCTTGTTTACATCATTCATTTCCATGAGATTTTGAGTTACAAATTTTCTCCCCGTCTTCCCTCCACTCCCCACTCCAAAACAGCGATCCCACTGTATACCCCCTCCCTCAATCTGCTCCCTCCTACGTCCTCCCCCATCACCCCTCTGACTTTGCAGTAGGGCAGGATGGATCTCCCTACCACAGTGCCTGTATATCTTAATTCCCAGTTTGCTTGCATTTTCTGTTGAGGTGCCCCATCCTTCTAGTCCCAGGTTTGCAGCCTTGCAGCCATTCTCCAGGCTTCAATATTCCTGACCCTCTCTCCCTCTCCTCCCCACCCCCATCTAATAAATAACCAGGTCTTATTCTTTGTATTTCCCCGTCATTTCATATCCATATCCTTCATTCACATAACTGATACCTCACTGCAGGCCTTCACTGTGTCTTACCTGGAGTTTCATAAGAACCTCCCAATCAGTCCCTTGACCTCACGTCCCTCCCCTATTTAATTCACTATGAACACACTTGCCAAAACATTAGTAAAGCATGAATACAACCAGTCACCCCTATAACAGAATGCAAAGTCTCTGGGCATTGAAAACCCTTAAACACCAGGCTTAAGCCTATGTGTGCGTGCTTATTATACATTACTCTCTCTCTTTTACACCTTCCACCGGGCATTCCAACTAGACTAATTGTTCTTCCCCTGGAGGCAGCTAGGTGGGAAGACCTGAGTTCACATCCAGCCTCAGACAGTTACTGTGTGACCCTGGATGTCACTTAGTCTCTGTGTGCCTCCGTTTCCTCAATGTAAAATGGGGGTAATAATAGCTTCCTGCCTTGCAGCATTGTCAGGATCAAATGGGACAAATTTGTAAATGCCTAATGTAATGCCTAAAACATGACTCTCTACTCTGATCTCCATGCCACCAACAGGGAGGGGGCAAGGTACTGGCAGAAGAAACCAAGTTGCTGAAACAACTTTTATTAAATTATGTACTGTTTATCCAACTTGTAGGGTACCAGATCACTGCTCCTTCCCTCCTCCTCTTTTCCTTACACGTTGTTGTTGTTCAGTCGCTTCCAGCTTGTTCTTGACAAACACGCTGGAATGTTTTGCCATTTCCTTCTCCAGATCATTTTATAGATGAGAAACTGAGGCAAACAAAGTGAAGTGACTTGCCCAGGGTCACACAGCCATTAAGAGTCCGAGGTCTGATGTGAACTCAGGAAGAGGAGTCTTCCCTGCTCTAGACCCGAAGCTCTGTCCACTGTGCCTCCTGCCGCCCACCACTTTTCATATGACCATCTTCATACAATCTCCCTTCCTTCTATCTTCCCATACACCCTTCTCCACACACTTCAACAGCTTATTCAGAGGTTTGCAGTGAATGGGGGAGAACTGATTTACTATAAATAATGGAGAATGGCTTCTATGGCTGAATAAATAATGAATTGATTCCTTAGGTTTAAAAAGAGATACATAAGACAGAAGCAAAAGAGATTATCAAGGTGTCCAACATGCTTTCTCGTATTCCTCCAAGTTTTTCACTGCTACCCTGGAATTCAGTAAAGACACAACCATTAGTAAGTACTGTCTTTCCTTCCTAACCTCCATTCACTCATTTCCTCACACACATACACACACACACACACACACACACACACACACACACACACACACACACACACACACACACACACTGGCAAGAGTGTTGTTAACACAGGGGGTGCTAAGCTTTCAGCAGCTCAAATCAAATCCCTGGCTTCGTGGCCTAATGAGGTCTCGTGTGCACCCGGCCAGGAGTGGGTTTAAAGCTTCCTGGAGCCCCTCTCCCTCACTCTGTGACAACCTCTGGAATATTTTCTAGCCCTGTGAGTGAACCACGGGATGTATCCAGAAGAGAGACAGGTAAGCCAACGGGAGAGCAGAGAAAGCACAGCAATATCAACAGGGCTGAATTAAGGGCCCTTAGGCAACCTGCCCCAGGGGCCAGATAGAAAAAAAACAACATTTTCTTAGTTTTCTCGGAGAGACCAGTCACCATGGTTCTAAGTTAGATTAATGATGTTGTATGTTCAATGGATTCAGCTCCCATTTCTGAGATCTCTTACACATTGACCTAATGCAGGGATGGGTCTATATAGAATGATTAATAACCATGATCATGAATGATGCTTGGGAGAGGAACTATTTTAGAAAGAATATTCTAATTTTAGTTAGAGTTGGGTTCAAAATGGGCTCCAACAGGTAGGTAGCTACATGGTACAGCAGATTGAGGGCTAAGCCTGGTGTCAGAAAAACCTGAATTCAAAACCAGTTTCAAATACATATGATCCTGGGCAAATCACTTAAACTCTGTCTACCTCGGTTTGCTAGTCTATAAAATGGGGGGAAAAATAGCATCTACCTCCCAAAGTTATTATAAGGATAAAATGAGATAATATTTGTAAAATGCTTTGGAAAGCTTAAATGCTAACTATTATTATTATTATCTAATAATTAGTTATTAACTGAATGACCACCATGAGGCAAGTCACTTAATTTTTCTGAGTCTACTTTTCCTTATCCCTAAACTGGGAAGGCAGCATGGTAGTAACTACAGAGTTGCCTTCAAAATCAGTAAGACCTGAGTGCCAGATTTGCCTCTGATGTATCCTGGCTATGACATAAATCTTAGGTACGTAATTGAATCTTCTTATGACCCAAGCAACTTTCTAAGACAAGAAGTTACAAAACAGATGCTGATTGGCACTGGTGGAAGGATTTCCTTACTAGAAAGATAGATAGATAGATAGATAGATAGATAGATAGATAGATAGATAGATAGATAGATGGATGGATAGACGGTGGACGGATGGATAGTTGGATGGATAGATGGATAGATAGATGGATGGATAGACGGATGGACGGATGGATGGATAGATGGATAGATAAATGGATGGATAGATGGATAGATGGATGGATAGATGAATAGATAAATGGATAGATTGACGGATGGATAGGTAGACAGATAGATAGATAGATAGACAGACAGACAGACAGACAGATAGATAGATAGATAGATAGACAGATAGACGGATAGATGGATGGATGGATGTTTGGATGGATGTTTGGATGGATGTTTGGATGGATGTTTGGATGGATAGATGATAGACATAAGTGTATATAGACATATATATATTATATGCACATATATATATTGTATATCCACATACATTCATATGTGTATATATCTATACATACACAGAGTTCAGAGAGAGATAAGTAAATAGATGTAAAAGTGTTATTATTTTAATCTTAAACAAAGCTAACCCAAGTCTTCCTTCTCCTCCAGACCAATATTCTAGGCTATTACAACATGGGTTTAATGCAAAAGCTATGTATTTACATCACAGGCATGAGTAGTGCATACGCATGGTTTCATTGCCAGACCCACCAAGAATTTCACTATGAGGACAATAAGGGAGGTGAGATCAGCATTAGAATTTTTCCTGTATCTTCTATCCAAAGAAACGTTCAGTGCAGGGCAGCTAGGGGGTCTGGCTTACCTCCAGCGATCTAGTTTTTGATCACTCTGTCCCCTCTCACATGCCCATCTTCTCTCACACAAGCAGGAATATAATCAGATAAATCACACAGATTTATGAGAGTAAGGCAGGATTTGAGATTCTAGGATGTCAGGAGACCTATAACCACCTGGGCCTGACTCAGGCTGGTGCCTGAGTAGTGTAGGTCTGATATTAGAATAAAATGAATCATTGATAGATCATTTAATGGATAACAAAAGGAGGGCAGGATAGGGTAAGAGGCCTAAGTACCTTGTCAAATCTAAGACTCCTGACTTCATTCCAGTAGGTGTTTTTATGCCCTTAAATAAACATGAAACCACATACAGCCTGAAGTTATATCAAGAAAGACTCAGTTTGACTCTTGGCCCCCTGAGTCAATCAAGCCTTAGGGACAGTTTCCTGACCTTTTAGATAAAGTAATAAATTAATCTACATGGTGGGGAAGGGCCTGATAAAAACTGATCCTATAACAACCTCAGTTCATAGTTTTGTGCAGATGGGAGGGGTGCTCTGGTTCATTAACCCCTTCTCTATAAGCAAGCTCAAGTACCATACATGCTCAAGTGATTCCACCTCTCCTCTTGCACTGACAAGCTTGATGAAAAAGTACTTTCCTACCCCTACTTGTTCACCACCCTCAACCCTTCTCAATATGATTCACATCCTCACTATGATAATAGAAGTGTTCTTTCATTTGTCACATGTTCTACTAATTGCCAAATCTAATGACTTTCTTAGTCTATGTTCTTCTTGACTCTATAACATGTAACACTGATCACCCCCTCCTTCAAGATGTCTTCTCCAGGTTTTGCTCTTCTCTGTCTCTCTGCCTCTGTCTCTCCCTCTCTGTTTCTGTGTTCTCATTTGTTGACTCTTTTTCTGCCTCCTGTCCCCTCAATATAGCCACCCCCCTCCCAGACTCTGTCCTCTCTTCTCTTACTTGTGAACCTCCCATTTGAAAGCCTTGAAAGCCTTTAAACATCACCACCAGTGCTAATGATTCCCAAATCTGGATCTCCATCCCTCACCTCTGTCCCCAGACTCAAATTTCCAGACACCTCCTAGACATTAAAACCACCTGGATATCCTCTGAATAATCTCAAGTTCAACATATTTAAAAGTGAGTTCATTCTTTCTCCTCCAAAACCCACTTCTCTTCCTAACTTTCCTATTTATGTTAATGGTTCAATCATTCCCCAAGTCACTGAGACTCAGAAGGCCTTGTTGCTCCAACCTATTCCTTTGGCTCCCATATATAATCAGTACCCTAGACGTGGAATTTGTAACCAACTTGAGCTGTGTATAGACAATTTTTATCTTCAGTACCTACCCTGGTTCTTTTGCAATAGGATAGAGGCTGAACTTGTGGTTTCATTGATGTAGAGAACTGGATAAGGAAACTCTTCTAATACAGGTACATTTTTCTCTGTAACTTATGGCCTTGAAGAACTGAGAAGTTTAAGTAACTTGCCCAGGGTCACACAGCCAGGACGTGAAAGGACTTAAACCCATATTTTCTGGGGTTTTCCTAGTTTTCAGTCCTGCTCTCTATATGTTATGGTGCCTTTCTAACATATGTTAGAATCATATGTACATTATACATAATAGACATTTAATGTCAGTCTGCTTGAATACATTGAATACATCAGAAATAAAAAGCACAATACTGTGACTCACAACCCCTAACAGCAGAGGAAGTAGATAAAATTCTTAAGAAACAAGGTCAATTAACACTAATGAATGGTTGGTGGAATTGTGAACTGATCTAACCATTCTGGATAGCAATTTGGAACTATGGCCCAAGGGTTGGGCTATAAACCCATGCGTAGCCTTTGATCCGTCAGTGCCTCTGCTAGGGCTGTATCCCAAAGAGATCATAGAAAATGGAAAAGGACCTACCTGTACAAAAATATTTATAGCAGCTCTTTTTGTGGTGGCAAAGAATTAGAAATTGAAGGGATGCCCATCAACTGGGAAATAGCTGAATAAGTTGTGATAGATGAATGGAATGGAATACTATTGTTCTATAAAAAATAATGAGCAGGCAGATTTCAGAAAGACATAGAAAAACTCACATGAACTGATGCTGAGTGAAGTGAGCAGAACCAGGAGAACATTGTACACAGTAACAGTAACACTGTGCGATGATTAACTATGATGGACTTAGCTCTTCTCAGAAATACGATGATCCAAGACAATTCCAAAAGACTCGTGATGGAAAATGCTATCCACATCCAGCGAAAGAACTATGGTGTCTGAATGCAGATCAAAGCATATTCTTTTCTCTTCTTTTCCCTTGTTATTTTTCCCTTTCATTCGGATTCTTCTTTCACAACATGACTAATGTGGAAATATGTTTAATAGGTTCATACATGTATAGCCTATATCAGATTGCATGCCAAAGTTGGGGGGAGGAGAGTTGGGGGTGGGGGAGGAATTTAGAACTCAAAATCTTATAAAAGTGAATGTTAAAAACTAAAAATAAATAAATACATTTTAAAAAGAATACTATTAGGGACAAGTTAGTCACTCATAGGGAACACTGACTTTTTTTTCCTACAAGGACTCTGAGGCATGAACAAGGAAATGACTTTATATTTCATGCATGCAGTGATGCCAGTGATGGACAGGGCTTGAATGCATAAGTCTAAAGAATGATACATTAAACTGAAATTTTATGTCATGCGTGTATTTTTTTAAATTTAATTTAATTCTAATTTATGGAATAAAACAAACATTTGCACAACATAGTATAATAAAAAATATTTCACATAAAAATAAATTAAATTAAATTAAATTAATGACAGATTTAGATCCCTCCCCATCTCATACCTTCTTCTTCCTCCTCCTCCTTAGGTATCTCCTGGGGAAATACTAGTAGAACCTACTAAAAGACTGTTCTAACAAAGAAAACAGATGAGAAACAAGAAGGCTCGATGAATATTGAGAAAGTCCTGTCAGCCATAAAGTTTCTTGAAGCTCCTGTTCTTCAGAGAGCTAAATTCAAGCAAACTCTGCTGAGGGGAGCAAGGGAAATGAAGATTCTTCTTTACAGACTTTCTTCAGTTTGGCCCCAGTCACGTTTACATCCCCAGAATGATACAGGGTAAACTATACTGGAGACTACTCAGTCCTGGGAAGATGGGCCTTCTCTGTCATGCTCCTGGCAAAATTCTGGCCTTGGCTACCAGGTGCCTTGATGGTTAGAGTCTGGCTTTCCAAGTGTATGCTCTGTAGGAAAACCTGATGACAGCAGTCAAACCACAGGGTTCCTGAGCAAGGAGCACGTACAGAATGGTGTTAACTCCCACAACCCCGAGCCACAGGAGCCTGAATCTTCTGTTTTCACTATCAATTGCCCTCTCACACCTCCCAAAATCATTCCTCATGGGGTGAAGAAATAGCAGCTTGCCTGCCCTTGTTAAAAGAAATGACATCTTGGAAGGAGGTACCTGTTTGTCTGTTTTGTTTTTAAACAACCCACATCAGGTGAGCGGCTCCTCTTGACATCTGTTGCTGGTGGAGAAGAGAATAAAGGTACCCATGGCACTAACACTTCATGTCTAAAGTCTCCATTGAGACTCAGGCCCCAGGCTCAAAGGGTTGAGATAATTGCTTAAATAGCTGTTTAAATAGTCATTTCAAGATCCTTGTCGGGGGACTTGGGGTAAATTGCCATGGATCAAGGCATGATAGATGAAGTCAGTCAGTCATCAATTGAAGAAACAGTCTCAGGTTTTGGAGATCAGATTTCAAAGCATTAAGAGAAATAATAGGTAGAGGGACGTGGCCTAGAATAACACAGTGAGACAAGCAGTTCTTGAAAATGAGATTCTAATGCTACAAACAAAAATATATGCCTCTGAAAAAGAAGAGTGGAGGAAAAGTTGCCTAAAGGCACTAATGTGAATACCAAATTAACTTATCAATTGACTTAAATATTTCAAAGTTATGTGCAAAATGGAAGCAAGGACTGGCAGTTGAGGGCAAATACAAAAATATGGTGTCGTCCTGTTGGAATCAAGTCAGGAATTCGGCTTCTCAGAAGATGCTGAAGATGCAACAAATGCTAAGGGCAAGAAAGTTCCTTATTTGAGGTGTCGGTGGGGAGGATAGGAGGAAGAGCAAGAGAAATCACAAATAATAATGGCTGATTTGTATATAGCATTTTGTGGTTTGCAACATGCTTTTTGTGCATTACCTGAATTGATCCTTACAGTAACCTTCTGAGGTAAGTCAATCAGTCATTCAGTCAACCAGTATTTGTTAAGTGCCTACTTACATACAAGACACTGTTCTAAGAACCAGGGATACAAAGAAAGGGAAAAGACCGTGCTTGCCTTCAAGGAGCTTCCAATCTGATGGGGAAAACAACATGCAAACAACTAGATACAGAAAAGCTATATACAGACTAAATTGAAAAAAGTAACAGAGGAAGACACTAACATTAAAGGAGGTGGGGAGAGGCTTCCTGTAAAAGGAGGAGTTGTGACTGAGATGCAAAGGAAGCCACAGAAACCAGAATGCAAAGATGAGCAACAAAGGCATGCCAGGCATAAGGGTTTGCTGTTTCCTTCTCCAGTTCATTTTACAGATGAGGAACTGGGGCAAACAGGGGTTAAGATACTTGTTCAGGGTCATATAGTTAATATCTGAGGTCAGATTTGAACTCAGGAATAGGAGTCTTCCTGATTTCAAGCTCAGGGCTCTATCTACTGTGGCACCTAGCTGGCCCCAAATGGTAAAAGATGCAAAAAAATCCACTGAAGAGTTCCTTTAAAAGCAGAATTGGCTAAATGGAAAAGGATACACAAAAATTCATTGAAGAGAAGAACTCTTTAAAAAGAGAAATTGGACACATGGAAAAGTCTAGACAAAAATTTGCTGAATAAAAGAACTTCTTATCAAGTAGAAATGCCAAATGGAAAAGGAGGTACAAAAGCTCACCAAAAACAAAAATTTCTCAAAAATTAGAATTGGGCAAGTGGAAGCTAATGACTCCATGAGACATTAAGAAACAATAAAACAAAATCAAAAGAATAGAAAATAGAAGAAAATGTGAAATATCTTATTGGAAAAACAACTGCCCTGGAAAATAGATCCAGGAGAGATTATTTAAGAATTATTGGGCCACCTGAAAGGCATAATTGAAAAAAGAGCCTAGACACCATCTTTCAAGAAATTATTAAGGAAAACTGCCCTGATACTCTAGAACCAGAGAGGAAAATAGAAATGTAAAGAACTCAGCAAATGCCTCCTGAAAGAGACCCCAAAATGAAAATTCCTAGGAATATTATAGACAAATTCCAGAGCTCCCAAGTCAAGGAGAAAATACTGTAAGTAGCCAAAAAAAAATTCAAATATCATGGAACCACAGACAGGATAACACAAGATTTAGCAGCTTCTACACTGCAGGACTGGAGCTCGGATTGTGATATTCTGGAGGTCAAATGAGCTAGAATTACAATCAACAATCACCAAACTAAGCATAATCTTCAGGGGGAAAATGGATATTCAATGAAATAGAGGACTATCTAGTATTTCTGATGAAAAGATCAGAGTTTAATAGAAAACAACTTTCAAATACAAGATTTAAGAGAAACATAAAAAGGTAAACAGGAAATCAATAAGGTTAAACTGTTTACATTTCTATATGGGAAGATAATATTTGTAACTCCTAAGAACTTTATCATTATTAGAGCAATTAGAAGGAGTATACATAGACAGAGGACACAGCTGTGAGCTGAATATGATGGTATGATATATAAAAAAATAAAATTAAGGGATTAGAAAGAGGAATAATGGGAAAAGGGCAAAGGGAGAGATAAAATGGGGTAAGTTCATTTAAAGAGGTGTGAGTTTTTACAGTGGAGGAGAAGAGGGAAGAGGTGAAGAGAGGGGAGGGGCTTAAAGGTTTAAGGGGCTTAAACCTTACTCTCATTGGAATTGATTCAAAGAGACAATAACCTACATACTCAGCTATCTATAGAAACTTATCTTACCTTACAGGAAAGTAGGAGGGGAAGAGAATAAGAAAAGTAGGGTACTGATAAAAAGGAGGGTGGATTAGGGGAGGTGGTAGTCAGAAGCAAAACTCTTTTGAGAATGGACAGGATGAAAGGAGAGAGAGAGTGGAACAATCAGGGAGAAACATAAGATGGAGGGAAATACCCAGTAATAATTGTGAAAAATATTTTATAGCACGTTTCTCTAATAAAGGTGTAATTTCTCTAATATATAGAAAACTGAGTCAAATTTATAAGATCACAAGTCATATCCCAGTTGATAAATGGTCAAAGGATATGAACAGGCAGTTTTCAGGTGAAGAAATCAAAGCTATCTACAATCATATCCAAAAATGTTCTAAAGCACTATTGATTAGCGAAATGCAAATTAAAACAACTCTAAGGTACCACACCACAGTTATCAGAGTGTATAATATGACAGAAAAGAAAATGACAAATGTTGAAGTGGATGTAGGAAAATTGAGACACTAATTCACTGTTGATGGACTTGTGAATGGATGGAACCATTCTGGTCTAGAGAGCAATTTGGAACTATGCCTAAAGGGCTATAAAACCATGCATACCCTTTGACCCAGCAGTGCCTCTACTTGGTCTGTACACCAAAGATATTTTTTAAAAAAGGAAAAGGACCTATATGTACAAAAATATTTATAGCAGCCTTTTTTTTTGGTGGTAAAGAGTTAGAAACTGAGGGGATGCCTATCAATTGAGGAATGGCTGAACAAGTTGTATAAGATTGTGATGGAATGCTACTACTATCTTACAAGAAATGACAGCCAGTATGCTCTCAGAAAAACCTGGAAAGACTTACATGAACTGAAAGTGAAGTGAGAAGAACCTGGAAAATATACACATACACAGTTACAGCAATATTGTACAATGTTCATGTGTGAATGACTTAGCTATTCTCAGCAATACAACAATCCAAGACAATTCTGAAGGATGTATGATGAAAAATGCTATGCATCTCTGTCTCAGCAAGCACCCTAGCATACCCAGGGCAGCTGCTAGCACAGGTTCTTAGATCTGCTTTTCTAAAGGAAAGCAACTCAAAATGGGTTAACAATCTTTCTTTAATCAAACAAACATATCATTTACCTAGTTCAGGGGAAAAAGTCAGCATCCTGAACTCCAAAGAATACAAACCCAAGTTACAAGCAGTCCAAGAAACAGATCAGCAGATGGGCTTCCAACCGTCTGACCATCACATCCATTACCTATTCAAGTTACCAGAGAGGGAAACACCAGCATCTGGGTTTTCAAGGCTGCAGGGCTCAATGGCTTCCCAGAGTTTCATCTGGTCAAATCACACAACTCTTCTCAAAGTGAGCCCCAAAGCAAAGCCTCACATCAAGGCATATATATATATAGGCTTCTCCTGGATCATCCCTCTTGACCCACTGTCCAATTACACCCAAGTAACAAGGTGTGGCCATTCCAAAAAACAAACCTCTTGCCACGGGCTCCACGTTACCACCAAATCAGGGAACATTCTCAGAGCCACTTAAGGAAAGGGACTAGGGACAGAAAAGAGCTTCAGATTCCCATTACAATCTCCTGAGGAAAAAACTGATAGAGTCTGAATGCAGATCAAAGCACACATTTTTTTTCTTTACTTTATTTTTCTTAGGTGTTTTTTTTTGTTCTGTGTTTTCTTTCACCACATTGATTAATATAAAAATGTTTTGCATGACTATACTCATATAATCTATATCAAATTGCTTACCTTCTCTATCAGGATGAAGGAGGAGGAAGGGAGAGAATTTGGAACTCAAAAAATTTTTAAACGAATGTTTAAAATGTTTACATGTAATTGAGAAAAATAAAATATTAATTTTTAAATTTAAAAAGAAAAAATTAAAATGAATACATTTTAAAATATTTATTCATTTTTAAATGACACTAGTAAAACTGAGTAAAAACTATGTTAACAGAAATAACACATTTTAATGAAAATTATTATTTTTTATTATATAATTATATTATATTTTATTATGTAATAATCATATAATTTTATTATGTATTATAATTATGTATTTTCCAAAACAAAAACATTTTGAGAGAGTGATATCATTTTCATATTTTTAACATATTTTTACAAATCTCTTTATTATCTGGCCTAATAGAAAAGAACTTGGTTCTTATATCTATTTTTATATTCAATCTGTTGTTTGTACAAATCATACAGATTTGTAGTTGGGAAAGGGAAGAGTAGCTTGATAGACAAATAACATTTTAGTATTATTCTGAAACTAGTTTCAGCCTTGTAGGGTCCCTGAGAAGATCTCAGGCATGCCTGGGGCAGGGCGGTCCAAGGATCGTAATGTTAAGAACCACTACCCAGATACATGTATATAAAGAAAGAGTGGCTCTGTAACCATTAAATCAATAGTTATCCTAGGGAGAGGGTTAGATATGGCTCGATGCAGAGACAAAGGAGTAGAGAGTGAAAAACATGACACCCAGAAAAGATTGTGTCACTCCTAGGAAAGAGTGAAGTCAAGCACTAAGCAGAGGGCAATGAGATGACAGACATCAATATAGGAAACTGGCAACTCTTTGGAATCAGAGGTATGAGTTTCTCCATGGCCACATTCATCCTAGCTCCATCTATTCCTATATGTATGCCCACATACAGATCTGGGTGTGTGTGTGTGTGTGTGTGTGTCTGTGTCTGTGTCTGTGTGATCTTCACACATGTTCCCTAGGTTCTCTATGTCTTTATGTTCTTTATGTCTTCTTTGGTCATGTGTGCTCTCTCTTACTGATAGTGTACTAACCTAGGGAAGAGTATATTCCATGTGTCAGTGAGGAAATCTTCCTTTTCACTTAATTTGCTATTCTATTTAATTACATATATATTTGCTTTGTACTTATGTGTTCTCTGGTCCTATAAAAGTAAATATATTGATAGGGGCTTGTGAGCTATAGTTTTGTAGGGGTGCTGAATTACAAAGTGCCTAGAACCTTCTGGGGGCCCGTATGAGGGGAGACTTGGGTACTACACAGTACTTTCCCAAATGAAATTAGCTAACTGCCTTATTCTGTTAAACAGCACCCTATCCAATAGATCTCCTAAGTATATATGCTAAGCTATTTTCCTCCTTGTCTAGTACTCTGCTAGATGGATAAGAACCCTGGTGGGTTGTTTGTTGTTGTTTTGGTACAGTTTGGTTTTGGAGGTGAAAGATTATTTTGCCCACTCCTGGGACAATCTTCTGGGTTCATGGATTACAGGGTCCAAAGCAACCAGCTGTCCTCTGTCCCTCTGTGGCCTATCTGACCACAAGTAAGGACCACAAGAGCAGCCTTGCCAACCTGAATTTCATCAGACTTCTGTCTCATGCTGTATCTTTTCTCTCTTGTCCTTGCTGACCCCTCAGCTGCCCCAGGTCATTCTGGGGAGCTCTGTCTGTATCCTCAAAGCCGGTAACAGAGCTCTGCAAAATCAAGTCAGGAAGGCCTCAGAGGAGTGGGAGTGGCAGGTGAAGGAGGAAGCAGCCTTGAACTTCTATTTCTTAGAGCCCTTTGTTATTTTAAAGTTGTTTATTTTCCATAATGAAATCTCCAGGGATGTGATGGGAAGTGGGAATCCTTGTACCGGATAGTCATTGATCATTATCCCGGCCTCTGGCTTCCGGATAGGTGAACACCCACTGCCAGTATCTGAGAACGGGGAAGTGGGTGTAACTCCAGGAATCAGAATTGCTGGGAAGAAACGTTCCTAGTAAACAGAGGCTGTGTGTGTATCTATGTGTGTATCTATGTGTGTGTGTCTATGTGTGTGTATCTATATGTGTGTATCTGTGTGTATGTGTGTCTATGTGTACGTATCTATGTGTGTGTATCTGTGTGTATTTATGTGTGTGTATCTATGTGTATGTGGGTCTATGTGTGTGTATCTATGTGTGTGTCTATGTATATCTATGTGTGTGTATCTGTGTGTATTTATGTGTGTGTGTCTATGTGTGTGTGTCTATGTATGTATCTATGTGTGTGTGTCTATGTGTATCTATGTGTGTGTATCTGTGTGTATTTATGTGTGTGTCTATGTGTGTGTGTCTATGTGTATATCTATGTGTGTGTGTCTATGTGTGTGTATCTATGTGTGTGTCTATGTGTGTGTGTCTGTGTGTGTGTTGGAAGTCATAAAAAAAAGAAACCAAAACATAAAAACAGCATAATGTCAAATATCACAGAAGCTGCTCGTTACCTTCAGGGAGGCAAGAAAAGGAAATAACCACATTCCTTGAGTGCTGCTGCCCAGAAAACACCTCTCAGATTAAAAAACTGCATTTCCACCTAGCTCTGTTGTCCTTTTACTTGTTTCCCTTTCTCTGGTGTTGGCCAGATAGGAGGGAATCCTCTAGGGAGCTGGAGCCTGGAGTGGGAGGGGGAGAGATTAAATAGTTGAGATCACTGGTTTGACCCTTAGACTCCAAGCCTTAAACCCACTCCTACCTGGCAATTATGGCAATTAGTCGATCCTTCCTCGAGGGCAGAAAAGGCCTCCCTTTGTTTTATATATATATAAATATATACTTATATATGTATGTGTATATGTGTGTACACATGTATGTATGTGTGAATATACATACATACACACATGTGTGTACATATACTTGTATATCTACTATGTATGTATGTGTGTATATATGTATATGTGCGTGTTTTATTTACTTATTTATTTATTCATTTATTCATTCATTAATTCATTCATTTATTAATTTGTTTGTTTGTTTATTTATTTATTTATATAAAATTCCACCATCTCAGGTCCTGGCTCCACCTGAGGCCTGAAATTCCCACATTTGCCACTTTTTTGAGTTAAGACAAAATGCAAACGTCTTGTGGGAGGAGTAAATCATTAAGCCATAATCAGTCAAAAAAAATGTATTATCAGATTAGCTTTTTACCAAGTAGATAACTAGCAAAGATATAATGAAGAGTTATTGGACTTGAAGTCAGCAGGGACCTAAGTTCAAATCCCATATCTGACATTTACTAGTGATGTGCCCCTTCCTCTCTGAGCCTCCGATTTTTTCATTTCTAAAACTGAGTTATTTTGCACTACCTACCTCACTGAGAGGTTGTGGGCAAAGCTCTTTGTTAATCTTAAAGTGCTAAACATAAATATGAATGATTGTAATTATTAGTCTCTAAAGCAGGGCTTTTTAACCTTTTTGTGTATGATGGGTCCCCCTGGCAGTAAGGTGAAGGCTATGGGACTCCTTTCTCAGAATCATGTTTTTAAATGTATAAAATAAAGGATATGGCATTACAAAGAAAACCTATTGAAATTCGGTTATGAAAAGATTACGAAAAGCAAATAAAGACATCTCCCCCCGCCCTCCAAAGAAACAGGACATAAAAATTTGATTGAAGGAGAGGGGGCATGGAAAAAGTCAGAAACTCAGGTGAGCAGGAAACAGGGAAAAGAACCCTGAAAGTCAGAGGGAAAGTGCAAAAAAGAAGGAGCAAAAAGGACACAAACACAAATGTCAGGTTTACACTTTTGCCCTGGGCTGGCCCCAGCAGGAATTCTGCATTCACCTTCCCTTACAGCTTTTGACAGCTGCCTAATACAGACCTCTGTCCACCCTGGATGCTTCAAAAATGTGACTGACTGACCGATCAGCCCTTCAGGCTGCTAACAATCTAGACCAAGCTAGGCCAGGATTCTAAAGGCTTCTCTAGCTCCTTTGTGAGTGTGTCTCCTGAGGAGGATGGATGCATGCTCTGAGAAGAGGAGATGGGCTGTTCCCAGGGCCTTTGGGGCTAATACTCTGCAGTCCCTCAGGCAATACAGCTTTCCAAAGATGCTAGACAAGCATTCTAACAGGGGCATTTCAGGCAGCAGCAGAGGAAATTAGGAGAAAAAATTATCTGTCTCATAGCTATTCCTCTCAATGGGAGAAATAAATGTATTCCAGGCTGAGACTGTCCGTCAGGAATGGTCTGTCCTGAAAAGGAAGGCTTCTTGCCTTTGTAAGTGAGCATCTTGAGACCATGTTTTATTCCCACTCCAACCACCACCTAAGAATAAACTCAAGCTGTTTACAGAGTTCCTCTGGCCAAGTGACCCTTCGGCTGTGTCCTCCAGTCCATTATCCCAGTAGCTCCAGAGATCTTGTCTCTCAGCCCTAAGGACTTACTCTGCTGGACATTGGTAACATAGCCTGTCACTACTGCTGTGTATGACAAGTTATGCCCAGCACTGGCAGAGGGCCTGTGGGCCATACAACCAAGCAAAAGGAAGAGTTCCTACCCTTGCAGCTTTTTGGTCTCAAAGGGAAGGGCTTTCTGCACTGGATTTGGAGTCAAATGACTGCAATTGGAGAGACTGAGTGAGCGACCTTAGGCAAGACTCCTTTCATCTATAAAGGGTTAACCTAGACATCAGACCTAGAATAAATGGGTCTGATCTGCAGCTCAGGACCAGTGAAGCAAACATGCAGGGGAAGCAGGACATAGAGGGGTAACATGGCCATTCTGAGAGGGCAGAAGCTGAAAGGCACATCAGTAGGATGCACTAATGGCTTTTTCCATGAATCTAGTATCTATAAAAGTTCCTTTGTTTGAAAAATTGAGGAAACAAAAGGTCTGAAAAGGAACAAGGCCACTCTCTTTTAACAGATGTTTTCAATAAGTTTATCCTTTATTTCAGTCATATAGAAATGTAAAGGAAAGCTTTCAGCCAAAGTAAGGGATCATTTTAAGTCATCAGAATGCCCACGCAGCCTCATTGAGAAGGAATGAGATTTAGACAGGCTATCACTCTCATTAATAGAGCCTTGCTCTCAGGCATGTTGTTTCCTAGTTTAGTTGACTAGGGAGCAGGGCTCCCTCCTTTGAGCAGCCTGGGTAGAATCACAAGGCAGCTAACTAGAGGGTCTAGGGGCCCAAGGTCACTGACCCTCTATTTGCCTTCCCCAACCACAGCAAAGTGCAGAGTGCCCCATGAGTCAATGCTCAATCACAATAGGGGGCTCCTTTGAGTGAGATACACTCTCTCTCTGCACCCCCTGTGAAGACTCCTTACAATGACAAAGGAGAGAAACTATCTGGAAACCAGAGGTAGACTTTTGTAAGACTGGACAGACCCAAGTCCTGGGTTTCCTAAGAAATTGCACAACCTAGGACCCTTCTCCCTTCCCGTGCTGTCAGGTCAGCCTTAAGCCCTTCAGGCATTTTAGGAATCTCTTGGCCCCTCCCCCTTCTTCATGATGGCATTTTCCAAATAAGGACATGAATAGTACCCTGCTTTCCTGTCCCACCTCCCAGCCAATAGGAGATAGTGGTGGGCTTCTTTGTTATTCACCATTGGGAAGGTGCTGAGACTGAGAGTCTGCCTCCCAGCCAATGGAAGAAGGGATGGGGAAGGGGAATGAGGGGCTTGACTGCGTTAAATTCTTGTTCTGTTTTTTGTAACATACCTGCTCTCCTTGATCCCCACCATGGAGAGGACCACCCTCTGGGGCGAGGGGGAGAAGAGAATAAAAACCTCCTGTTCCTTCCTCAAGACACTTCTGACTTTTGATTTTTCTTGGGTAGGGGTTTTTGGGGTCCTCATACCCCACATACATTCAAAGATGGCCCTTCAGCCCATTGTGAGACGGGAAGCACTGGGTCTGACCACAGGACTCCATTTTCTACTACTCTGAGAACCTTGCCTTATGCTCCAAGCATCTTACAGGCCAAAATTCATGAATGAGAACTAAGAGATGAGATTTGGAGAGGAGACCTGGCTTTGCATCCAACAAGCTATGTGACCATGGACAAGTCCCTTGACTTTGCTGAACCTCATTTTCCTGATCCTCAGCCTGAGTATCAAATTTGATAGAATGAGACAGGTCATATCAACTCCCCCAGCCTCAGTTTCCTCAATTGTAAATGAAGGGGGTGTATTAGATGGCCTCTGAGGTCTCTTCTAGTCCTAGATCTTACTAGTTGTGTGACATTGGACAAACTGAATAATTCTCTGAGTCTGAATTTACTCATCTGTAAAATGGAAATAATTTTACAAGCTTCCTTGCAAGGTGAAACCAGGAAAGCACTACGTAAACCTTTAAAATGCAAAACAAGTGTTAGCAATGTGTTATTATATTTTTTTCTTCCCTCAAATGCCTATCCTTTCTATGAGGAGGAGATCACTTGTAACGGCAAGGAATATTTGTTTCTTTTCTTTTCCCATCCCTTCCACATAAAGACTCTTGTCTTTAAAAAAAAGAGCTTGATAACTGAAAAATAAAATGGGGGTGGAGGTGGGGTGGAATTTAATTACGGCCCTAAATGGATGCAACTTTAAAAGAATCACAATGACCTAACTAAGTGAATCTAGAGAGCTGAAAAGTTCTACCATCCTATTCCAGCGCCCAATTTTTAACAATAGCTTGCTTTCTATAACATTTTACACTTTAGGAAGCACTTAATTCCCACCCAGGGAAACAGACAGTTGCAAAGCCAAGTACAAGAAGCTTGTACAGGAAAATGCTACTGTTAACAGCTTTTAAGGTTCTGATTACACAGTATAGTTAACACTCTTTTTATTCCAAAACAAAGCAGAGCAAAACATTCACAGTAAATCAAGGCACAGCATTCACAATGTTACAACTTATCACAGAAAATTGAAATATAGCATTCATAACAACTTATCACAGAATATGGCCACATAGTTTTCACCATAGTGGTCACAAAGTTTTCAACAAAGAACAATCATCTAGTAACTCAATCATTAAATCATCCTTAAGGAGGTTTTCTTCCTCAAGGAACACAAAGTACAAGAGTCAAAGTTCTCCACTCATGGGGCACACTAAGTTAACTCAGTTACTTATTCAGTCATCAATCACTAAGTACAATCATTTAGTCAATCAATCATTCAATCAACTCAATCGTTTATTCATCATTCACTATTCAATCATCAGAAAATACAAAAAACCCTCCACACCTAGGTCACTAGTAAGTTACAATTTCTTCACTACTCAGCACCCACAGAGAGGTCTTTTCATCTTGACTCAAGGCAGGCAATTCCTACCTGAATCCACCAAACAATCACCTGGATTTAAAGGCAGACAGCTCCCAGTTCTTTGCCCAGCTCTCCATGCAGGTCTTGTTCCACACTGAAGTTCACAGTGTCCAGTCCACTTTAAATCCTTCACAGTCTCTGTTCCAGGAAGTCAAGGCTCTACGAAGTCACAAACAGGTTCATACAAAGTACTAACATCACAGTCATGCTTCCTCAGTCTTTGGCAGCTCCAGCTGGCCCTTGGAAATCCTCAGCAACTCCTCAGCAGCTCTGGCTGGCCCTTGGACTCAACAGAAGTTTCAGCTGGTTCCTAGAATCAAAATCACTCCATCCAGGTTTTCAAAATCAAAATGATTCTCTCCAGCCTGGTGGGGGGGTGGGGGAGGGAGGAACTTCCTCTTCAGCCTCCTAGGCTCCTTTTTAGCCTCCCCAGCAGCAGCAGC
>CM053596.1:166479009-166510719 GCA_028646575.1 Pseudocheirus occidentalis
AAAAAAAAAAAAGAAGCTGTGTCCTTGGGGGGCTGCTAGGTGGTGAAGCAAATAGAGCACCGGCCCTGGAATCAGGCGGACCTGAGTTCAAATCCTGACTCAGGCACTTAACACTTACTAGCTGTGTGACCTTGGGCAAGTCACTTAACCCCAACTGCCCTCCAAAAAAAGCAAAAACAAAACAAACAAACAAAAAACCTGTGTCCTTGACAAATAACAGGAAGGAGATTTGCAGCTTCACTATCTTCACAAAAATGCAGATATAATTTTAAA
Source organism: Pseudocheirus occidentalis (assembly GCA_028646575.1). NCBI lineage: Eukaryota > Metazoa > Chordata > Mammalia > Diprotodontia > Pseudocheiridae > Pseudocheirus > Pseudocheirus occidentalis. The sequence goes on from CM053596.1 coordinate 166,479,283, forward strand.
CTTAAGTATGGTCCATCCTTCTTCCTAAGGATGCTTCGGAGCTGCTTCCACCACCACTCTACCGTCTGCTATCAGTTGGTGTATACTGAGAATTCACATTCATTGTACACTATTACTAACCTAAGCAAAACATAGGTAGGAAGGAAAATTGCCTGCTGAACTGCATGAACAAAAATCTACCCCAAAGTGTGATCATGATGATAATGATGATGTCTGTTGCAAAATCTTGCTAAGTGGTCTCTCTCCTTCCCTCAGATCTCTCCCCACCTCCAGTTCACCTCCCATCCCACCCCCAGCTGCTCCAGGATATTTCTAAAGCATAGATCTGGTCATGTCACTCCTGCTCAGGAAGCTCCTATGGTTCCCTCTGGCCTCCAAAATAAAAGGCAAATTCTCCTGTTGGGCATTTAAAACCTTTCACAATCTGACTCCAGCCTACCTTCCCAGGCATAATGCATAACTACTCCCTTTAATTCAGTCTGTATAACAGACCAACTGGCTGTTCTCAGTACACTACTGTCTCCTCTCTCCATTGCTGTATCCCATGCCAAGACTATGCTCCCTCCTCATCTCTGCCTTTTCAGAATTCCTTTAATTTCCTTCAAGGATCAACTCAAATGCTCCCTCCCAGAGGCGGCCAGTACTGATCCAGCCAGCTGTTACTTCCCTCCCCTGCTCTGTACGTACTTGATACACATTTTCTATTAACTGATCTACATTCATACTATCTCCCCATCAGAGAGGGGGTTTCTCTCCCATTCCAGTAGAATGGAAATTCCTTGACCTCAAAAACTGTTCTGCTTTTCTTTTTTGTATCCTGGGCACATAGCAAATGTCTGGAATATAGTAGTTGATTAGTAAATACCTATTGAATGAATAAATGAATGAATAATGATGATTTATCTGTTCCCTGGGATGATGAGCTCATTACCACTGTTTTTCTTCCTTAGATGAGAGACAGCAGAGTATACTAGAAAAAACTCTAGACTTGACCTCAAAGGTCCTCAATCTATGAACCTATGTAATGGCATTAAGTAAGATCTGGTTTTAAATCTTGCCTCTGAAGTATGTTAGAGTGGAAAGAGCATTGAATTTAACATCAAGTGGAACTAGTTTATATCCTGGTTCTACCACTGACTTTCACTCACTTAACCTCTCTGGGGGTTCATTTTCTCTTCTGTAAAATGAGAGTAATAAAGCAGGGGACCTCTAAATGTCCTTCGAACTCTAAATTTGTGATCCCCATCTTGTTGGCTGTGTAAATATCAGCAAGCTATTTAACCCTGCGGAGCCTCAGTTTACCTACCTGAAAATATGGGTAATTGTAGCACTCACCTCACAGGGTTATTGTAAGAATCAAATGGGATGCTGAATCCCTTCATAAATCAATATCTAAGACTGAATTAAGAGTTGACTGCATTTTGAACTGAAATCAAAGTTTCCTAGTACAAGGCCACACCCCCAAAAGCCAGTAATTATGAAATAAATTGAATTGGGAAGACTGCAACTTTACTTTGATTGTGAGTTGTTATCAGAGAAGAACTAGCTTGCTGACAATCTGATTTTTATGTTAGGCATGTGTTGCACACGTGGGACTGAAAATGTAGCAATTGGTTGGTGTTCCTCATGCTGAATGCCATCTCTGCTGTGACTGTGGGAAGCCCCCACGGTCCTCCTGGAAATTTCAGGGCTGATTTGCAAGCAAAGTCCTTTGTGAATTTTAACACTTTCTCAATGAGCTCTCATCTCAGCCACATGTTTGTTCTCAAAATGACATGAGAACATACAACAAAGATTATTTGTTTTTTAAGGTGAGGGAAACTTGGCTACCTCTTCCCCCCTGGGAGCTGAAATATTATGTAAAGGGAGATGCTTAGCACAGCATGGCTTAAAAAATACATATGTTCACTGAAGCAGCATGCCAGTTTGGGTCTGAGGGGGAGGGAGGGAAGCACCTCATCCAAAACTGAATCTGAGGCTAAGCGAGCAGAATGTGAGCTCTCTCCAACAACAAAGCAAAGAACGGGTCTGTTTCCCATCTCTACAGAGATTTTAAAGGAGAAAAAGCAACCCCCCCATCCCCCATGCACACCCCCTCAAGTTATGGACTGGCCTTGACAGCAATCTGGTGCTCCCTCAAACAGAGAGTCTTTGGAGGAGGGGGAAGACACAGCAGAGGGAGCAGGGACAGCGAGTCAAATACAATCCTCTGGATGTTCAACCTGTATTTTTAAGTCAGTCACTCAACAGCCCTGACTGACCATCTGCTGTGTGAAGGCAGACCGAGCCCTGAACTCAGTGCTGTGAAGAGAGATGAAAGGAAGACAAGATCAAGGCCCTGACCTTTGGGGGGTTAGAAAAGAAGAAGAATTTTAAAAACTCAAGAATACAGACATATGAAGCATATAAACGATACCTAATGGCTTACAGCTGTGTAGGGCTACATGTATGTGGGTGAAAAGAAGGGGGATACTGAGGGCTGCTGGGATACATGGAGTGATGACAGGTCAATAAGTATTCCATGAAAGAAGTAGCTTGTGAAGAAGCTTTTAGGAGGAAGATGAAGGGCATGTGACAGCAAAATGGCAGGGACGAGGGCTTTCACACAGGGGAAGAGCAAATGTGAAGGCTTAGGTACAGAAATGAACGTTCTTCCCAATCAGCGACACTCCAGGTAATCAATCCCCTGGGGTTTCCAGTTCATTGACTTGATAATCCACTGACGTGTTTATCCTTCTGTTTATGTATTTATTCATTCATTTGTTTTCTTTTTTCTCTTTATCTCACCCAGGCTGGAAGTGCAGGAGCTACTCGTGACTGGAGAACCATTCCGATCTGCAAAGACACTTTGACCTACTCTTTTTCCAACCTGGATCATTTCACCCTTAGGCAACTTGGTGCCCTCTCCCTACCATATTGGTGTCTGACAGTATAAATGCCCAACTGATTTAGCCCACTGTGGCTCAGAACTCCAGAGCTCCAAAGAGCCAGCAGCCTCTGCCTCCTCAGTAGAAAGCATTACTAGCATGGCTCACCACTCCCAGCACATGTCTCCTTTTTAAAAAGGCATTTGTCAGCTGTCCCAGGTATAAGGCTCTGGGCCAACCTCCCAGGACCTCTACCCAACTCTCCCCCCAAATTTCCTCCCTTCTGAATCAGACAAGGCCCCACACATACTGTTTTCCCAGCATCTCCTGCTCTGGAGTAATATCCACTTTTGTCTGTCCTTTTTGGCAACAGCAACTTGGCTCATGAAACAGAAATGTCTTTAATCAGACCAGAAAGATGAAGCCATATGTTCAACCCTCCTATTTATCTGCTCCTCTGTTCTCTTTCTCTCTCTCCTTCTCTACTGCACACATGAGCCATTCTTCTTTTCATTATCATCTCAGAAAAGTTTTTTTATTCAACATTCTCTGCATTGTTATGACTCTTATTGCTGAATATTTTACTGCTTTCATGCCATCCCCTCAGCACTGCATAAATACTATATAGAAAGGGGCCAACCCTATCCTGCGGCTTACAACCTAAATGAAGATTAGAATCTGAACAAGAAAAACAGCCACTGAAAACAGATTTTTCCTGCACTCTGACAAAGACAGACTGGTAATTTCATAGTGATTAAAGCCCCTACCCTCTCCAACTAGCTTCAATAATAGCCTTTTCCAGACCACAAGTGCATGCTTATTGATTAAAGTAAAATGATGATTTCTTTTTTGTTTTCTATATGAAATTCTTTTTAAAAAAACTCAGAAGGCCTCTGTTTTGCTATTTTTAGTTTGATTCAATTTATTTTTTTATTTCTTTGGTTTTAAAAAAATATTTTTAAGATCAAATATTTTGTATTAGTCTGTCCCTCCCAAAGTCCCCATTAAGAAAAAAAAATTTTAAAGAAAAATAATTTAATACCCTGATATATATACACATATATTTACACAGTTCAAACAAAAATGAATGCCTACATTAACCATTCCAAAAATTTAGATCTCTTTCTGCATTTTAAATTCATCCCTTCTCTGTCATGAGATGAGTAGCATGTTTCCTATTTATTCTTTTGGACTTGTGGTTTATCATTGTATTGATCAGAGGTCTAAAGTCTTTCAAAGGTATATTTCTCTATAATGTTATCATTATATAAATTGTCCCAGTTCTGCTCACTTCACTCTGTATCAGATCACAAAGGTCTTCTCAATTTCCTTTGAAATTGTTCATTTCATCATTTCTGATAGCAAAATAACATTCCATTACATTCATATACTTCAATTTGTTTAGACATTCCTCAACAGGACATTGTCTTGGCTTTCCTGTTATTTAGTATCAGAATTTCACACCCTACAAAGCCCGCCTCCTTTTCCATGACTGTCATTGGCCCAACAGAGTAGAGTCTGTACACTGTTCCATGTGAGATACTGAACAACCAGGTGATGGATCAGTACTGAGCCTACTAGTAGAAATTTTTCAGCGGGTCCCTTCTTAGGCATTTCCATCCATGAATTTGATACTGATCCTTATTTACAAGGCTACCTCATCTGATGAGTTTTTTTCTTTCTTCTTTCTCTCAAGGCAATTGGAATTCAGTGACTTACCCAAGGTCACATAGCTATTAAGCATCTGAGGCCATATTTGAACTAAGGTCCTCCTGATTCCAAGACTGGTGCACTACCCACTGTACCACCTAGTCACCCCATCTGATGTTAATAAGCTGCGGTGGCTCTATCTCCAAGTCCTGTCTCCATCCATCCAGTTCAGAAACACCAAATGGTCATTTCACAGATAGTTGTACTCAAAAAAAAAAAAAAAAGGAAAACTTAAATTTCAAGGGGAAAAAAAAGTCTTTCTTGTGCTTTATAAACAGTATACCCTTATTTCAAACAGCTACCACCTTAGAGAGTTTTGTCTGTCTTACTGCTCCTCTGAGGAATCTTCTGCACTTTGTAAATATCAGCAAAGCTGACTAATCAGACAGTGGTTGTTGGATGGGCCCAGATGACCATTCTTTCCTGTTTAAAGCATTTCTACAAACAGAATTTGGCTACCCCAGAAATTTTGGCACAGTGAAAAGAGCATTAAACTAGGAATCAGAAAATTTTCACCCAGTATCTCCCATAAACTAAATGCATGACTCTGGGCCAAGCTTTTCACTCTGTAGTCTTCAGTTCACTCCTCTATGAAAAGAAAGCATGGTACCAGATGATCTCCAAGCTTCCTTCCAATATTCACACTTTATGATTCTGTATTTTCTATTTATAATGTTGTTTTTTATGGAACAACCTGCTCTGTAATGTTGTTTTACCTGTCATGTTTTTTGAAAAGCAATTAAATATATTTTAAAAGATTACCAATTTTGAGCCTAGCAGCAATGCATAAAAAGACAGGATTGTAAAAGAAAGAAACTAGAGCAGAAGTCAACAACTCTGCCTGGACCTTTCAAACTTACTCCAAGGAGATTTTCATGGCAACCAGGTATATTATGTTGCTGTTCAGTCATACCCCATTCTTCATGACCCCCACTTGGGGTTTTCTTGGCAAAAATACTGGGAGTGATTTGCCATTGCCTTCTCTAGCTCCTTTTGCAGATAAAGAAAACTGAAGCAAAACAGGGTTAAATGACTTACCCAGGGTCACACAGGTAGTTAAGAACAGATTTGCACTCAGAAAGATAAGTCTTCCTGACTCCAGACCCAGAGTTCTATCCACTGAGCCACCTACCTGCCCACATACATTATAGTGGTTGGAAAAAGCCCAATCACTTCAGATTGACACATCTTTGCGATGTTATTAAGAAGACTTCTGGAATATTTTGAAAAAAATACAGAATAAAAACCATCTTACAGCAAAGGTCAAAAGGAATTTTCTAAATTCAAATTCAAGAAAAGGATGGAATCTGGGAGACTGTACTTGTTAAGAGCCTGTTAAGAATGCACTGTTCTGGGGCAGCCAGGTGGCACAGTGAATAGAGCACCAGCCCTCCTGGAATCAGGAGGAGCTGAGTTCGAATGTGACCTCAAACACTTAACACAAAAAAGTAGCCATGTGACCTTTGGCAAGTCATTTAACCCCCAAATGCCCTACCTTACCCCTCAAAAACAAAAACACACTGTTTCAAAGAAAGGCTAAAATGCCGCCAGTATCCCTACCTATCTGCTCTTGGGTGTTACTTTGATCACAAAAGAGCTCAAAAAAAGCCCTCAAAAAAGGGGCTATCAAGCTAGAAAGCTGGGGAACCCCCTATTGCAGACCAACAGTAGAGAGCAGGGGTATCCAGAAGCATCCAGCACCTGCCAGTCCTAGCAGCAAGCACCAAGGTGGAGAGAACTAGCAGCAGGAGACCTCTGTTCAGGTGAGAAGACAGCTTTCTGACAACATCAGTAGCAGACATGACCAGATTTCCAAAACTGGATGTTATCCCAGATGCCTGAATGTTCTCACCCTGTGTGTCTCCTACCTTTGTACCCCATTCTATTTCCTGATCACCTTTGTTCTCTGGATATATTCCCTCTCACATTGGTTGGGGTTTTTTACCCCTATGGGTATAAAAAGAATGTTTCTTGTCCTTTATGTTGATATTCTGCTTAATTAAATATCCTTTTATTGTGAATTAATGTGTCCTCTTACTGGCTGGTAAAGAAGCACATTAGTAGTGAGTTTTTACCCAGCACGGTGCCTGGCCCATAGTAGGTTCTTAATCAATATTTACTGATTGTTTGCATTGGAATCAATGCTTTTCAGTAGATAATTACAAACATCCACAACATGATTCAAACTTGAGGTACTGCTCCTACATACATGGTAGTGGATACCTATTCACACACACCCTCTGTCTTTATTCCCACCATACATGTCTGCTCATATGCATGTGCTACTGAACAGAGCTGGAGGTTGTCATGTCAGTGCATTAACTAGGTACCTTATAAATTCATGCTTTCCACTTTCAAATGGCTTCTTCTTTCAGCAAAGCAATCCTTTCATTCCTCCCTAATTGTGTTACTATTGCACTGCTCTTATCAATAATTCCAGACCTCTTCTTTCTGCAAGCTTTCCACAGACTGCCCCTTCCCCAACTAAAGATCTTGCTTATATTTTACTGAGAAATATGCTCTCTTTTTTCCTCCTTTCATTTAATAAGCCCATGACATCACCTGCCACACACACTGTTTTCTCCTTTACTCTGGTTATGTGATGAAGAGGAGAACTTTCTTTTCAATAAGACCAACTCTCTCTATATACATTGATCTGCTTACCTCCCGTTTCCTCAGGAACGTTGCCCCAACAATCACCCCCTCTTTCCCTTAATCCTCAACAACAACAAAATCTCTCACTAGACCCTACTATCCCCTCACATTATTGTCCTATATCTCTTCCTTTCTTGAAAGTTTCTCCAGTTTTCCTAGAAAAAAGCAGTCTACACTCACTGTCTCTATTTGCTCTCCTCTCATATACCCTTTGCAGCGTGACTTCTAACTTCATGGTTCAACTAAACGCACTCCCTCAAAAGTTACCAGTGACCTCTTCATTGTAAAATCAAATTGCTTTTCCCCAAACCTCATTTTTTCTTGACTTTTTTTTGCGGCATTTGACACCATTGTCCTCCCCCTTTCGTTCCTGGATCCACTTTCCTTTCTGAATTTTCCTGGTCCTCGCTTCTCTTGGCTCTCCTACTTATGTGGCTTCCCTCTCCTCTCCTAACCTGTCTGACTACTCCCTCAAAGTTTCCTTTGCTGGATCATAATCCATATCATGCCTCCTAATTGCGAGTATTGGGTTCTATCCTGGGCCACCTTCTTTTTTTTTCTCTACACTCCCTCACTTGGTAACCTGGCCAGCTACCGTGGATTCAGTCACCTCTATGCACATGATTAACAAATCTATCTATGCAGCCTATCTATCCTGTCTCACTCCAGAGCTCCAGTCCTACATGACCAACTGCCTATTAGATAGTTTGAATTACATTTTCCTGTAGGCATCCCAAACACAAGTAACTTATCTAAAAAAAACAAAACAAAACAAAAAAAGAGCCTCTTCCAAATGTCTCTTTTTCTATTTAGGATACCAACCCTAGCCCATTTTGCAATTTTGGTAATAATAATACTAATAGTTAACCTTTATGTAACATTTACTATTTACTGTGCTAAGTAAGCACTTTACACTTATGATCTCATTTGAGCTCATAACAGCCTTTGGGAGGGTAGGTGCTATTATTATCCCCATTTTACAGATGATGAAACTAAGGCAAACAGATGTTAAAAATGACTTGCCCAGGTTCACACAGCTAGTGTCTGAGACCAGATTAAAATTCAGGTTTTCCTGACTCCAGGTCCGGGTGGTCTATGTCATAGTCAAATCCTCACACTCACCCACCATCCCGTTGCCAAATCTTATCCTATCTGCCCCCACAACATCTCACCTATCTGTCCCCTTCCCTCAGTCACACAACTACTGCCTTATCTCAGGCCCTCCTCACTCCTCCCCCGGACTATTTCTCCAGCCTCCTGTTTATTCTCCCTATCTCAAGCCCTTCTGCTCCAATCCTTACTCTACACAGTTGGAAACATTATTTTCCTTAAGTGTAAGTATAACCATGTCATGCCTCACCCTCTCACTCAATAAAGAGCAGTGGCTCCCTATTACTTCTAGGATCAAATGTAAACTCTTCTGTTTAGCGTATTAAAGTCCTTCATAATCTGGCCCCTTCCTGCCTTTCCAAACTTATTCTATATTACTCCTCTCCACACACTCTACGATGAAGCCAAAGTGGCTTTCTTGCTTCTCCTTAACACCTGCCACTCCACCTCCCATCTCCACACCTTGGTGCTGGCTGTTTCCTAGGCCACTCCCTCCTTCCTTCTGCCTCTTGGAATTCCTTATATCCTTTGAGACTCAGCTCAAGCACCTCCACTGAGTTAGCCTTCCCAGATCCTTCTGACCTTTAGTTTCTTGTATCTGGCTTGTTTGCATATTGGCTCCCCTATTAGAACGCAAGGTCCTTGAGGGCAGGGACCATTTCTAGTTTGTGTCTGTCTCCCTAGCTCCTAGCCCAGAGCCTGGCACACGCTAAGAGCTTTCCTGAATAATTGACTGATTCTTGTTCTGTGTATGAAGGATAGTCTCAGCAACCAGTACAATGCCAAGAGGTAGGAGATCTGGTTCTTTGCCCTGGCTCTGCTGGTAGCTGAATATGTGGGGAAGTCACGACCTCCAGAGATTGCTTCTAGCTTTAAGATTTTAATTTTAGGATTCTACTGCAATCTCAATCCCCAGACCCACTGATATGGCCTCTCCTCATTGATTGAGATCAAGGCCACACCCCTGACACAGGTTGGTGACATTAATATCCACCAATAGGTAGAGAGTCCCATATCAAAGAGCTATGGAACTGGGCTTTCATTCTATGGGGCTCATTGTCTGAGATGTGATCCCAAAAGAAATAGGACAGTTACCAAAGAAAAAGGAGAGGCAATCCATGCCGTGGAAGAAGCAATTATCTAAGGGGAATATAGAATACCAAAAAGAGCAAGGAAGCACCAATTATGAGGAATAGGAACATTTAGGCTGCAATGACCAGGTTGCATGGTTAGAAAGAATTTCTTCATGGAGAGATTGTTCTGAGTACCAATGAGATTGCAATTCTGGGCCTAAATGAGGCAGTGTATGGAGTGTTGGACTTGGAGTCAAGAAGGTCTAAGTTTAAATCCTTCCTTAAACACTGGTTATATGACCCTGAGCATGTCGCTTAACCTCTTTCAGACAGTTTCCTCATCTGTAAAACAGAGATAATACCAACACATACCTCCCAGGGCTGTTATATCAAATGAGATCAAATACGTGTAAAGCCCTTTGCAAACCTCTAAGTACAAAATAAATACTGGTCTATTTGTTTTTGTTTTTTAAAAGAATGTACCTGTTACTCATAGTGGCTGCATACAGAGCTATATACAGATGAGCTTCTGAATAGCTCCAGGAAGCTCTTATGCTGTAGGGACATCATAAAACCAGAAAAGCAGTTTTTATTGTCTTTATAGTTACCCTGGTGCTTTTCCTCAAAGAACGCCACCTGCCAGGCCTCTATTTATTGGCCGAATTGCCTTCTCAGAGGCCCTGAGAGGCCAGTCACAGAGAAACAAAAGAAAGGATGACAACATCTTCTCAGGAGGTCCTTTAAAAATGCAATAGAATAGATTCACATCCGAGAAGCTTAATTGTGGGCCCGAATTCGGGAGAACTGAGCAGATTTCTTAAAGTCTTCTCTAGGCCTATGAGTCTAATCTCTGTTTTTGCCTGATAAGATTGACTCAGCACGGTCCCTCACAGGTGGTTAACCCTTCATCCTAACATTCACCCTAAATAAGGGAAAGTACAATCATGCCAGAGTCCCATCTGTTTCAAATAACAGAAACTGTGAAGCTAGGCCACCCAACAGGATTACCGCCCCCACCCACAGGGAGGGCAAAGAGATGTCATCCTCACTTCTGGGGCTCTTTAAATGTTTCTTTGACGGTCTGTGCCTCAGAGGCCAAAGGCTTTGCTTCTTTGATTAAACCTGCTGCTGGTACTCAGAGCAATTTCCCAGAGGCCCATTACCAAGTCAGCTCCTTGGCACCTATGTCTTTCCAGCTGAAACCTCTTCCCCAGGAAAAGAAGCAGCTGCCTTCTCATTTTCCAACTGCTGATTTCAGGAATGAATCTGCTGGGAAATACCTCAACGCAGATGTGCTTACTTTTTCTTCCAGAACCTGCCGAATAGCACCAGTAAGGACTGGGTTGGCAGGCTGCAGCTGGAGACTGATGCCTATCTCCAAGTGGCTTCCTTGCAGATACTCCTTTGGGGACCCTCTCCGTGGCACTTTCTCCAAACACAAAACCATTTGCAAGAAATGGGAAGGGTTCCGTAAGTGGCAACTGGAATTGTTCTTCACGACAAGCCAAGGATCTTACCCCGAGCCTGTGTGACTGAGGAGTTGCCAGTCTAGTCATCCAATCTACCTCTCCAGGCAAGCCTAGTCAAATTTTCCCCAAAGAATTCTGGTAGATGGGATTCATGGAGCACTGGAAAAGAACACAGAGTTTGTGTGTGCATGCATACATCCATATGTGTTCAACTCAAAAAACATTTACTAAGTGCCTACTGTGCTAGGCATGGTGCTAAGCTCTGATTGCACGCATGCAGGCACATGTGTGTATACATATGTGTTCATATATGCATACATGTGCATAACACATACATGCATGTATGCATGCAAAAATTAAGCACCCTTTTCCACTGTTCCACGAATCCTATCTAGCAAAATTCTCTGGGGAAAACTTGAACAGGCTACTCTAGAAAAATAGACTGACTGATTAAATTGGCTGCTTACTTAGAAGGAGTTATCTCATGGAGAGATAGTTCTAAAGTACCAATGAGATGGGCCTAAATGCAGCGGTGTATGGAATACTGGACTTGAAGCCAAGAAGGACTGAGTTTAAATCCTTCCTTAAACACTGGTTATGTGACCCTGAGTATGTCACTTAACTTCTCCCAGACTCAGTTCCCTCATCTGTAAAACAGATAATAATAACACATACCTCCTAGGGCTATTATATCAAATAAGATCTAATATGCGTAAACCTTTGCAAACCTCTAAGTGCTATGCAAATGCTGGTTTATCTGTTTTTGTCTTTTAAAACAATGTACCTGTTACTCATAGAGGCTGCACATAGAGCTATATTGCTATATAGCTTTCCTCCTCTCTTTCCCCTCCCTTTCTCTCTCTCTATATAGACAGATATGGATATAGATATGGATATAGATTGCCAATATATGTATGTGGGTGCACTTAGTTATTTGCAGGTTGTCTCCTCTGTTAGAATGTAAGCTTGTTGAGAACAGGGACCATGTTTTTTGTCTCTAGTACTTGGCACTGTGTCTGGTACATAGTAAGTATTAAATAAATATGTGTTGGCTAAATTAGCTGAGCTGGAAGTTGTTGTTGTTCAGCCTTGTCTGACTCTTTGTGACCCATTTGGAGTTTTCTTGACAAAGATACTAGAGCAGTTTGTCATTTCCTTTTCCAGCTCATTTTACAGATGAGAAAACTGAGGCCAACAGGGTTAAGTGACTTGCCCAGGCTCACACAGATAGTAAGGGTCAGAGGCCAGATTTGAACTCAGGAAGATAAGAGAGACCTAGCACTCTATCCATTGGACAACCTGAGCTGGAAGACCTGGGTCTGAATCTCAACTCAGCCACTTAACTAGCTTTGTGACTTAAGAAGATCATAACTTTTATGGGCCTTCTTTTCTTCACTTGTCAAAGGAGAGAGGTGGCAAGTGACTTCTAAGGACTCTAAACCCATGATCCTATGATTGATGGCTATCCTAGTTTGGCCACTTCCTGGCTCTGTGACTTGGAGTAAGCCATTTCCTTTCCTGTTCCTCAGTGACCTAGCTTGCTATTTCACCAGGAAGATTGAGGCTACCCTGTCTGAATTCCCTCTGCTCCCCTCTTCAGCGCCCTTACCCTCTCTCCTCCTTCCCTCTAGGCTCAGAAGAAATATACCTGTCACTTACTAAGAAGAATCTGCCTGCTCAGATCCTTGATTTGGTTACCTTGGACTTTCTCCAGGACTTTTATTTCTCTCTCATTTATCTTCAATTTCTCCCCTCCGGCAGATCCTTTCCTCACCAACTGCCACAAACAAGTTCAGCTCACCCCCAGTCCTTCCTAAAGCCTTTTCTTTATGTTTGTATATCATCCAGTTACCACCTCTCTATTAATTATTCCATCTCTCTCCACTCCTTTGCTGCTAAACATCTTTTTAAAAAGTCATCTGCTTCATGTCTTCACTTCCTCATCACCCACTTTTCCTTACACCCTTTGTAATCTAACTTCTGTTTCCCTCCTTCTCCACCCTGCCTGACATCTATTAAAATTTCTCTTTCACTAGACTGCCAAAAGGATCCTAAATGCACACAAAATTGTGAAGAATACTGAAAAATTAGTCATGCTCTTTTCTGGATACACTTCCATTCTCAGCTTCAGAGATGCCATCCCTGCCTAGTTCTCCTTCTCTCTCTCTCTCTCTCTCTCTCTAAGTACTCCTTCTGTATGTCTATAATCATCTTTCTATTCTCTTTTCTCTCCACAGCCTTGGAAATTTCATCCACTCCTATAGATTTAACTACCACCTTTTTGTAGACAATTTCCAAATCATTCCTTCTGAGCTCCAGTCCTACTTCTCCAACTACCTGGGAGTCCCAATGGCGTCTCAAACCCAACTGTCCAAAGCAAAGCTCATTCTCTCTCCATCTTCACTATCTTTGTGTCTGTAGCATTGACATTTACACATATTTGTTATCTTGGTGGACTATGTTTGACACTTCAGGCTTTGCTGCTATATTTTGGCCAGGAACCTCCCCAGAATACAAGTTATAGAAGGGTTGCTGATTTGAGTTAGTGGAAAGGGTTTCCATGCAGATACACTTCCCACTCCTTGACACAGACTAAATCACAGGTTTTCCTTCCATCCACCTTCCATCCCCAACAAAAATAGAGTATAAGCTATAGGAGAACAGCTAACCTTTGTAATAGTGTGTAATGAAAGGACTTTGAGCTTAGGCCTTAGTTCAAATCTCTCCTCAGATATTTATTAGCTGTGTGACTCTAGGCAAGCAAGTAACTTAACTTCTCTTAACCCTGATTTTCTCTGTGGAATGGGGATAATAATGCCTATCACCACTTATCTCATAGATTGTTTTGAAGACCAAACAAGATCAGGTATATAGTGATTTGCAAACCTAAAAGCACCAAATAAATGTTGGCTACCATCACCATGATCATCATTGTCATCATCACCACCATCTTCCTCCTTGACTAGCACAGAGTAGATGTTGGAAAAATATTTGCTGATGTAGTGTGGTTGGTGGGGAGCAGCTTGCTCCAACCAACAGGTCCTGAGGAACAAGACTAGAACTTTAACTGGAGTTGTGACCAGCTCTGAATTAGTCTACCTCAGTGCAAGGACATGTCCTAGATCTAAATATGGGAAATTTCAGGAACTGTCTAGAAGACAAATTGAGGCTGAGAAAATTTGATCTGATCTTCACTGGACTGGCACTGAACAGGTCTGTCAGAACTGATTATATTTCATCATCAGTTCTGGAAACATGGTTAAAAAAAACAAACCACTGGTTCTGGAGTTAAAAGGACCAGGGTCCAAATCCTGACTCTGCCACTTATGACCTATGAGACTGTAGGAAAATCACTTCACCTCTCCAGTCTCAGTTTTCTCAACTGTTAAATGGGGGAAAGGGGTTGGATTAGATAGATTGTCTCTAAAGACCCTTCCAGCTCTAAATCTTGGATTTAGGTTATCCAGCTTCCTTGAATCTCACTCCACAACAGTCCATCACTGAGTATATTGGACAGATCTACAGAATTTTAGATCATAGGGAGAGTTTGGGGGATAGTGACCTGTCATTGCTCCCCCTCTACCTGCTCACAGCCCGGCTGGCTCAGTCTGGAAAAATACAAGCTCATTTTGTTCCCTAAACCAAGCTGAGGGTAAATTGCTCTGGGGGGGGGGGGGGAGGCAACCTTACTTACCATTCATGAATCACCACAATATTGGTTGTTCTTCTTTTTTCCAGAAAGTCAGCATTAAAAGCATATTTAAGAGCCAAATTTTATCACTCTATTCTGCCTAAAGGTGTGTGGCTTCCGTCTGTCTGCAAAAAAAGACTTTGAGTTAAATGATTAATGCCTAAGTAGTGGAACAGTAGTTGACTTATTTTTGACATTCTGGAAAATTATCACTTGAAGGCAAATACTCCTATCTGCCTTTTCAGTTTTATTTCACATAAATTGTAGCAACTGGGGTGGCTAGTTGGCACAGTGAATAGAACTCGGGCCCTGGAATCAAAAGGACCTGAGTTCAAATCCAGCTCAGATACTTAACACAAAACCAGCCATGTGACCTTGGACAAGTCATTTAACCCCAATTGCCCTACCTTCCTCCCTCCAAAAAAGAGCAAAATAAGATAAAATAAAATAAATTGCAGTAACCTAGAATAATGTCTGTTTTATATGAATATTTTCCTTTTTTTCTAGCCTAGTCCTTCACTATCCTTCCAGATGATCTATTTCCCAGCCACAGCCATTTCTTTTCCATGGGCTGTCCCTCCCTTCACTAGTCTACCTTTTCTAGAATTTCCACTCCCCCAACCTCCCTACTGCCACCCCACACACAATTTCTGGAATCTTCAGTTCCAGGCTGGGAATTTCCATTTTCCGTATCTTCTTGCTTGTGACATCAGGGATAGAAAAATAATCAAATCTATCTCAGCAGGACTCCTTCACACTCTAAAAAAGACCTTTGGCAGAATATTCTGATCCCAGAAATGCCATGATCTCCAAAGCTGATTTTCCCTGACTTAGAGCTATCTGGGAATCATGGACCCAACAGTCTCAAGGAGAGCTTAATGGATCCGTCCTCCAGTCCTGGGAACAGCCTCTTGCTAGACCATTGTGAACTCCTTCCTGCCAACCCTTAAAAAGTATGATGCCCAAGATTCTCTGGCAGCATCCCTGTTTATAACCATAAGATCATAGATTTAGAATTGGAAAGGGCCTTGGAGACAATTGAGTCCAACTCCTTCATCTTGCAGATGAAACTAAAGTTCAGAAAATTCTTTAAGAGGCATGACCGGGGTTGCTCAGCTTATAAAATGACTGGGGCAGGAATCAAACTCATGTTTTCATGATTACAAGTCCAGGACTCTATCCACCATGCCATTCTTTCCCACTTTAGAAATATCAGTTCTAGCCCTAGTATGAAGGTCAAATTAGTGGACTGTTCTATTGCCCTTCCTTTTTGTCTCTGCATTCCACTCCTTTGGGTGTCTCCAGCTAAGTCACACAGCCTTTCCTTTGGAGCTTTCCCTCCAACATAGCAAATATAAAGACCTACTGCTTTTAACTTTTACTGCTTCATTTGGTTCTGCTATGAAGTCTCTGCAACAGAACCTGACTCTTCCTTTTACATACTCTCTATTCCAGACTAGTTGGATCATCTCCAGGAATTCTTGCAAGTTGACCCCCATGCCTAAAATACCCTCCTTCTTCTTTTCTACCTTTTAAAATACCTATTTTTCTTTAAGGTTCAGCTCAGGTACCTCATTCATGAAGCCTTCCCTGATTCACACTCTCAGTTGTTGCTAGTGTTCTTCTGATCATCAAATTATCAGGCATTGTTCTTATCTTTGGAAATGTCACTTACCCCTTTTCAATGGAAAGTCCTTGGGGAAAAGAACAGTTTTAATTTTTGTCTTCATAAACCTAGTAGAAACTTGATAAAGGTTTGCTAAATTGAATCGACTCGAATTTGACCCCAAGTTTTTGCCAATTTTGGTTGGGAAAATGCCAGATCCACTTCAGTAGATGAGTATGACTCATCCTGGCAAACCTGAACATAGTAGACAGCATGGAGTTGGCTGAAGGGATCTGAAGAATTCCTGGAATTTTCGCTGGTTCCTCCCTTCCCATTCCCTCTTCACCTGATAACTCAATAGCCAAGAGACTTGAACTATAATCTCTATCCAAGCAGAGTCCTTAAGACCTGTGGTTGTTGAGGCACTCAATCCTTCCCTACCACCACCATCCCAATCCATCCACCACGGTGCATAAGGAAGACTTGTCTGAGAGTCCAAGGTTGGCTGACAAAGAAAGAAGCAACCAGCACTTTTTAGGACTCTCTTCTGTTTGCTTTAAGAGCTCCTGCACATTCTTCCTCTTTCACTCTTCCCCTTCAACAGAGGAGTAGATTGAATGGAGTGAAAAATAGTTGCATTTGGTACTTAAATTCATTTGGAGTGGTCTGAGATGAAATAGTTTGATAGAAAATGGTGGTTTTAATCAAAAAGCCTTTACTAAATATCTGATACACATGAAGGTTCTAGCTTATACCTATCAAACTGGTAAAAATTGCCCCCATAACAAAAGTTGGAAGGGCATCTAGAAAATGGCTACCTTGATGGACTGTTAGTAGAGCTGTGAATAGTTCCAGTCATTGTAAAATCTGTTCAGAACTTTACCCAAAAAGTTGTTAAACTGTATGGTTTTTTGTTTTTGTTTTTTTGCTTTTTGGAGGGGGGAAGATAGGGCAATTGTAGTTAAGTGACTTGCCCAAGGTCACATGGCTAGTTTTTATGTTAAGTGTCTGAGGCTGGATTTGAACTCTGGTCCTCCTGACTCCAGGACTGGTGCTCTATTCACTGCACCACCTAGCCACCCCCCAAACTGTACCTTTTGATCTAATGATCCTACTACTGGTCTGATTCCTCAAAGAGATTAAAGCCAGAAGAAGAGTTCCTATATATACAAAAATATTTATAGTATATCTTTTTTGTAGTGCCAAAGAATTTAAAGGGGAATCTATTGAGTAAGGAATGACTGAACAAATTATAGTATATGAATGTAATGGAATGCAATTATGCTGTAAGATGATGAAAGGGGCAGTTTCAGAGAAAATGGGGAAAAATTCTTTGAAATGATGCAGAGTTAAGTGAGCAGAACCAAGAGAACAATTTATACTATAAAAATGACGTAGAAAGGAACAATTATGAAAGACTTAAAGAACTCTGATCAATGTAATGCCAATGCATTGCCCATGATGAACAATGATGGGACTTGAGATAAAACATGTTGCTCACGTCTTGTCAGAAAAATGATAGATTTAACATGCCGAACAAAACACATATTTTTAGACATGGCTGATGTGGGAATGTGTTTTGAATTTGTTTTATGTGGTTCTGCTCTTCTCACTTAGCATCAGTGTGTATAAGCCTCTCCAGGTAAATATGAAGTCCATCTGCTCCTCATTTTTTATAGCACAATAGTATTCCATTACATTCATATATCATAACTTGTTTAGCCATTCCCCAAAATACATGTCTTAATATGCACTCTGAGTCCATCAACTGTCAGGAGCTGCATAACATGTTTCATCATGAGTTCTCTGGAATTGTGCTTAGTTATTGAATTGATCAGAATTCTTAAGTCTGAAAAGACCTTCTGTCTTTACAATTTGTTATTGTATGAGCTATTTTCTTGGTTCTGCTCACTTCATTCTTCATCAGTTCATAGAAGTCTTCCCAGATTTCTCGGTAACTGTCCCTTACATCATCTTATAGCACAATAGTATTCCATTACATTCATACCATAATTTGTTCCCCAGTTAAGAACTGATGAGTAATACCATTCAATTTCTTCCCAGTGAGACCAAATTCCCTGATTAATAGGCATTCTCAGTTTCCAGCTCTTTGCCACTGGAAAAAAAGAGCTGCTACAAATATTTTCGCACATATGGGTCCTTTTCCTCTTTCTTTGATCTCATTGGGGTCTAGACCTACTACTGGCATCACTGCATCAAAGACCGTGAGCAGTTTAGTAACTTTTGGGGTATAGTTCAGAATTGCTTTCCAGAATGGCTGGAATATTTCATAGCTCCACCAATGCATCAAGGTACCCATTTTCCAGGAGCCTATCCAACATTTTGTCATTTACGTTTTATTTTTTTTTGTCAGTTTTACCAATATGATAGATGTAAGGTAGAAACTCAGAGTTGCTTTAATTTTGCATTCCTCTAATTATTAGTGGTTTGAAACATTTTTGTATGGCTATAAATCACTTGGATTTTTTCCTTAGAAAATTGCTTAACCGTTTATCAATTGGACATTTTTAACATTTTAAGCACTTTCTTCATCACATGAACAAGGTAGTACAAGTATAGTCAGACCTGCTTTGTGGATGAGGAAACTTACTCAGAGAGGTGAAATGATTCAACTGGAGATAAACAGCTAAGAAGTCTCTGAGGTCAGATTCAAACTTAGATTTCTCCTGGGTTAGGAGTGGCTGCCTTTTCTACTATACTAGGTTTTTTACAAGATGGTTGTACTCATTAGAATTAGCTGAGTTAATTGTTAAGAGTTGATGGGTAATGCCATTCAATCTCTCTCCAGCAGGATAGACAATGGTACTGCTGGAAATAGAGATCAAAATCATTAGGACCATACCACTAATGAGAGGAGTGATAGAATGGTTCTTTAGAGCACTGGGGATTGAGTCATATGCCTATTTCCCAGAGTCTGCAGATCTAAGAGTTGCAAATAATTTCAAAGGTCATCTAGTCTGCCCCATATCTGACTATAATAGCACCAAGTGGTGTTTGAGGCTAACCTTGAAAGCCTCCAGTGGGGAGGGTGGCGAGGGAGGGAGATGTCTCCACTACTTCCTGAGATAACCCAGAGAATGTGTTATCTCAGAATGTAGCAGAGTTGGTCAGTCATTTCAGTAATGTCTGACTCTTTATGACCCTATCTGGGATTTTCTTAGCAAAGATACTTAAGTACTTTGCCATTTCCTTCTCCAGCTCATTTTACAGATGAGAAAATTGAGGCAAACAAGGTTAAATTACTTGGTGAAAGTCACAAAACTAATAAATGCCTAAGGTTGAATTCAAACTCCAGTCTTCCTGACTCAGCACTCTAGCCACTGCACCATCTAGCTGCCCTCCTTTGGGATAGTTCTAATAGCCAGGAATCTTTTCCTGGCATGAAGCATAAATCTTTCTCTGTTCAACTTCCACTACACTGTACCCCTCCTTTTGCCTTCTAGCATTAAGCACACGAGTCTCATCCTTCTTTGACATGTGATAGCCCATCAAATACTTAAAGATAGCCATCATGTTCCTCTCCTGAGTCTTCCTTTCTCCACATTCAACATCCCCAGTTTTTCCACATTATGTGGACATATTTCTGTTTGTTTATAGCCTTCCTGCAATGTGGCACTTTCTCTCCTAAGAAGCACAAGGAAAGCTATGCCCCTGCACCTGAATGAAGACTAGAGGTTAGAGGACCAAGCCAAAGCTATCCAATATGCATCTACTGGTGTTTGGGAAGGTCAGAATGGAGCTTGGTTTGGGCCAAAGATGGAAGTATGTTGGCATTAGGGACCTGAGGAGGTGACCAGCTGGATGCTAGTGACTACACAGGGTCGTCCAGAATTGGGAGATCTCTTAAGACATCTTTAAAGCTGAACAAAGGCATGTTTTATAATTTCTAACAGTTTAAGTGCTGGATTCTTATAAATGCTCACATCTGGATTATGTTCCATATAACTAAGCTGAAAATATGTTAATGCAGATAACTTACTTCTAAGGATATATATGTCACATAAAGGATAGAAGAGATATCCTCAGCCCTCAGATAGCACCAGCAAAGTCAGGGGGGTGCTCCCCTTTATTCCCCATTTATTTGTATATCCCTTTCTCGTTCCATCATGATCACTGTACATACTATAAGAATATGTGTAACTACAAATTTCTCTGTATACGCTACTCTAGTACTATCCTTGGAGTCCACACTCTGAACCATGTAAACACCTTATAACAAAGACCTTTGAATACTGGAGAATTACTGAATTCCTTTGGGCAGGGTCTGAGACAGTTCCAGCTTAAACCAAATTCTTCTCTGGTGTTCCACTGAGTTTCTAGTACAGGACCATAAGGAACCACAAAACTGAAAGGTATTACCCACACTTGCCCAAAATAGAAAAAAGCTCACCTAAGCATGGTTTCTAAAGAGCATGTCTGTGGATAAGATTTTATTTCCTAAAACCTTGGGAAACCATTAAGCAGAACATCTTTGGATTCAATTCTTCAACACTGGTGCCGTGAATGATCGAACATAGCCCCTCTCTCACTGACTCACGGTGATAGAGAGATGAATTGAGAAGTAGCTAGAGTTCCCCTGGAGAGAGGCAGGCAATTGGTGTGTGTGCAGAAAATAAAAGTTTTTAACCTGATTCAATTTCTTATCATTCACCTTTCTATTATTCAGTTCAATTAAATATGCTCTGTTCTTAATTCATGTGTCTTTTGGCATGATCTGACATATGGGCAGAGAGATACATGGTGCAGCAGTGGGCTGAAGTTAAGAAGACCTGAGTTCAAATCTGCCATCAGACACTGATTAGCTATGTGACCCCGGACAAGACAATTAATTTCTATTTGCCTCAGTTTCCTTACCTATAAAATGGGGATAATAATAGTCCCTACCACCTGAATTTTTGTGAGAATCAAATGAGATGATAATTTGGAATGCAGAACAGCCCTTGGCACATTGTGTAAGCCTAAATATAAATGTTATTTCAGTTTAATGTTTATTTAACACAGGTATTAGCTATTGTCATTATTGATATTATTATTAGTAGCATTGGTGGGGACTAAAAGCTGTGGATGTGAATAAATGATAACCCAAAATTGAACTGGGGTCTAGTGGAGAGGAGAATGCTATTTCCAAGAGCTGTTGTGCTATTACTAATTATTTTGGGGAAGGTCAATCAACAGTCTCCCTATACGTCACATTTCAATTTTAGACGCAGCTTGTTGTGGAAATTTCTTACAGCATGGAAAGGCTAAAGATTCACTAAGGCTAAATACTGACTTTAACGTCTGTTTCTAATCATTTCTATCTTTACATTTGTAAGTATTTGACAAGCAACTTTTATTTGAAGTTCACCATTTTCAGGCTTAACACAACAGAGCCACTCTCCCAAATTGTCTTCCACGAGGGTAGAATTGCTCAACGGTGGAAGACAATGAGGTTGTCAGTGTTTATTTTCAAGGCTGGAATTTCTATTGCACAAACAACTTGGATTTTATAGGATGAGACAAAGAAAAACGTTCAGCCTGAAAAAATCAGTCCCTTTTGGCCTTGGATGAGTGATAAAGAGAACCACTCATTGAGTCCTCTGCGGCCAACAAATCCATAAGTCCCTTACATATTAAATTGCTCCTGGGCATGAGAACCTAGCAGGAAACTTGTTTTATGCTTATTTCAGGCTTTCTTCTGCAAGATGGACTAACCTTTGGTTTCATAGTTTATTTTAACTGAAACACTTTCCCATAGGATCATCGATCTAGCCCTGGAGGAGACCTTAGAGATGGTTTAGTCCAATGGTCTGGTTTTACAGGCAGGAAACAGGCAACAAGCATTTTGTGCCAGGCAGAATGCTAAGAGTTGGGGTACAAATACAATCAAAAAGGAAGACGGCCCCTGCCCTCAAGGAGCTTACTTTCTAATGGGCAAAGAATATAAACAAAAGGGAGCTAAAAAGTTAAGAGGAAAGGACAGGAGAGAATGAAGGCACCCACATAAAAGTATATTATGAAAGGTTGGAAAGTCGGAAGCACTTTTAGGAGGGGAATGAAGTTTGGACAGCCTGAGACCTTCCCTGAAATGGAGGCTTCAAAAGGAAAGATCTAATGGGAAAAGGATGCCAGCATAGTGGAGGAATGTTCCAGGGTGAGGAGGAGTCAGGTGCTGCTGAGAAAAGTGAGACCCCAGGAGGCTATGGCAAGTCCAAAGTCACACAGATAAGTGTCCTTGAAGGGTTTGGGTTTCTAAGAAGGGTCAGTGGCCCTTCAGAAGCTATTCTAAATCTAAGCACATTCAGGGAAATTTGGAGGTTCTTGTAATTGCTTTGCCTTTGCTTAGATGATATGGGGCAATGGGTAACCTGCAAAGTTAGGCTTCTAAGAAGCCACTGTGGAATCAGATGGCCCTTCTAACTATCTGACACAGTTAGGGATTCTTTGAGATGACTCCCCTGGGACTTCTGGTCCCAGGAAGAAACTTGAATACATCGGCAAGGGTGGGCAGCTTAAACCATTTACAACCCTCACCTTTACAACCTGCACTAAATCCTCATTGTAGAAGCTTCACCATGCCTTGGAGGCCATGCTAGATTCTCAGAAAACTCCAGCGATGAAACACAACCTCTGACAGGTCCTGCCAGGCCCGGTGACGGGCTATATATCTGCTTTTAGGGACTGGCTTAGTTCAGTTTGAAGCTGATGTCCATCACCAGAGGGCTGGCCCCTAAGTGATGATTTTTAATTATTATTTTGGCCACTGCATCTTACAGAAACTGTCTGCAAAGGGGCAGAGGCATTGCAGTCCACATCAGTGAAGAGTTTTACCCTCACTGATGAAATCACAGTTCCTCTAAACTCTTTAGAGCCTTAATTGTCAGTAAACACAGTAGGGATGATTAGCTGACAATCTGCAGAGTAAAATAGATGCCTTGAAAGAGGGAAAGAAAAGGAGGGTACCTCAGGGAGGGAATAGGGACTGTTCATAGAGTTCACTTATTTCCAAGAATTGCTCGGGGCTGTCCGAAGCTCTGCCAATGCAAACCATTAAAGTCTTGTCAGTTATTAATCTCTAATATAGAGAGGGGGGCAGAGTCTAATTGTTTAATGACTGAGATGTAAATCTGCAGATCTATCTCCACTCAAAAAAAAGAGTGGGAGAGAGAAATGAAGGCTCCACATGGTTTTAGATGCTCTAACGACTACCTCCATTAAGCATAATTGCAGAGAGTAGCAATTTTTGCAGGTTGTTGACTCTCGATGTGAATGGCTGCCTTCTGCCAGGGTAAAGATAAAAGTTCCAAAATGGCAACATTGTTTAAGTTTATGCCCCTGTTAAGTGTGATAGCAGCAGTGAAACAGATGCTAATTCCATATGTTTCAATGTGGCATTACTAAGTGGACACTCTGCCCCTCCCCAGGAACAAGGCTGTGTGGTTTCCAAAGGATAATTCATCCACACTCCCCTATCAAAAGTTAGCTAAAAGAAACTAAAAGATAGCTAAAAGAAACCGGAAAAGATTCGACAGCCTCTCACTGTGACCTTTCTGCTAAGAAATCTCACAGTTGATCTGTTCCCAAGATTTCCAAGGTGATATTTGCAAGGAGGAATGACCTTCATTTTTAGAATAAATGACCAAATGGTACAGTTGGAGTCCAAAAAAGAGGACAAGAAGGTCATCAATGAGGACTCTTAAAGCAAAACATTCTCAGGTTTGTTCTTGAAGTGCAGAAAGCAAGGAAATCCAAACGGAGATACTGTCATTATGAAGTTCTTCAGAACCCAACCTGTGCCGTTCCAGGATTTAATAATAAGGGTTGATGATGTGATGAAAAGAGCACTAGCCATGAAGCCTGTATCCTTGACACAGGGCCTTGAGAAGTCTTCTAATCTTCATTTTACAGATAAGGAAACTGAGACTCACGGAGGTGAAGAGGTTATCCAAAGAGGGTTAGGGTTGCCTGAGACCCCAAAATACCAATGTGCTGGGTCCTGCCAAAAGAATTAGACTCAAGTCTTCTCAGCCAAATAAAGTTTATTGAAAGTTCATTAAAAGTTCGCCATATGGGGTAGACTCTTAAGGAGCTGGTCTATGCTAGGTCATTCTATGGCGCTCTAACACCACATGGGATTCTATATCCAGAAAGGTTGTGGGAGGAGTCTAGGTGTGGTCTAGAGGTGTAGTTTGGAGAAGGTCTTCAAGGGTCGAGATGAGGTTGGACTCCAGTAATGAGTGATCAAGGGTGGGAAGTTGCTGGAGGCTCCTTGGGGACCATAGACAATGGTGGGCCAGGCCAGTTCAAAGGTGGGGGAACAGGAGCATCAAGGATTGGAAACTATTGGAACAAAAGAGGGCTAAAGAGGTGGACCCAGCCACAACTTAAAAATGCCTTCCCTGGGATGATTTACTTTAAGGTTTCCCCAGACCCTGTACCTCAAAGATTCAAGGAGAGCTCAAGATGGCTCCCAGAGCCTACACCTCATCAGAGGTTAAGTGACTTGCCAAGATTCCACAGATCATAATCCAAAGATCTGACTCTTTACTATCCTGTGAACTTTAGACAAGGCCACACAGGTAGTAAATGTCTCTGGACCTCAGTTCCCTCATCTGTAAAGGAAGGGAGTTGGATTAGACCAGTGATTCTCAGCCTATGGGCTGCTGATTATCACAAAAGGTCTCATCTGAGATTCCTTGTGTGTACTAAACTTTGTCATTTTGAGCTTTAGCTCCAAAAAATATCTGCAGAATAACCACAACTACTGTCATGGTAGGTTGGGTAGGGGAGGGAAATCTCTGAAATTTTTGACTTTAAGAAATGTCCACAAAATGAAAAAGCACTGAACTAAATGGTCTCCTAGGTTCCTTCTAGTTCCCTATCCTATGTGCTAATAAAATTTAGATAAGAATCTAGCACAGTGACCTGTACCGAAAGAAATATTATTACACCCAGATCCAGGCTAAATAATGGTCCTACTTTGCTACTTGGTGTTTTTCGTTGGGCTTTCATAGGGACCAAAGAATTTTATACTTCTTCTGGCAGTAAGTGACCTTTCCCTTAAGGGAGCCATGAGTTTTGATGTTGTTGTTCAATCCATTCAGTTGTGTCTGCTTCTTTGTGACCCTGTTTAGGGTTTCCATGGCAAAGATATGGAGTGATTTGTCATTTTCTTCTCCAGCTCATTTAACAGATGAGAAAACTGAGTCAAACAAGTTTAAGTGACTTGCCCAGGGTCCCAGAGCTAGTGTCTGAGGCTGGATTTGAACTCAGATCTTACTGACTCCATGCCTGGCACTCTGTCCACTGTACCACCTAGCCAAAGCTTCTCAGTCATTTTAAAGCAGTGGGGTCCCATAAAGACTGCTTCCCACAATATGGGAAACAAAACCACAAATTTCCCACACAATTCAACAGATGATTGGTCTGGGCTTACTCAAAATGTAAAGAACATTCTCAAGCAGAATTTTAAGTAGAACCTTATTCCTATCATGTCAAGGATGCTATTTCTTGTTTTTCTCTTCTCTAGTCATTTTCCCTTTGCCACACATTGATCTAGAGTCTAGATTCTAGACCAACCCTACCTCAAACAACAAAGCCTAAAGACAAATCACTCTGGCTCTCATTGATTGGCCAATAGGTCCCAGCTCAAGCCTTACTTGCTCATGGTTTAAGCCCTGATGGGTTCTGGGTGAATGCAAACAACAGTTCTTTCTGTTTTGACCAGAAACCCAGAGGGTCTTCCCCTCCCAAATTGTTGTGTGTTTTTTTCAACTATATAAAAGAGGCCATTCTCTGCCTCATTTCTTGCCCAACCTTAATCACTGAATGGGCTTTTCCTCAGTCAAACTGAGTCCTGTTATAGAGACCTTTAACTTAAAAAGGCCAAGATTTCCCACTGCATCCAGGACCGTCTCCAGGTCATCCTCATCTGTATCTTGCCTCTGGACCCAGATGGCTTTGGAAGAAAAAATGAGGCTGTTGACTTTGCACAGCCCTCCCTCACTTAAATCCAATTCAATTGCCTGTCATGGCATCCCTCCCTGAGGTCATGGTCCTCTTTGATAATGAAGGACAAACAGCAACAAGAGCAACCTCGAACAGCAGAATCACAGAAACAAGGAATTGATGGGAAGGGAAACCAGACTCAGTGAAGGGACAAAGCAAGTAACAAGAATCACTTGACATTAAAGCTGTAGGTTGTTGTTTGAATTTAAAGCCTGAGGTAAAACATAGTAAGCTCCCATAAGTAAAAGGCTTTTCCCAAGATGTAAAAATGCTGATTAAGCTGATAGAGCTTGTACATCTTCTCCAGGTAGAAACAACTTAACTTAATAATCCAGGAGAGTTCCACTGCAGACAGATGCTGGCACACTCCCTCCTGTCAGGGTCCCAGAGTCTTTATCTTCTCCTGTGGAGCCTTGTGCCCTAAAATCCAAAGTTTCTCCCTAATGTCCTCATCTCTCCCCAAATGAATTTGTCTTAAAAAGTTCATCTGAGAATGCCTTTCATCCTGCTTCCACAGTTTGTCCTCAGGGTGGATATCTTGCTGTTTACAAGAATTGCTAGTTACAGCTCTGCTTGAATTCTCTTCAGATCCATTTTGGGACGGCCCCACCCTAAATTGACTCTAAATGTTCTGCTTTACAGCAGCTGTACCATTCAGAGACTGGAATTGAAGAACTCGGTGTGTCCATCTTCAGAATTTTCCTTCCCCTCAAGAGTTCCAGCTCTAGCTACAACCACCTTTTTGGGGATCCTGTCATCCCATGAAGGTACCTGAGAGATCACTAAGCCCACACCTGCCATTTCACAAGTACCACTTTGCCTCACTGCCATTCAGAAATCAATAATAGCTCCCATTTGCCCATTGGAGCAAACACCCAAAATTGTGTTTCAAAGCCTTCTACTGACTACTCCCTCTCATTTAATTGCTTTTATTTCTTATCCCCAGAC
This sequence comes from Pseudocheirus occidentalis, assembly GCA_028646575.1. Taxonomy (NCBI): domain Eukaryota; kingdom Metazoa; phylum Chordata; class Mammalia; order Diprotodontia; family Pseudocheiridae; genus Pseudocheirus; species Pseudocheirus occidentalis. Next base: position 166,506,420 of record CM053596.1, read on the forward strand.
CATCCTCCCCAATTATTTGCCCTTCCATTTACCATTATCCTATTTTCAATGTTCTCTCTGCTTAACTTTAGCATTCATGAGCCTGCCCTTCTTTTAAAACCCTACTAAAAATGCATTGCAGAGAGATGGAATCCAACTCAAGGGCTGTGTTCCAAGAGAGGATCCTGGATAGGATTTAAGCTCCTGGAGAGGGCAGGAAATGTTTTGTTTTTGTCTTTGCACCTCTCCTTGTACATGGAACATAATAGGACCTTATAAACTCATGTCATCTTGTTGAACTGAATGAGTGGAAGAGATTGGACCTCTTAGTTCGGTTGAAGCCTAGTGAGAATAATTTGGTTATTGAACGATGATGAAGTAATCCAACCTCTTGCATTTCTACGCCACTGCTTTTGGTGTTTCTCTCAGAGAGGTAAATATCTGGTCACTGGATCCAGATGCATCTGGAGGAGAAAGTGAGGCTGGTGACATTGCACGACCCTCTCTCATTCAAATCAAAGTCAACTGCAAGTCACATCATCATTTCCCTGATGTCATGACCCTCTTTGAAAATGAAGGACAAACACAACAACAACAACAACAATAACAACAACTGGGAGGCAGAGAGAGAGAAAACAGTTTTTAGAAGCAAGAGTCCCAGGATAGATAGAGGTCTGATGAGATATGGTTGCTGAGATCATAGAACCCTGGCCCTGAAGTCAGGAAGACCTAAGCTCAAAGCCATCCTCAGACATGTACTAGCTGTGTGACCCCAGGCAAGTCATCTAACTTTTATCTGTCTCAGTTTCCTTAACTGTAAAGTGGAAATCATAACAGCACTTAACTCCCAGGATTGTTGGGGAAATCACGATACAATATTTGTAAAGCACTTAGTACAGTGCCTTGCACATAGTAGGTGCCTGACAAATGTTTCTTTTCTTCCTTCTTTGAAAAGATTATAGACACAGAGCCAAAGGGGATTTTAGAGAGCATCTAATCCAGCCCCAAAGAGACTGAGAGAAGCCCAGGGAGTTTTAGTGACCTGCCTGAAGTAGTGAAAATCATTGCAGAATTTTGAATCCAGTCACTCTGACTCCTTTCCCCTGGGAAAGGCTGATGATATTTGAAAGATTTTTCTTCCTTCCCTTTCTCTCTTTGTCTGAAGAAGCATCTCTCCTCCCTTTTTCAAGGTCCCTTCCAGATTTAAATTCTAAGATACCTTCTTTTTCTCTCCTTCAGTTTACAAAATGTTTGTTATCTCTCTGCATAGAGATGTATTATTACTCTCTCTTATCTTTGTTAATATTATTGTATTGACTTTTCATGTTATTGGGCAATCTGAGTTCATGAAATTTTCTACTATATAAATGAATTTGGTGATCACTAATCAGGAGAGCAGGAAGATTTCCAGAACTGGAACTGACCAAAGGTTGATCAAATGCACACAGTAGAATGAATAAATAAAAGCAAAGGGCCAAAGATTTCCCCCCAGGTGCACAGGAGGCCAGACTGTGTATCTACTAAGTAGTCAGAACACCAGGGTACTGAGTGAATATGTATGGGACGAGTGAAAACTTCTCAATTTGGAATTGTTAACTTCCCTTTTTCCTCCTCCATTGCTCCTGTCAATCACTTTCATTTTCCTTTGTCTGCTTCTCCACCCTCCCTCCTTGTGCCTCTCCTCCTGGCCAGTGGGAGTCAGGGACAGCCCCAGCTTACTCTTCCTCTCTTGCTTTGGGACCCTCACCCTCCTTTTCTTGCTGTTCCATTTGGGGAAGTCTGCCTCTCAACCAACAATAGAGGAGACAGTCGGGAAGGGGGCTTGCTGGAATTAGGGTATAAATTCTTGCACTGTGTTTTGTAACATGCCTCTTCTCTATGATGAGTCATGGGGAAGACGGCCCTCTTCTCCTGGCGAAGAGAAGAAACTCCTGTTCTTATCCTAAGAAATCTGTGTTTATTTTTTCACTAAATTAAGGATGAGGGTTATTTTTCATCCCAAACAAATATGACAGGAAAGATCTGTCTGTGCTTGATGGGGATGGGGGGGAGTGGGGAAGGAAATGCAGGCTAAAATGGGGGAAGGAGGGTGTTGGTGAATTCACTTTTTCATTTCACAGACACCTTTGGCAGTCTGATGAAACTTAGGTGCACCTTCTCTGAATAATGTTTTTTGTTTTACTTTTTAGTGCTATACTCTTTTTAATTATTAATTTCTTTGTAGTTTTATTATTATTATCAATTTCTTTCTTTTTAGTTTTCAACATTCACTTCCATAAGCTTTTGAGTTTTTCATTTTCTCTACCTACCTCTCCTCCCCCTCCCCAAGATGGTATGCAATCTGATATAGACTCTACATATATATTCCTATTAAATACATTTTCACATTAGCCACGTTGTAAAGAAGAATTAGAAGGAATGGGAGGAAGCATAAGAGAGAAGAAACACAACAAAACAACAAAAGAAAAGGATAGCAAATAGTATGCTGTCAATTGCATTCATGCTCCAAAGTTCTTTTTCTGGGTGTGGATAGCATTTTCCTACACGAGTCTTTTGGAGTTGTCTCAGATCTTTGCCTTGCTGAGAAGAGCTGAGTCTGTCAAAGTTAGTCATCGAACTATGTGGCTGTTACTGTGTACAATGTTCTCTTGGTTCTACTCACTTCACTCAACATCAGTTCCCATAAGTCTTTCTGGATTTTTCTGAAGTCTGCCTGCTCATTATTTCTAATAGCACAATAGTATTCCATTGAATAATGTTTTCAAATGCATAAAATAAAGTACATAGGATTACAAAGGAAGCCAATTATGTTGAAATATAGTTATCAATTTCCTCTTTTAGGTTCATAGATAAAACTTAATAGTTAAATAGTTAATAGTTAAAAACTCCTACCCAGAAAAGAAGACTGATTGGGAGGGAGACATGGTATGTTCCCATAATAGGTTCAGGGAGCACAGAGCTTTGGTTGGAAAATCCATGATGTAGCAGGAAAAGTTCTGGTTTGGTAATCAGAGGACTTGGGTTCAAATCCTACCCGGCTCTGTTGTTTAGTGACTATGTAACCTTGGACAAGTCACTTAGACCTCAATTTCCCCAATTTTGTAAAATGTTAGAGGTTAAACTAAATGATGTCTAATCTCTCCACCTCTAATTCTTATAATCCACACCTACCTGCTTCAAGTAGACTACAGTGGAGCTGTAAGTTCAACACATAGTTCTTTCATGGTTGGTCATTCCCAGAACCTTTCATTCCCCATCCCCAAGTCACTGCTTAAAAGCTTAGTTTCACATCATGCTCATCTACACATTTTCATTCCATCTTTATAAAGTATTTGCCTTGCAGGGTGTTGTGAAGATCAGATAAGATAATACATGGAAATATTTTCAAATTTGTAATTTTTGTAAAGTGATTAGCATTGCCTGGCACACAGTAGGCTCTGTGTGAAGGCGAATTCCCTTTCCCTTCCCCCATTCGTGTTCTAAGATTTCTTTAGTGGAGGAAATAGTTATCTCTCAAATGCCTGATGTTTACTACCTTGTAACATATCTTTATAGAAGGTGAACCGCTTTTAGGGAGACCCCAAACATGAACCTACTTGAGCTTTGGGTAAGAAATTTTCCCCTGGATTCCACGGTTGGGGCGTAATAAACCAGAGAACGTAAGAAAAAGCACGAAGCCTCACTTTGGAATCAAGCTCCCCACTCGGTCTGGGGTCAAGCTTCCCACTCAGTCTGGGGTCAAGCTCCCTACTCCCCACTCCCCAAGAGATATGAATCAAGGGCCAGGGCCCCTCTATGCAAAGGAATATCCTTTCAATTGCAAGAGATCTAAATACTTGTCTTCCCAATTTAGCAAATATTTATTAAGTGACTACTATGTGTAAAGTACTAAACTAGACACTGGAGAAAGACAAATATAAACCTGTCCTTGTCCTCAAGGTGTTTACAATCTACTGCAGAAGACAACATGCAAACAAATAAACAAGCTACATACAGGATAACTAGGAAATAATTAAAAGAGAGAAAGCACTGGAATTAAGGAGTTAAGTTAGGGAAAGCTTCCTGTACAAAGTGGGATTTTAGCTGGGACTTAAAGGAAGCCTTAGTGCTATAACTACATCATTAACTTCTTTTGTATTCCTCCTAGCACCCAGAACAGCTCTACATCCGCACTTGGTACAGAGCAACTGTGGTGGTCCCAGTTGAGTGACTCTGATTTACATGAGAATAGTAAGGAGGGCAGATCAGAAGAGGTGAAACAATTCCCCCCTCCCTTGTAAAGCACTAGGAAAAGCTACTGAATTACCGGGGGGGGGGGGGG
>CM053596.1:166511219-166551922 GCA_028646575.1 Pseudocheirus occidentalis
AAAAAAAAAACATTACATGGAGACAACATGCCAATAAATATATACAAAGCAAGCTAAATATAGGATAAGTAGAAATAATTATCAGAAGGAAGACATCAGAATTAAGATGGATTAGAAAAGGTTTCCTACAGAAGGTAGAATTTCCATTTGGATTTAGGAAGCCAGGGAGGTCAAGCAGTCAAGAGGGAAGGAGGGAGAGAGCATTGCAGACATATGGGACAGCCAGAGAAAATGCCTAGAGTGGAGAGATGGGGTGTCTTATTTGAGGAATACCCTTGTTTGAGGAGGCCAGTGTCACTAGATCCAAGAGTATGTGTTAGGGAATAAGAATACTGGAAAGATAGTTACCATGAAATTTGGTATTCACTGAGATACTAGACTCCAGAGCTGCTGATATTTCATGTTGGTGCTGAAATGGAGAAGAGATGGGGTCAGGGAGTATAAATTAGGGTGAGTGTGTGTCTCAACACACTGTATGTGCCTATTTGTGTGTGTGTGTGTGTGTGTGTGGTGAGAGAGAGAAGAAGGAATATGAAGAACAAGAACAAGAACAAGAAGAGAAGGAAGGAAGGAAGAAAAAAAGAAGCAATCATAATATCTTTTTATTTTTTAATAATTATATTTCAACTATTTCTCTCTCCCTCTCTCTCCCTTCCTCCTCCCTCCCTCCCTCTTTCTCTCCTTCCCCTTCTCCTCTCTTTCTTCCTCTTTCTGTCTCCTCTATCTCTCTTTCTCTTTCTCTCTGTCTGCCTCTTTCTCTTTCCCTCTTTCTTTCTCTTCCTCTCTTCCTCCTCCTTTTTCTCTTTTCTTCTCCCTTTCTCCCTCCCTCCTTCTCTCTCTTTCCCTCTCCTCTCTATCTTAAAGTTGGATACTACCTTCCAGGCCATGTAGCTTCCTTTTTACAATCCCTGGTCATCCAGACCATAACTCTTGTAATGGGGAGCTCATTACCTCAAAAGAGAACCTATTCCATTTTTATAGCTCTAATTCAGGAGTTCTTAACCTGGAGTCCATGGACCCCTGAGGTATCCACATATAGATTTCAGAGGACTTATGAACTTGCATAGAAAAAAATCACTTTTATTTTTCACTAAATTCTAACTGAAATTTAGCATTTCCTCTAATTATGAATTTTTTAACAAAACATTCTGAGGAGTCCATAGGCTTCACCACACTGCCAAAGGGTTCATAAAAGATTAAGGACCCTGCTCTAATTTTTAGAATATTTTTCCTTATATTAAGCCAAAATCTGCCCTGCTTTGGGCTTAGTTCAATACCCTGGAGCTGAGGAAAAGACTTTCCTCTTTCACCTGAGGGTTTTATTGTATATGCAAATATATATGTAGGGTTCCCAAAAGTCTTAGTGTCATTTTAAACTATTAGAGCTTAATGTGTGTGGATAAATGTTGTTGTTCGACCTTTGTTTTCAAAGAGGACCAATGAAATCAAGAGAGTGATATCTTGACTTGCCTGTGAATTGGATTTAAGTGAGGCAAGCTGTGCAAAGGCTTTCTTTGACTCTTTCTTCTAGAGTCATTGAAGTTCAGTGCTAAGACAAAAGTCAGGATAATTGTTGATGGCCAGGCATGCAGGGGATGACCTTGGCATATTGGACACCTGATCAAGCTCTAAAAACTCCATTGTACCTGCTTCAGTTGCCTTGTTCTCATCCACCCACTCCACCAGGGGAAGTCTTCACATGTTTGGTGTAAGCATCACCCTAAATCACCTGTAGATTTGAAGCCTCTCAGTTACCATCAACCTGGCTATGTTCATCTGCTGGACCAGTTTTACCGGATGTGGCTGCTGCCTACACTACAGCTTTTTGGAGAGTCAGGTGAAGATGGATGAGCTGCCCTGGAAAGAGCTTGGTAAGTTCTCACACCAGAGCTGCTAGTCCTCCCTGAACACCCTATATACTCTGTCTACACCTATATGTCTACACACACATGTGCATATACATATATGCCTATACCTAAACACATACATGCATATACACACATACATGTATGCATGCATATATATACACATACACACATATATAAAAATTAAAGGCAGCATGTCATAAACAGATAGGTCTGACTCCAACTAGGAAGACCAAGGTTCAAGTCTCATCCCTAACAAACACTGTATGTGTGACCCTGAACAAATCACTTATCCTATTAATGATACAGAGCACTGTTAAATCTTGATTGCAGAATTGCTGCTGATCTGCATGGTGAGGGGAGTTTCTCTCACTGGGAGTTCCCCCACATTGATGAGAACACAGGACTGAACAAATAATAATAATGATAGGTATAACAAAAACCATGACAATGATATCTCAGGATTTCTGTAATCCATTTTTTCTTTTTTTTTCTTTTTGGAGGGGGGAAGGCTAGGAAATTTGGGTTAAGTGACTTGCCCAAGGTCACGTGGCTAGTAAGTGTTAAGTGTCTGAGGTCAAATTTGAATTCAGGTCCTCCTGACTCCAGCGCCAGTACTCTATTCACTGTGCCACCTAGCAGCCCCCATGTAATCCATTATTTTCATCAGTGTTGATATATTTTTCACCAGTGAGAAGAGAATAAGGTATAACAAAAGACTGGAAAGGTAGGAGAGGGACCAGGTTATGAAGGGCATTGAATGCCTTACCAGAGGGTTTTATATTTGATCCTAGAGATAAGAGGGAGCCAGTGGAGTTGATTGAATAAGGAGGTTATATGATCAGACCTGTGCAGATCCACCTCCAACCCTTGGCATGGCTCTGATTCAGCATATTAGAATGTAAGTTCCTTGAAGGCAGGGATTATTTCATGTTTTGTCTCTGTAACCCTTCGCACAGTGTCTGATAAATTCAGTGCTGAAACAACACTCTCCTCAGTATGTGTTTGCTAGTTCTACATGACCAACATACAGTCTGTCTCCAGGCCTGCAATGGAAACCTTTTCCACATGAAAGGACTTGTTAGATTATGTTTCACTGGCATTAAGAATGCAGGTTAATCTTCATGCCAGGAGGAGGCCTGAACAGTAATGAGAGCTCATATACTCAAGTATCAATTTGGGTTTTACAAAGCTCTTTCCTCCCAACAACCCTCTGAGGTAGGTAGTAAACAACTCAGCCATGAAGTAATACAAAACGTCAGTCCTTTGAGCCAATATCAGAGGTGTACGTTCATATGCAGGGCAGCTAAGTGATGAAGTAGATAGAATGTTAGACCTAAAGCCAGGAAGATCTGAGTTCAAATCCAGCCTCAGACACTTACTAGCTGTGTGACCTTGGACAAGTCACTTAATCCTGTTTCCTCATCTGTAAAATGATCTGGAGAAGGAAATGACAAACAATTTCAGTAACTTTGCCAAGAAAACCCCAAGTAGGGTCACAAAGAGATAGATACAACTGAAAAATGACTGAGCAATCGCAACAGGTTCATATCCAGGTTAGAGATGCTAACACAATTCAAAAGTCAAATACAAATCATTTTAGGATTATTCATGGTGGGGTATAATTCATGGCTCTTTACCCTCCTTATTAAAGTAAATGATAGAGAACTGACTGCATATTTTGCCGCCATCCTCTCTGCAAGCAAGTCATTCTAGATGCTTGTTATGAATGGTTCTCTGTAAAAAGTAAAAAGTCTGTGTCAAAAGGAAAAGGCAGTAAAAGCCACAACTCTAAAAGTTCCTTTGAAACAACAACAAAAAAAGAATGAGGAAGAGTCTGAAATAGGAAAAAGTTTTCCCATAAGATTTGTAAACCCATTTTCAAAAAGGGGAGTGGAGAGAAAAAATGTAACTCCCAAGCCAGGGCTCACAGGCAGTTCAACACAGAACTTTCCCCAGAGATCTCGTCTGCCTGGGGAATGGATGATTGAGCCTGATCCAAAGGGAGGTGAGTATGGGAGTGGGATAAGATAGTTAGGGAATGAAGGCTAGGAAATGCTGATCATGGTCTATGATCTGCAAAAAGAAGTAAAACCACCAGATGAGGGAATAGACAGATGTGTTCCACAAAATGATTATCCAGCTGGTTACAACTGCCAGCCCAGTGAAAGGATAAAACACAGCTCTTGCTAATTTCTTCATCATTCACTGACCAGCCACAACTTGGCTAGTGATTGTTTAAAGCTGACCAGCTTTGATATTCCAAGAAGTATTTGTTATATTTGTGATTCAAAGGGAGAAACATAATGATAAAGAGTAAGGACAACAAAAATGAAACTCAGAACAACAAAATAGAAACAAAATGAAGGTAGGAAGAACCATAAGAGAAGCATAAAAGCAGATCACTGCAAACAAGCAGTCCTGTTGGTCAACAGGCCACTGGGTAATCAGACCATATTTCCATCCTTCTGTCTTCAGGTAGGTGGTTCAAAAGGGATGCCAGCAAAGCTCTACTCCACCAGGGAGGCTTGAAGTTTCTTCTTTACACATGTTAAACACCATCTTAATGGCCTTAAAGTTGGTGTTTCAAGGACTTGTTTGTCAGTGACATTTAGTGGAACAAGCACTGGACATGTTGGCAGGATACCTGGGTTCAAATCCTGCCTCTTGGGCAAGTTATTCAATTTATTTGAGTTTTACTTTACTTATTTGTAAAATGGAGGTGCTGTATCCTTTGACCTAGCAATACCACTACTGGGTCTGTATCCCAAAAGAGATAAAAACTAAAAAGGAAAAGGACTATATGTACAAAAATATTTATGACAACTCTTTTCCAGGGAGTAAAGAATTAGAAATTGAGGGAATGCCCATCAATGGGGGACTGGCTGAACAAGTTATGGTATATGATTTTGATGGAATACTATTATACTATAAGAAATGATGAGCAGGATACTTTCAGAAAAACCAAGAAAGACTTGCACGGGCTGATGCAAAGTGGAATGTACTGGGTACAAAGTAACAGTAATATTGTAATATGATGAGCTGTGAATGACTTAGCTTGTCTCAGCAATGCAACAATCCAAGACAACCCTGAAGGACTTATGATGAAAAATGCTATCCATCCCCAGAGAAAGAACTGATGGCGTCTGAACACAGATTGAAGCACACTTTTTTTTTACTTTATTTTTCTTGAGTTTTTTTTCTTTATGTTTTCTTTCACAACATGACTATTGCGGATATGTTTTGCATGACTACACATGTATAATCTATGTAGAATTGCTTACCTTCTAAATGGACAGATATGGGGGGGGTGGAGGGAGAGAGAGTGACAGAGAGAGACAGAGACAGAGAGAGAGAAAGAGAGACAGACAGACAGACAGAGAGACAGAGACACAGACACAGACACAGAGAAAGACAGAGAGAGAAATGAAGGGAGAGAATTTGGAACTCAAAAACTTAAAAACAAATGTTAAAAATTCTTTTACATGTACCTGGGAAAAAATAAAATACTAAAGTTTTTAAAAATGGAGATGCTACTTCTTGTTAAACACATCTCAGAGGGTCAAGGCAATTCAAAAGATCTGGGTTCAAATCCTATATCTGAAGCTTGTAACTTGTGTGACCCTGGGCAAGACATTTTCCTTCCCTGGGCCTCAGTATCTTTACCTATAAAATAAGAGGATTTTACTAGCCGGTCTCTGAGATCCCTTCAAACGCTATCTAGATCAAGGTCCTTTTCTGCACAATGGGCCCTTTTGGCAAACTGATGAAACTTATGTCATATGTCCCTTCTCAGAGTATTTTTATATAATTGAAATAAATTTCAGTTACTGGTTAAGGTGAAAGTAAAAATGCTATCTTTTTTCCCACCCAAGTTTACAAATTCTCTGGAACCTCAGGTTAAAGATGCTTGCTCTAAAGCAAGCTGATCACACCAGGGATATGTATTCCTAGCCTGAATTTTCTTCGAAGGCCTCTATTCATATTTTAGGCAGAAGTGGGGAACCTGCAGCCTTGCGATTACATGCAGCCTTCTAGGTCCTCAAGTGCAACCCTTTGACTGAATCCAAACTTCACAAAACATTTGTTGGATCCAGTCAAAGGGCCACACTTAAGGACCTAGAGGGCCACATGGTTCCCTACCCCTGTTAGAATGTACTCTCATGTCCAATAGAGATAAGGCTTCTGGTCTTTTATCTTCACCCAAGTTCATTCTCACCCAAAGCTGCTCACCATGAATTCCCACCCTGTGGCTAGATTACAAAGTGGCTCATAGATACGCCTTGACTGAAACTCTCAGGCCATCCTGCCTCAAGGTCTACTAGAGTAGAGAACTGAGTCACCCCAGGTTTTCCATCTAGTCCTTCTTGGTTATGGTTGTATAGACTTAGCTCAAGTAAAGACAACTGACTTCTTGATTCTTCCACCTGGACTCACAGGAAAACTCTGTGGACTTCCAAGTACCATGTCTTTTTGTAGGGGGAAAAGCAGGGCTATCAGGGTTAAGTGACTTGTCCAAGGTCACACAGTAAATGTTAAGTGTCTGAGGCTGGATTTGAACTCAGGTCCTCCTGACTCCAGGGCTGATGCTTCATTCACTGTGCCACCTAGCCCCCAAGTACCATGTCTTGCTGTCTCCCAGAAGGAAGGGAGGAAATAGATGACCTATGACTTTCTACTCCCCTTCTCCTTTATCATTATTCCCAGCTTGAAGAAGTTTATATTTAGGGACTGAATGGGCTTTAGAAAATTTATAGCAGCTGAACCCACCCTTATTCATCAGGAATTATTGGGAGCCTGAAAATAATCTTGGTCTCAAGTCTCTCAGATACTGGTCATTTCAAAGACCGAGACCAGGGATTCTTATTCGTGGGCTTCTAATTTCTTGGGAACAGAATTTGTCACAATGATTAGCAGGTTGAAATTATACTTTCTGGAGCCTTTTATTTATACACTATCTGAGTTCTACACCTACTGAACCCTGCTGAGCTAGAGAGCCTGGAGATCAGGGCAGGAAGGGCCTATTGATGGTACCAGAACAGTGACTTCACCAGAGTGTTCCCTTGCTATTTCCTAGATGACTTTAGCCACTATTATAAACACAGCAGTCCAATTGTTGGCTCCTTAGAAGCAAGAGAATGTTGCTTTTATTGGCATAAATCCCTAGTTGGAGCCTACCGCTTATTTATTTGTGGTATCATTTTCCAGTCCTACAGAATTCATTACAACACTTTCTTTTGTATGCATGAAACATTAAGCTCTTTATCCCTATAAATCAAAAGTTATTTTAAAAAGACAACATTCTTAAACAATGACTGTCAGGGAGGAGGGAAGAGGGAAGATGAAATAGTAGCAGAGTACGGATGCTATGAGCTGAATGGATCCCCGGGTGGAATGCGTGAGCCTGGGACCCAGCCAACTCTGCATCTTGATTTGGGTTCAAATTGTAGGAATATTCAAAGGCAATTTACTTCTCTGTTCCCCACATTTGCTTCCATTCAGTTAGAACACCTGGAACTTCTAGAGTTAACTTAGATGCAGGAATTCAGAGGCTTACTGCACTAACCCAGACAAGATACAGCCTTGAAAAAGTAAGATATTTAATTGGGGCAGAAATGAATAACAGAGCAATGGAAAATCCCACCCACATTCCTAAGTGAGTTCGTTTTCAGACCCAGCTGGCTCTGTGTAGCCTTGAAGTCAAAGCGATTGAACCTGAGTCACAGGTTGAATAGAGAAGACAAGGACAAAGTGTTAGCAGCCTCAGCCTAATCCTGAACGGGTCCCAAACCTGAAGACCTCAGGGAAGGGTCAAGTTCATACCCAGCCTTTCCTCTGGTTGCTGCTCCCTCCTTAGAGTCTTTAGCTTGCCTTACCATAGGCAATATCCATTACTCTTAGTCACGGTCACCGTTCGGCATCGTTTTCATCACCAAGATGTTGTTTTCTTGTTCTGCCCAAGGCAGAACTATGCATAGAGAGGCTGATATAGAAACTCGCTTTTGCTGATGCTATTGTTCAGAAGCCTGTGATAATGAAGCCAGCCCCATGTACCATCCTTCCTTTGTATTCCCAGAGGCCTGTCCAAATAGTCTTTTGCACTGTAAGGACATGGCTTCCTTGGAAATAGTCTTTCTTCTTCCCTAGTTAGCTTTCACACTGAACCATGGCTTTGGAAATGTATCCCTTTCCCATCTCAGCCATGCCTGTTTCAGGAGAAAATTGGAGCAGAGGGAGCTGGAATTTCAGCTGAAACAACAAATAACATCACTCTCCTACACTAACTTCTGGTTCTTGACTTCCCGATTGTTGCTGTTTAGTTGTTTCGGTTGTATATTTTGCTTAGCTGCCCAAGGGTAGATCTTTCTGATTGGCTTCTTTAATTCATTCCCTTCCTCTTTCTATGCTAGGTAATGGTATGACACAGGCTTTAGTGGCTGAGATTTGTTTCCTTGCTTTTTGTCACTACAAGGAGATGCAGGATCATTCTTCTCCTCCCTTATGTATATGAATACAGATACATGTATTCCTTCCTGAAGTATATGGAATTATCTCTATCCATTGAGGGAAGCTAGGTGGAGCAATGGATAGAGAACAGAGATAGGAGTCAGGAGGACCTGAGTTCACATCCAATCTTAGACACTTGCTAAGCTGTGTCACCCTAGGTAGGTCACTTGACCTTGTTTGCCTCAGTTTCCTCATCTGTCAAATGAGCTGCAGGACATAATCAACCACTCCAGTATCTTTGCCAAGAAAACTACAAATGGGGTCACAGAGAGGCAGACATGACTTAATTGACTAAACAGCAATAACAAATCCATTGAACTTCATTCCATACTATCAGAGAAGACAGATCTCAGGATTAAGCATGGGTGAAGGACTTCATATGTTCAGCTGGAAGGAACCTTAGAGATCATTTAATGCAACCACCTCTACTTTATAGTTGCAGAAACTAAGACCTTGAATGGGGAAGTAATTCGCTCAGGGACACATAGGCAGTAGGTGGCAAAACCAGGATTTAATCCCCCATTCTTTGATTCTTTTCACTACACCACCTTCTGGTTCATTATAACAAATTCAAGACTGGGTAGCTGATGAAGAAGATACTAGAGTGGCTATCCTATAAAATAATGTGGCCTTGCAGGTATTGCTAGTCAACTGGCTGAACCCCTCATCCAAGTCAAGATAACTTTTGGGATTGAGATCACTGTCTACTGGAAAAGGCTAAATTAATCTCAACACCATTTGGGGGAAGATCAGTCCAGACACGGAAGTGGTTGACATGGGAACAAAATGTGTATTCTTTTCTATTGGGCTGTAAATCCCTACCAGTCTTCATATTGATCTCAACCTTTTTTAATGCTGTCACTCATACTGAAAAGGTACTGTTGTTTTAGCAGGCAAGGATTTGCCTAACACCCAATTTTGCACACTATTATAATCCCCTTAAGCAGAATGAGAATCAGAGTATTCAGCAACTGTCAGAACTGACTCTGGGTTGTTAATAATGTGAGACACATTGTCCCAAGAGGAATGATCTAACAGAAACACCATCTTTTTTCCTCTCTGCCTGTGAATAGACTAAGAGGCAGCCAGCAGCATGGTGTAATGGGTAGGGAATTAGAATCAGGAAGACCTATGTTCAAGTCCCACTTCTGACAAGTACTTACTTCATGACCCTAGACAAGTCATTTAACTGCTTGGGATCTCAAGGAAGCCTCTGAGTCTTAAAATGATAGAAGAGCTACCAATCTTCATTGGTAGAGGGAGTCTCTTCACTGGGAGGTCCCTATACCAAGGACACCCTAAATCTGGCAGTCTGGCTGGCAAGTTCTCCAGAAGCTATACTTTCTGATGCTTAAGACTCTAAACTGCTAACTAGGTATATGGCTCACTACTGGCCCATTTATTCAAGTGCAAGGGTTCCCAACCATTTTTGTGTCATGAACCCCTTTGGCAGCCTGGTAGAGCCTATGGACCTTTCCACAGAATAATACTGGTTTTGTTGTTTGTTTTTTCAAATTAATTATTGAAGAAAATGCTAAATTTTAGTTGGAGTTTAGTAGAAATAAAGATGTAATCATTCCTCATCCGAGTTCACATACTCCCTTAAATATATCCCAGGTTAAGAACATACATTTTAACTTAGGTTTTTAGAAAGCTCAAATGTAGCTCGTTATGGGCTATTCATGACAGGAGGGAACCCATTTAATATAAGCAGAGAAGAGCTCTCCCAAAGCCAGCATTCCACAAGGCTAATGTTGCAGAAAACACCTTGGTTTTCTTCTGTTGCCTGAAAATTTCAAGTAATTACTCCTTGTTTCTGGGGGAAACAGGCGTGTGAGAGTCCTATCATTGGACACTGCAGTCTACTGCAGTCTGAACAGGGTTGGTTGTTTTTTTTTTTTTTTTTAATCGCCCGCCCTCTAGTGACCATAAATGGGCATCACTGATTTCTGGAAATAGAGATGAGCAAACCAAGTGAGCTCCATTGAAATTGGAAAAGAAGAGAGTGAGGGTCGTTGCTTATGTTAAACTCTGAAAACTCACCTGCTTTGGAGTTTTGTTTAAAAATGCCACTTGCGATCCACAGATATTAAAACAGATAACTCTTAACAAAAAACTTAACAAACATTCCGAAGTGCTTTCTCAGGAGAGACGCTATTCTAGGTGCTGAAGAGACAAAGACTAAGATGTCCCGATAGCTGTTCTCAAGGAACTTCTGTATTTCCAGGGACAAGGGTGGGGTGGGAGTGGAGATATGACAGGTACACAAATAAACATAGTAGGTAGTGGGGAGAACTAGGAGTCCAGGGAAGATTCGGATGAAATGATCTGGGAATATTGGGGAAAGAACAGAAAATTTTCAGCTGGGGAGAGGAGGAGGTAACAAACCTTTCAGTGAACTCTGGCCAAATTTGGCATGAAATGGGTATTGAAGCAGCAAATCCAGCAAGGTTTGAATTGGTTCCAAAAGCCCGATTAATCTCAGTTCATCTGAGTTTCTAGGCCTGAATTTTTGCAAGGACATGAAGCTAATTTCAGATGGAAAATGCCATCCCAGAAATATGAAAATATACCTACCTCTGTGAGTAATCAGTGATGCTCTTAAAACCACAAAGTACATGGCTAAAGATTCATTTGATTAGTTATTTCACTTTCCTGAAGAGAATTGAGGCAGAAGGGATGAAAAGAAAAAGAGAGAAAGAAAAGACGTTCAGTATGTTTAAGGATTTCACTGAGTCTGAAGACACAGAAACATATTGGACTTTGCCACATAGTACAGTGGTTTTGTTTTTTTGTTTGTTTGTTTTTAATATAAATGACTCCAGAGAATGATACAGCTATGTTACCTTAGTCAAGTCACTTAACTTCTAGGGTGTCCAAGTTTGTTCACCCATAATTGAGAAAGTTGGATTAGATGATCTCTAAGGCCCCTTCCAGCTATAAGAATTCAGATTTATGTAAGGGTAGGGAGTTGAAATCACTCCACCCACCCATTTAATTTTGTTTTTTTTTTGTAGGAGGGCAGTTAGGTAGCACAGTGAATAGAGCACCAGACCCAGAGTCAGGAAGACCTAAGTTCAAATCCAGTCTCAGACACTTATTAGCTGTGTGACCCTGGGTAAGTCACTTAACCCTGTTTGTCTCCGTTTCCTCATCTATAAAATGAGCTGGAAAAGGAAGTGGCAAAGTACTGCAGTATCTTTGCCAAAGAAATCCAAAATGGGGCCAAATGGGGTCCTGAAGTGTCAGGCATAACCATACAACAACAAAAATAGCTGCCATTTAAATAGCACCTGCTTTGGGCGCTGTCATAAGTTCTTTACAATTATTATTTCGTTTGGTCTTCACAAAAGTTATGGAAGACGGGTGCTATCATTATCTCCATTTTACAGATGAAGAAACTGAAGTTAAATGACATGCCCAGGACCACTCAGCTGTTAAGTGTTTGGGGTCACATTTGAACAGGTCTTCCCAATTACAAGCCCAGTCCACTGCGCCACCTAGCGGCCTCCAAAGTAAGTGCTACAGCGCTAAGTCACGCTTTTTAACCAGGTGAGGACACTTCCCTCCTGAATCAATCAATCTTAGACTTTAGACTAAGTCCAAAAAAAAGTCCTTGGTCAACGAGTGACATTTCACAGGAAGTCTTAATGCCTTTCCTTTCAGCTGAAACCTCCTGTCTGGTCCTCTCTTCCTTTTAGAATGTGAATTCTTTGAGAGCAGAGACTGGCTTACCTTTCTATTTAAATCCCCAGGGCTCAGCCTAGTGCTTCCCACAGAGTAAGTAATTAATGAATGCTTTCTTATTCATTCAATCAATCATTTATTCCTTCATTAACAAGAATTACCCATGTAAAGGTGAAGCTTCAGTTGAGGTAAGAAGCTGGGGATAAGAATATAAAATGAAGTACAAAAAATGATGACTCAATGGGTGGCAAAAGACACAGGAATAACTACAATGCAAAGAAGCATGTGATAAACACAAAAGAGAGGACTAAACAAAATAGTATAAGGAATTTGAGGAGGGAGCAATAGTTTCCAGATGAGAGGGAGGAAAGAGATAGGAGAGAGAGACAGAGACAGCGACAGAGATGGAGAGAGACACAGACACAGAGAAGAAATATTCTAAGATTGGAGTCTGGAAAAGAATGACGTGTGATAGGACAAGGGGGCAAAGAATTCATTGACAGTTTAGACAATGCAAAGTTGAACTAGTTAACTACAGAATTGAGGTTTCAATGGAAAGGAAGTGAGGTTGCTGCTGAATAATTGACTGGTCCAGCAGGAAAGATACAGAGACTAGAAATTGTAACAAAGCTCATGAATAAGTTTAGAAAGAGTGAGGAGAAAGGAATGATAGAAGGATAGGAGGCTGTGGTCAGAGAAGAATTTCAGAGTTATGGGTAATTGTAGAAAAAGTCAAATTGTTTCAGGGGATGTTGAAATCAACAATGAGACCACCATCCTCCTGTGTGGCTGAGGGAGAATGAAATATCAGATCATGAGAGATGAAGTAGATGATCTGGGAGGCCAGGGAGTTTGAAGGAGAAATAAACATAATAAAATCTGCAAATATAAAGGCAAGGGATGTGGTAGAATAGAAGACCATGAATCTGTTACCCAACTCTGAGAAAGGATGGGAAATGACCTGGGGTGGGGAAGGAGGGTGGGGAGTGTAAGAAGAAGGGAAAAAATGTGAGAGGAAGTCAATCACTAAGAGAAATTTGTTCCAAATAAATGTCCTTGCTCTTTTCTGAGACTGCCCAGATAAAATACTCCCAGAGTGAATTGGTGGTTTTAGCCCCTTTATTAGTCAGGTCCCTAGCTACAGCCACAGCTACACCCAGCTGGCACAGAAAAAAAGACCCTTGGATTAAAAATCCTTTCTTCTCCCACCTACACCATTCCCCCTCAAAGAGAAATCTCCCTAGACTTGCTTGATCCTTTGGTTGAGGTGAGAAAATTATTTTCATCTCTCCTCCAGTGCCTGACAAGTAGTGCCAGGAACAGGCAAATCACCCTGTAGTCTAAGCAAGCTTCAGGAAGGCCCTTAGCAACACTGAAGGGAGTGAAGCAAAGCTGGAATGTCTTGAATTCTTGCTTATCTATCCAACTCATTAACATCCTTACATAACTAAATCACTTAAAACTAAACTAGTATCTCTGCTTTAATACTACCTTGTCTCCACTTTAACAGCACCATCTCTCAAAGAGATGTGTTAACTTAGAGTAGCGGTTCTCAGTCTGTGGGTCACAACACCTTTGGGGGCGGAATGACCCTTTCACAGAGGTCACAGGGGTCTCCTAAGACCATCGGAAAACACATATTTCCGATGGTCTTAGGAACTGAGACACCGCTCCTCTATCTGTCTCCAGATAGATCTGCCCACATGCAGATACACCCTCATATGAGTATTAAAGGGTCACAGCATTAGGAAGGTTGAGAACCACTGACTTAGAGGATCAATTTATCTCTGTCAACAACAAATCAACTCTTTCCATCTTTCCCTCTCCTTGATGTGGCATCACAACCCTGACTGGTTGGCTATTGTTAGTGTTTAGGGCAGTGGTTCTCAACCTTCCTAATGCCATGACCCTTTAATACTTGTATGTGGGCATATCTGCATGTAGGTGGACCTGCCTGGAGACAGATAGAGGAGGGGTGTCTCGGTTCCTAAGACTACCGGAAATATGTGTTTTCTGATGGTCTTAGGTGACCCCTGTGACCCCTGTGAAAGGGTCATTCAATCTCCCCAAAGGAGTCGCGACCCACAGGTTGAGAACCACTGATTTAGGGTCTTGCTCTCTAGCTAAGTTCTTTGGACCTTCTAGCTGGAGCTATTTTCTTAGGTAATTCTCGCCTACTTTTACCAGCTGAGCTGTGCTCACTCAATTAAATAATGTGCTAGAGAATACCTCTTATCAGCACCTCTGCATTCAACTCAAGCTGAAAATATATTGACTGAAAAAACTGATTATTTTTCTTTCTTCCTTGAGTCAAACCTTCAGCAACACTTCAATGGATATGTGATCTCATCAGTTTGAGCACTCCTGCCTTGGTGTAGATCTAACCCAACCACACCCTTTCATTTTCCTTAGTCCTTGCCCATAAATTTCCACAAACTCCCAGAAAGGACCCACACAATGCAGTAATCACCCACTGGTTCTTTTAATTTGGGAGGCTACTAGAACATTCCAGCTACCCACCAATAGGGAGATAGCTAGAGTGTTGTCCCTAATAATCCCTCACTCTTCAGTGTGTGATTGGTCCACCTCCAGTCTTAGTTCTACTTACCTTTGATAGGTCTTTTGTGACATTTCTTACATGCAAGTCATTGTTAGTAATAGGATCCTTATGCCTTTCTATTGACTTTTGGACAAATTGCATTCGTGAGTTTTCTGGATAACATTTCATGACTCATAGCCACATAGTATCACCAGAATTTTAGAATTAAAAAATGGAGCCATACATTGAAAGTGCTTTGCAGTGTCCCAAATGTGACCCAACCTTCTCTCCCTGTCCCAATTCTGGATCTATCTATACTAGTCAGTCAAGATAACCTGAAGAGATGGACTCATTCAATAAATTGCTTATCTAACTCCGTGGCCTAATCTAGTCCAGAGCTTCTTAAACTTTTTCTTCTCCCAATTCCTTTGTGAGTTTTGGTAGAGTTTGTTGACATTATGTGGCCTAAGAGCATGCACAGTGCAAAGTGCACAGTGCAAAGTGCAAAGGTTCAGAACCAAGGCTACAGTGAAGTTGAAGGATGCACCATAGGCAAGCACTGCCAGAAACACCTCAGCTTCATCATGCATTTAATTTTGAATTAATTTTTGGTTGTTGTGTGTTCAAAAACCGTTTACTATTGCTAAATTTTTTGAGACCCCTTATTGGGCTGTGACTCACAGTTTAAGAAGCGCTGATCTAGGCGATATGTGTTTTTCATTTGCTTTGGTCAATTTCTTTTAAATGACCATAGATCTTCTTAATAAGACACTGTAGTATTCCAGGGCCCAGTATAATCAAGACAATTATCAGCAAACAGGAGCATCTATAGAAAACTTCTCCTACAAGAGATATTGCCTCTTCTAATGCCAAAGGACTTATGATGAAAAACGCTATCTGCCTCCAGAGGAAGAACTGATGGAGTCTGAACGCAGATGAAAGCATACTGTTTGTTA
The DNA here is from genome assembly GCA_028646575.1 of Pseudocheirus occidentalis. Classification (NCBI taxonomy): domain Eukaryota; kingdom Metazoa; phylum Chordata; class Mammalia; order Diprotodontia; family Pseudocheiridae; genus Pseudocheirus; species Pseudocheirus occidentalis. The sequence continues at coordinate 166,526,774 of CM053596.1, forward strand.
CTTTATTTATTTTTTTCAGAGGGGTTGGTTTTGCTTTGTTGTCTTTTTTTTCTTGTCTGTGTTTTCTTTTACAACATGGCTAATACGGAAATATGTTTTGAGTGCACATGTATCAGATTCCTTCCTTCTCAATGAGGGAGGGGGGAAGAAAGAGAGGGGGAAACTTTGGAACTAAAATTTTTTTAAACAAATGTTAAAAATTGATTTTAGATGTAATTGGAAAAAACTTAAATATTAAGAAATAATTCCTCTTGTATTTGGACTTTTTGCAAGACATTCTTTGTGACATTGGCGAATACCTTTGATGAGGCTGTATTGTCTTCCCTTGATGCTAATGCTCACTTTATCATTGAACAAAGTTATCTCTATGACCAGGCCATGGATATTTGCATGATCTTAACAGATAAGAGAGCCTTTGTTTAAAAAGAGGCTTTATGTCTTCATCTGGCTCTATTGAGTCAAGGACTTTTTTCATAATCAAAGAATAACATATAGTATCAGAAATAATGTTTATAGAAAGTTTAAAAATTGTGATTCTTAGTGCCCACTTTTCAACTGATAATATAGTGGGACCTGGGTGGTGACACCCTGAACATGGAATCAGGAAGACTTGAGTTCAAATGCAGTCCAAGATATTGACTAGCTGTGTGATTCTGGGCAAGTCACTTAACCTTTGCCTCAGTTTACTCAGATGTAAAATGGGGATAATAATATCACCTAACTTCCAAGGTCATTGTGAAGATCAAATGAGATGAGTTTTGAAAAAATGCTTAGCATAGAACCTAGAAAAGTAGTAAGTGCTATGCAAATGCTTATTCTCATCCTTTCCCATTTGGATCCTACCATTATCACTGCAGAAGCAGAAGGGAGCAAACAATAATGAGTCATCTTCTATTTTGCTTTGTTTCATAGCTCACCATGGTCAAAAAATGTGTCACCGAGTAGAAGGCATACTGGTGAAGAGTTTCTCTGTGCTTAGGTAGGGTGGAGTCATGGGATTGCAACGTAGTCTTGCCGAGACCATACTTGAAGCCTTCCCAATATAGTAAAACCTTCTATCTCTTCCAGTTTCCTACCATTATTTTCAAGAACTTAGGCTCACTACTACATCATGATAAAATATTGAAGCAGAACTTTGTGGAGATTTTGCCCACCATAGGCTCTTGAGAGAAGTTTGTTGAACTGAAGATGTGGCCAGTTATAGAAAATAATCTAACCCATGTAAGGGCTCAAGATTATTCTATAAACCCTGATCTTCACTTTTGTAAATCCCCATTTGGAATTGGTATGAGTTTAACTCAACCCTTTGGCAGAATAATTTTACCAGGGATGTTCCATTTTGGTGTGGATATAAATATTCAGGATGACCCAAAATATTTGCCAGATTTCCCAACTATGAGAGATGGGCTCCTTCTAAGAGCTGTATCACCCAGGATTGAATCCCAGAAAACATATCCCATCTTTCACACATTGATTATAGAAGGATCATTGCTCAGGCACCTGAACCTCACTACCCTGAACTCTAGGTAGCAGATAGAGTTTCTACTCCTCCCACACCCCATGGGGCATGCTAGTAAATGGTTAACAATCAGCTTTTTAAGAAAAAATATGTACAGAACACTTTTAGGTTTAATTTACCTTAATAAAAATTTTCTCCATCACTTTAAATATAGATCATTTTTTAAAAACCAATATAAAAAAGAAAATAATCTATCAAAAAACAATTATTGCTTTCTAATATTAGCAACATCAACTCGATGCTTGCATCAATGATCTCACATAGCTGTGACAGGGATAAGAAACACATGAGGCTTATTAGTGGCTAATATCTTCTAAGTTCCTTTTTCTAGTACTGGTACCACTATTTTCCAACCTTCCTTAGAGTTTGGAGACTGGTTCATGGTCTTCCATTCAACCCTTGACTTTATACTTGGGGATTTCCATATATATGTTTATTTCTCCTTCAAACTCCCTGGCCTCCTGGATCATTTACTTCAACTCTCATTCTACCTCACACACATAGGAAGATGGTGGTTCCATTGTTGGCTTCAAGTTTCCTTTTTTTAAAATTTTCCTTTTAGGGGCAGCTTAGGTGGCACAGTGAATAGAACCCAGCCCTGGAGTCAGGAGGACCAGAGTTCAAATCCAGTCTCAGACACTTAACACACTAACCATGTGACTTTGGGCAAGTCACTTAACCCCAATTGCTCTCTAAAAAGCAAAAATTTTTCCTTTTGATACCTTGAAAATCAGTCCCTTAGCACCTTTAATATTATGCACAGCACAGATTTTTTTTTCCCTTTTGTATTTGGCTAGGTTCAGCCATTCATCCTAATGTCATTTTCTTAACTTCAAGTTTTCCATTTTCTCACAAAGTATATTGGATGCTAAGTTGGGATAAGTTGGTTCCAAACGCATTGGTTCCACTATCATTGATAATGAAAGTGTGTCACCAGAGGAAGAGTCAATCAATTGTTTTTCACATATATTCATGGTCCTTCCAGTTCCATTTGCTAATGCTCTTGAAATGAACTGGCTTAACCATCTTTCATATCAAGCTATCTGCAAACTTGTTTTCCTCTTCTATTGCTTTTAACCCTTTAGCAAGACAGTCCTGCTGATAATCCCTCATTGTCCTACTCTATAACATTTTAAAAATGAACTGGTACACTAAACCAATGTCACCTTTTACTGATGTGATCCTCTCTCCTTGCAAGTAGACCAAGTATTTGTGGGTCACTGTGGTTTCTTTGGCCTCCTGATTTAAGTGTGGTTTGTTTCTCTATGAGGTTTGTTCATTCAATTCCTCCATTCAAATGAGATAATATTTGGAAAGTGCTTAGCACAATGTCTGGCACATGGTAGACACTTAAAAATGCTTCTCTTCCCCCACTTCTCCCTCAATGAGCATTTGCTAAAGTGGCAACAACCAGAAGTTTGAGATTCCCTACCCTCAAGTAGCTTATAATCAACTGAGGAGAAATGAGATCGTCACACAGACAAGCAAATATAAAATACATGCAGAGTAAACAAAGTAGAATTCTGGGTCGAGGAAGAGCCCTAACATCAGAGAGAATCAGGACAAGCTTCATGTAGGAGGCAGCCCCTGAGCTGAGCCGTGAGGAAGTTAGGGAGTCCAAGAGGTGAAGGTGAAAAGGGAGAATGTGCCGGGAATGAGGGACAGGATATTCACAGTCAGAGATATGGGAGGTAGAATGTCACAGGTGGGGAACACCAAACAGGCAACAGCTTGACAATTTATAAGATATGAGGGTTGAGGTACGTGGAAGAATTAAGCATGACTAAAAATTTGCAAACACGGTGATTGAAAGAGGGGTACCATGAAAAGAATGGGAAGTCCCTTCTTTGCCTCTGAGGGCAGGTTGTGAGCTGTCCTCACTTTTAACTGCAACTTATGTTTTCTGGTTTTATTTATAGTGAGAATGTCAGTGTGAATGTGATTCAGTTTCCTAACACCCTGGTCACTGGACAAAGATTGTACATTTAAAATACCAACAGTTAAATTCATGTTTATAGGCAGTTTCTAAACTGTGATTCTTAGCACCTTCTGCCCTTCTTTCAACCACTCTCCCACCATCGGTGTGAAAATAAAAGGAACTCACACAGGAACCAATTTTGTAATCTTATCTCTTTCATGGGTTGTTGTGGCCAAAAAATGAATCTCCTAGCAGCCCAACTTCTACTGATAAGCTTCTTCCCCCATAGCTGAGTTAGGTCCTCAGATAACAAAGTTCAATCAGAACTAAGATCTTCACTGTGCCAGGAGACCTTTTGGGTTGTCATTTTCCCACCAGTAGCTGATTTCCTCCCCTTAGGATTTTTTGCCTGTCCTGGGAAGAGCTTCTGCAAGTGCTAATAAGATTTCACAGTTCATGAGTTAGACAAAAGCAGGAGTGGGGTCAGCAAGCAACAGAACCCAGAGATCTCAAAGTCCCATGCCTGACAGCACAAGCAATTCCAAACTAAACAGAATCTAACTGCATGGTAGTGAACCCCATCTCACCCCAGATTTTTTTTAAAGCTATTCATATTTACAGTTGTTCTGTTTTTCTTTTAAATAGATTGTGGTCAGATACAAATATATATGCACACACACACATACATATATAGGCTTACGTAAACATACATATGTGTGTGGGGTGTGTGTGTGTGTGTGAATATATCACAATATGACCTAAATTCCCCAGGGGTTTGTGCCAATATGCTTGGCTGGGCCTCAAGCTGCCCAAAGATGCCTATTAACTAAGGCAGAGTGAGTTTGCCACTGGCTGAAGCAGAAAGAAGCCCCATGAATGTACTAGCCCTCTCTGCCCTTTAATCTCCCAGAATCATGTAAGGGCTTGCCTAGAGAATGCTTAGGAGGAGGCAGTTACCTTGTTCCAACATGTAGGAGAAGCTGACTTCAAAGACACCAATGAAGCAAGACCAAGTATTATATTACTACAAGTTTGTGGTGAACTCTGCCCAGATGAACCCAAATGCTGTTTGCCTATCCAGCAGTCCAAGGCAAAAGTGAATGCCAAGGTGGTAAATGCCTGAGCTCTAATTATCCCAGCCTGGATCAGGATGGCATCCAGTTTGTTCCTCTTAAACAGGTACATGCATGCTCTGAGCTGATTTGATTCTCTAGATGAGAGGTGCATTCCTTGAATGTAGATTGTAATCACTGAAATCTTACAAAATATGTTGAGGTTTGAAGGCTAGATTTCTTTCTTAAGGACAATGCATTAAACCCAAATCATTCTGGCAGTCATTGATTGGCCAAATATAAAATACATGCAGAGTAAACAAGGTAGGATTCTGGGTTGAGAAAGAGCACTAGCATTTGAGAAAATCAGGACAAGCCTCATGTAGGAGGCGGTGCCCTGAGCAGAGCCTTGAGGTAACAGGAGTTCCAGGAGGTGGAGGTGAAAAGAGAGAATAGGTCTCAGACCAGGCCCCACTTGGTCATTGGGTGCTGACTGGCTCAAAGCAAATGGAAATAGCAACTGTTTCTGTTTTGACCAGAAACCCTGGAGGATCTTCCCCTCCCAGAATGATTTTTTTTATTAGGTAAAAGAGGCCATTCTCTGCCTCATTTTTTACCTACCCTTAATCACTGAATGGGGCTTTGCCTCAGTCAGACTGAGATCTGATAGAAGACATTTGTTTAAAAAGCCCAAGGTCAGGGCGGGTGGATGGTGTGTGAATGGAGCACCAACCCTGGAGTCAGGAGAACCTGAGCTCAAACTTGACCTCAGACACTTAACACTTACTAGGTGTGTGACCTTGGGCAAGTCACTTAACCCCGATTGCGGTGCCCTCCTCCCTTCAAAAAGGAAAAAAAGAAAAACAACAATAAAAAAGTGGCCTTTGCTTCTAGGGCCATTTCTAGTCATCCTGATCTGTGTCTGGTCACTGAACCCAGATGGCTCTGGAGGAGAAAATGAGGCTGGTGACTTTGCACAGCCCTCTCTCATTTAAATCCAATTCACTTTTATGTCATGGCATCACATCCCAGATGTCATGATCCTCTTTGAGAATGAAGGACACACAGCAACAGCATTCCTTGACAATTAAATTATCATTCCCACTAGTCCACTGAAAAGCTTGAAAAGCTGGTGGGAAAGTCAATATTGAGAGACTAATTCAAACTCAAAAGAAATCAAGAAATAATGGGTTCAATAAGACAGAGGTAAAGGATCATGACTTAAGGAACCATTAATTAAAATTAATTGGGCACAAAAACCAATATGGAATGACAACTTGCCCTGCAAGGGAGCAAGCTGAATAACAAGGAAAAGTTAATATTTATGTCTCTTCTCTCTGTCTGCCTCAGTTTCTTCATCTGCAAAATGGAGGAATTAATAGCTCCTTCCTCCCAAAATTGTTGTGTGGGTCAAATGACAACATAACTGTGAAACCCTTAGCAAAGTTTAAAGTGTTTTATAAATGTTAGCCTTTATTTGTTATCATACATAAAAGACACTGAAGGCAATAGGAAGTTATTATAGAAAAGGTGACTCCTTTTATTCATATAAAGGAGACATACACCCACTAGAAATTTCCAAGCCTCAGGGAGCCACAGATACTGGGAAGTCTAAACTTCCCAAGACTCGGAGATCAGCAGCTTAGTGCTTGCTTCAAATGGAAGGAATATTTTGTTGAAATCCAAATTTCCTGTTGTTTTCAGATGAAGCTAAACTTCTAACTTCAAGTGTGAATTTAGTCTAGGCTAAAATTTGCCATCTGAGATGCCCTGAGAGACCTCTCTTTCACATCCTCCTGTCTAACTACACCTCCAGCTCCCTCCCATTTGTACTGATGATCAGTGAGAGCTGTTGTGCTGTGTTGACATCGTCCTCAGTCAACACAAGACCCTGGAGGCTAGGGGCTCTAATCAGCTGGCTCTTTCCCTGTCCTACAGATGGCAAACTCCTACCACCTATTCCCTTAATACCTGTGACTCAAAGTGCTGAGGTGAAAAGACTTTATCTCTTATTCCTCTCCCTTAACTTCTTGTCCCTATTGATCTCAGGCCCACATGATTCCTAAGTTCTGCCCTCCCTCTTCATTGTGTTCTCTGGGTTCCCTCTTCCATTATTAACAAAACTCTTTCATCCTGAATATTTTCATCTCATGCTTTTTCCATCTTAGGGCACACATGGAAACCTGTCTTTTCCAAGAAGACATTGCATTTTTCTACAGATTGCATGATCCAGGTCAGATAGACCGGAAGACAGGCTACTCCTCATTCCTCATTATTAATTCCACATTCTTACTCTGTTTCTCCTTTCCAGTTTTCAGTCTCCAATCATATGCTCCTATAATGCCTTGCCAGGATACAAGGTCCAGACACTATTGTGTACCAAACATTAGTGATGATAATAATGACCCTCAGCCATTGCACTGGTTGCCTAATGACCAATCATCATCAATAATGAGTATTTATTGAGTTTGTTACACTCTGCCAATAGGCATTACAAACTTGAGGGATAATAGCCAGAACTACCTGGGATTATGTACTGGTTCACTAGTACACTGCTGTTCCTGCCAGGGGATCTAGATGGGAGGGAGCTGAAATACCCCAAACTGATAACAGCTGAAAAACAATATCATGGAACAACAAAGCTGAAGGAGTAACCAAGAATGAATGATGAAGGAAGCCAAAAGAGATGCCAGAGAGGAGTCTTAAGAATGATCTGGGTCAAAGGAGAAAGTGGATAGATGGTACTTATAGACATATGTAAAATGTAATTGATGTTTAATATCTAGCAAAATGGCAAAGATGACAAACGATGGAAATAGTGTTGGAGAGGATGTGGATAGGCAGGCACACAATGTTGGTGGAGTTGTGAACTGATCCTATATGGAAAATAATTTGAAATTTTTCACTGAATAGTTCATTCTGTTTGAGCCAGAAACCCCAGTGCTGAGCATATGCCCCAAGGAAATCAAAGGCAAAAATAAAAGCCCCATATCTACCAAAATACTCATAGCAGCACTTTCTATGGTGCAAAGAACTGGAAACAAAATAGCTACCAATTGCCTAGAGAATGCTTGAATAAAATGCTGTTTATGAGTACAATAGATTATTCTTATGCCATCAGAAAAATGAATATAAGGAACTCTCAGAAACATGGGAAGAATTAGGAATTGATACAGCATGAAGTCAGCAGTAATAGGAAAAGGTATATTAAATAAATATATAATATTGTATATTTTTAAGACTGCTAAAATAAAGCCTAGCTCTAACAGAGGTTCCCAAATTTGTTTGGCCTACTGTCCCCCTTTTTAAAAAAAAAATTACTCAGCCCCCCCTGGAAATCAATTTTCTTTAACCCTTAAAAATTTTTTTAAAATTTGCATCATTTCAAAAAATATAAAAAATATTTTAAATGATGCATCTTAAATATAAAAATTTACTGTAAATTTGTGGGGTTTTTCCTGCATTGAAATTTTGATGATGCAAAGTTGCATCCATGTAATCATACAATATTGTATTGTAAACGAGTCATTACACGCATATATTCCTTTTGATGCATTCTGGACTTCCTGATGATGTGCTGCTATATGCTCACCTGCCGACACTTGCTTGTTAAGACTTGTTGGCAGACTTCACCACTAATTGATTATAACTTGAATTTTGTGTGTTTATTTAGAGAATAATGTAATCAATATGACTTTATCTATGTTAAACAACAGATGAAACATGTACAAACAGTTTTTCAAAATTCTCTTCTTCTATTCTGCTTCCACCATCCTCTCATTCTAGTTGTTCTAGAGCCCCTCAGACAGCACCATCACTTTCTTTGGGAGCCTATGCTTCTAAATAAATAAACTCACCAACCTTGTCCTAGGTCAAGGAGAAGAAGTGAAGAAACATGTGAGGGACCATGGGTATGGAAGGCTACATCCACCATCAGAAACAATCACTACATCGGGCTGTGTCAATTTACTTTGGCATCATAAATTGAGAGAAGGAAGGGACCTTTCGTGACAGCCTGTGGACCAAATGTGCTCCACAATACAAATGAGTGTAACCTGAACCTGATTAAAATTTAATTGGAAAATATTTAACAAATTAAATAAAAATACAACAAAATATAGAAAATATAATTATGTGGTTTTCTAAGTCAATGTACAGCTTGCAGTAATGTTTTCATATGGTTCAGTGTTCTCAGTTTCCATTCTAGTCTGACACCACTGATCTAGTCTAAACCCCTCACCGGAGCCTAGAGATTAAGTGACTTTATCACATTGCATTGATCTAGAAACAAATCCAATAAGGGAAAACTTCCTGCAGCATTCTTTCCACCACACCACACTGCCAGAATTATGCATTTTGTTTTGTTTTGTGTTTGTTACAAGGTAGTTTTCTTTAGGAAAATTGGGGAGGGGGTGGGTGGAGAGGGAACAGAGAGGAGGGTATAACCAGAAATGTCTGTGATGTAAGAATAAAAAGCATCAGCACAATATATTTTAATATATTAGAGACCAGGACAAGTCACAATCAGGCAATAGTAAAGCAAATCAAATGTGCCTTAAAGTTGAATAGACAGTGAAGAAAAGCAGTAAACATTTCTGTGTAGATTCCTTCTCGTGGTAAGTGAGATGATGTCATGAAACAACAAAGGTGAAGGAGTAACCAGGAATGAATGATGAGGGAGGCCAAAAGAGATGCCAAAGAGGAGTCTAAAGAATGATCTAGAGCACTGGCCCTGGAATCAGGAGGACCTGAGTTCAAATCTGGCCTCAGACACTTAACAGAAAAACTAGCCATGTGACCTTGGGCAAGTCACTTAACCCCAACTGCCCTCCAAAAGCAAAAAAAAAAAAAAAAGTTAAAAACAAATAAAGACAGAAGCAAAAGCCTTTTAAAAAATAAATAAATACTGTCAGCCATTTCATTTTAATTTTATTCATTCATTAATTACTTATTTATTGTCTCTGGAAGGGTCTGCAATGTTCTCTTGGAAAGGCAGAAAGAATGGCAGATTTGGATCCCAAATTCTTGGGTTCAAATCCCAGCTCTGATACCTACAAGCGTGTGTGACCTTGAGAAAGTCACTTAATGTGTGCATCAGTTTTATCACCTGTACAATGATGTATAGCTGGATGACATCTAAGATTCCTTCCAGCTTTTACTCTATGATCATATGATCTTGCGATAATTCTCCAGAACGTGGGAACCAAACATCAGCTTTTTACGGGACATGATGTTAAATACCCGGGAATACTACAAAGGCAAAGGATAACCTCTGTGTGTCTATCTCAGTTTATACTCACATCCTAGCCAGTATAGACTTATACATATGCATATATACACACACACACACACACACACATTAACACAAGAGGTCAAATAATATAATGTGGCTTTTACTGAATGTCATATGGGAGATAAAAATTAAATACTAGAAGAGAACCATAAAGTCAGAACCCCCTTCCTACCTTTCCGTTGTTCCCTCCTCCAAACACATACACACACACAGACACACACACAGACACACATACATGTGAATACATTTTTAGACTCAGAAAATTGCAGGTCTTTGTTAAACTAGTAGAAAGGGAGAGGTTGGTAGAAAAGAAGAAATAATAAAGAATTTAAAAACATTTTTGTCTTCCTAACAATGTCTGGCACATGATAGTTTCTTAATAAATACTTGTTGATTGATTCACTCCCAGGAGAAAAAAGCACTGTGAGTAGTGTGTTTGCTAGTAAAACACTGACAGCAACAGCAGAGGCTGATTTCTTGCATCTTCATTAGGCATTTCCACAAGTATTAGGTCTCGTTGGCCTCCTCTACTTTCTTCTTCCATAATGAACCTGGTTTCTAATCTTGGCTCTGGTACTAATTAGCTGAGCCTTTCGCTTCTCCACCTCAGTTTACCTATATGTAAAATGAGGTACTTTGGATTAGGTGAGCTCTAAGGTCTCTGAGTATGTCCTGCTCTAGAATTCTCAGACCCAGTGGATCCCAATCTCCTTTTTCACATATATCCTTGGACTAGTTTCTTCTGTGAAATCTCTCTCATAAGTCCTCATGATTCCTTTTTGATTTTTTAACCCAGAACTTTTTTCTTTTTTTGGAGGGAGGACAAGGCAGAGTAATTGGGGTTAAGTGACTTGCCCAAGGTCACATGGCTAGTTTTTGTGTTAAGTGTCTGAGGTCAGATTTGAACTCAGGTCCTCCTGATACCAGGGCCAATGATCTATTCACTGCACCACCTGGTCACCCCTCCCTGAACGGTTTTTTAACCTAAAAGTTACTTTGGAATACTGTCACAAGGAAAAAATCCTCGTGACAGGTATGCATTGTTGTTGTTCAGTCATTTTCAGTTAACGTCTGACTCTTCACAAACTCATTTGGAGTTTCCTTGGCAAAGATACTGGAGTGGTTTGCCATTTCCTTCTCCAGTTCGTTTTTTGCAGATGAGGAAATTGAGGCAAACAAGGTTTAGTGACTTGCCCAGGGTCACACAGACAGCAAGTTTCTAAGGTCAGATCTGAACTCATGAAGATAAACATTCTGACTCTGGGCCTGGGACTCTATGCCCTATGCTGCCTCGCTGCCCAACAGATATGAACAGTCAAGCAAAAAAACCCAACATTCCCTGAGTTGTCCATAGCCAAAAGTATATATGTCATTCTGCAAAAAATGAGTAGCATTCTTGCTCATCAGTCCTCTGAAATTCTGATTAATCATTCCATTGATCAAAGTTTTAAAGTTTTCCAAAATGACTGTATTTACACTGTTGTTATAAATAATTCCCCTGTTTCTCCTCGCTTCATTCTACATCAGTTCAGACATGTCTTCCCTGGTTTCTCTGAAACCATTTCTTTCATAAGTTCTTATAGCACAAAAATATTCCATCACATTCATATAACATAATTTTATTTGTTCAATTATTCCCTGAATGATGAATCTTCCCTTAGTTTTCTGCCACCAAAACAGAGCTTCTGCAAATATTTTTGTATATATGCACCCTTTTCTTCTTTCTTTGATCTCTTTGGGGTATTCAGGTATAGTAGTGATATCCCTGGACAGCTAAGTGATACAGTGAATAGACCAGAGTTTTAAAGTTTAAGGTCCTTACTGCAGATGGAACACACTGGATTATGACTTTGGGTGGCCCCAAATTCAACATGACATCAACCAAGTAAGTCCAATCATCTGAAGTATGGCTTAGGTCAAAGAATGGGAAAATGGTCAGCAGGTTTGGTACCAGCTCCCCTCTGGCCTTGCATGGTAATATTACATATGGTCATTTCTCTGTGCCCCTCCCTGCTGCAATCCTGCCTCAGTGGTAGTGAACACCCTGATCAAAAAGGCTCAATTTCTTCACAGGGCTGGGCCTCCCATGGCAGCTGAGGCTGTCTGCCTGGGGCTTAAGGACATTCTTCAGTTCTGCTAAAGCCTTTGACCAGGGTCCCCAGCTTATCTCACCTTTAGATGGTGCTGGTCATGGTACTTCAAGGAATGATCCACCTTTTCATAGTATATCAGAATAATGGGCCACATGATGGAAAGAGAGAGCTCCCTCCCTCCCTATTCTCACTGAAGCTTTGAACAAGAGATTCTGATGCTCCATCTTTTACCATCAGGATGCCTGGGCTGCCATACTGCCCACCATGGAATTGGGTCAGAGTTGCTCAATCTACTCATCTGCTCTTCTAGAAGAACCTCAGAGGCAGCGTGTGACAGGATTTGAAGTCGGGAGACCTGGGGTCAAAGTTATTTAACTTTTTTGAACCTTAGCTCCTCCCTGTAAAATGAAAGGGCTGGACCTGAAAGCTTCAGAGATCCCTCCTTTGAACAAAGCTTTCCATCCACGATGTGTTCCTGTCCTCACTCACCTTGTACATGTGGCCTGGCTACATTCATTCCCTGTAGGTGTTCCTTTTTATTCATTTATTCATTATTCATTATTCATTCTTCCCACAGATGATGTATATATTTCTGGGAGAGCTGACCTCAAGTTTATAGCAGAAATGTATTTATTCAAACATTATTACAGTAAAACATGTTTTAATGCTATTTTTCTCACTATGCTATGTTATTATGTACCATTTCTTTTAACTCATTGTGCCCTCTTGATGACTGGTTCAAAGTAAACATATATGGGTGGACTTTTGTAATTTTTGATTTTCAGTGGATTCGGTCAATACAAACCTGAACATGAGGTAGCCTTGTCTAAGATTAGTCAGTCAGTCAATAAGCTTTTATTATATGTGTCTTATGGGGTATTCCAGGAGACTGGCACTTCTAGTGTGGGGGCTTGCTGAATCCTTTTCAGAGCTGCTCATCTATCTTTGGTGTCCACTTTTCCCTCAACTCTCACCTCTGGCTCCAAGAAGCCGAAGCGTGCACAGTGCTCACAACTTCATAAGCCATTTCAGCATACAGGCTAAACCAGGTTGGGGGTAACTGACAGGCTACAAACCCATTGGTGAGTTGGGGGGGACCATGTCTACCCCAAGTATATGAAGACTTTCCCTGTTAGAATGGGTTGTTTCAAAGACCATAGAGACAGCTGAAGCAGGTTCTGTGGAGTGCCTAGAGCCTGCTCAGGCATCAAAGATGCCCAGGTCATCCACTGCATCTGAGGTCAGTTCCAGTTGTCTCGACTTTTGTCTTGCCATTAGACTTTGATAGCTCAAGAAGAGAGTGAGGCTGACAGTTTGGTTCAACTGTGCCTCACTTAAATCCAGTTCACTCAGAAGTCAAGATATCACCCTCCTGATGTCATTGGTCCTCTTTGAAAATGAATCCGCAACAACAAGCTTTTCTTAAGCACTATGTGCCAGGCACTGCCCTAAGTGCTGGGGACACAAATAGAAGCCAGAAGAAAAAGAGCCCTGCCCTTAAGGAGCTGACACTCCAATGGAGGGAAAATAATTCCAAAAAAGGAGCTTTAAAAAGTGGAGGAGAGCAGTATGCACTTTGGGAGATGGTAAAGAAAGAAGTCCAAAGAGTCAGGAGCAGGACCCAAAGAGAAGGGAGCGAACATGGCTGGCTTAGGACCCCTTCCTTAAAACATAGGTACTGGCAGGATGTGACGAGTCATTAGGGGCAAAGGCATCTTCCACCAAAGGAAGTCTGTTGGAGCATTATGGAGAAAGAAGGGGCAGAGTTAGAAGCAAGGCCCAGAGAAGAATGATGGTGACACTTGGGAGTTGATAATGCTTACAGGACTACATTCAGGATATGATAAGCTTGTGAAAGGAATGGAGCTGCCCATGTACTAAGTGGACCGTCAAGGAGAGTAAAGAAAGATGGCATCCAATGCATATGCTTTGGAATTTGTAGAGTGCTCCATTAACATCACCCTCCAAGCTATGACGTCGAAGTCTTTGGAGGGACGGTAGGGGAAGAAGGAGTTAGGACCAGTTATGGGTGAATACTGACCAGCTATTACGAGACCGACACTGGGGAGGATAAGTGGTGCAGTGAATAGAACACTGGCCCTGGAGCCAGAAGGGCCTGAGTTCAAATCTAGCCACAGACATTTAATATCATACTAGCTGTGTGACCTTGGGCAAGTAATTTAATCCCAACTGCCCCTCCAAAAATCAAAAAAATTTTTTTTTAATAAAATAAAGACCAATACTTTGGTCTATAGATTGAATCTGACAAATGGTCAAGTCCTCCAAAATACTTTATGCCTTCTTTTTCTAGACATGACTGATTTGTATTCAGGAGATGTGGGTTCATATCCTAATTCTGTTCTTTGCTGCCTGTGTGACCTTAACTAAGTCAAACTCTTCAAGTTGACATTTAAAGCTCTTAACAATTTCACTCCGGCCTATCTTTTTTTTTTTTTTTTTGTCTTTTTGGAGGGGGCAAGTCAGGGCAATTGGGGTTAAGTGACTTGCCCAAAGTCACACAGCTAGTAAGTGTTAAATGTCTGAGACCAGATTTGAAAAAAGTGTCTGATGTCCTCCTGACTCCAGGGTCAGTGCACTATTCACTGTGCCACCTAGCTGCCCCCCAGTCTATCCTTCCAGAAGAAACTCACATTCTTCTTCTTTCTGAAAACTCTATTCCAGTCAAGCTGGCCTCCCTTCCCAATCCAAGCACAGAGCCTCAAAATAGAAGGATTTAGCAAATGCTTGTTGAACTGAATTGAAATGGGAGGAAACTGAATGTATCCTCTCTGGCTCTAGGCTCTTCAGCTATAAAGCAGTGGTGTCATATGAGCTGATTTCCAAGGTTCCTTCCAGTTTTAGAAGCTATGATCTCATGTACTATGGAAAGAGCATTTCTAAAAATTGATTTTCTTGTTGCCCTGTCTGGCTCTTCATGACCCCATTTGGGGTTTTCTTGGCAAAGATACTGGAGCGTTTTTCCATTTCCATCTCCAACTCTGACTTTGAGAGGTAGGAGTTATTATTATCCCCATTTTATAGATAAGGAAACTGAGGCCAATAGGGTCAAGCGACTTACTCAGGGTCATATAACTAGTAAGTATCTGAGGCCAAATTTGAACTAAAGTCTCCCTGAATCCCAACCCTGCACTCTATCCAATGAATCAGCTAGCTATCCTAAGAAAAGGATCTTAACATTCAATAAACACCTGCTTACAGTAATGATTTAGCAGATAGACAAACCATCCTAATTATAAGGGTAATAGATGGCTTAAAAATGAATGCTCCCAAATTGGAAATTGAGGGGATGCCCATCAATTGCGGAGTTGTGCAAAGGAGCTGTGATAAGTGATTGTGATAGAATACTATTGTGCTCTAAGAAATGATGAGCAGACGGATTTCAGAAAAACCTGGGAAAACTTACATGAACTGATACTGAGTGAAGTAAGCAGAACCAGGAGAACATCATATGCAGTAACAGCAACATTGTGCAATGATTAACTATGATGGACTTAGCTCTTCTCAGCAATGCAATGATCTGAGACAATTCCAAAAGACTCATGACAGAAAGTGCTATCCCCATCCAGCAAAAGAACTGATGGAGTCTGAATGCAGATCAAAGCAGACTATTTTCACAGTTTTTTCCTTTTGAAAATTGTCCATTTTTTGCTAATTATTTTTCTTTCCCAACATGGCTAATATATAAATAGGTTTTACATGATTGCATATATATAACCTATATCAAATTGCTTGCCGTCCAGAGGGGTGGGAAGTAAATGGATGGATATAATTTGGAACTCAAAATTTTATTTAAAATTCAATGTTAAAAATTGTTAATTTTTTAATGTTAAAATTGTCTTTATATGTAATTGGGGGAAATGAAATACTATTCAAAAAAATGAATGCCAGCTACAGAAAAAGACTTTGTCCCTCATTATAGCTACCATTTATTAGTAATAGCCATAAGCTTTAAGATTTGCAAAGCACGTTACAAATATTATCTCATTTTATCCTCACCTATGAAGGTAGGTGCTGTTATTACCCCCATTTTACAGATGAAGTAACGGAGGCAGGCAAAGATTAAGTGACTCGTCAAAGGTCACGTGGTTATAAATGTCAGAGGTTAGATTTGGACTCCATTCTTCCTAACTTTACACCCAGAACTCTATCCACTGTGTGACCTAGTTCTTTCCAGAAAGCCTTGATTTAAAGGCAAATACCTTATGTGGTAGAAAGACAAATTAATTTACTAGCTCAGATTCTCACAGTCGTGGGAGATCAGAGCCCTGAAAGGCTGCTACCCAATTCAGGTAAATTATCATGTAGGAAAATGTGATGCATGACGTTGATCAGGGAGAGCAGGCACAAATGAGGAATGAACTTCACCAATACAAGGAGTTCTAGGAGAGGGTGTGACCAACAGGTGAAGGAGTAGGCTGAAAACAGAGGTGTTGTGGGAAGGTAGGTGTGAGGAAGGCTTTTGAGACCCACCTTACTTACCTCACAAATTTTCCTCAAGATATTCCTGGTCAATGCTAACAGAGAACAAAATCTGGCAGGAACAGAAAACATCATCTCCTCTACCCCCATCCCAAATCTTATCCTGGGAAGGAGCATTAGCCAGGGTAAGAAGTAAAACTTTGAGAGTCTCAGGAATGAGCAAAGGAGCAGCAATTTGGGGATCTCTAAAAATCAGTTAATAATCATTTATTAAATATTTGCTATGTACCAGGTGCTCATGCTGGTGATACAAAAAGGGGCTCCCAAAAAACCAGTTCTAGCTCTCAATGAATGTGTGTGTGTGTGTGTATTTTAACAGTAGAGACAATATATAATTATCAAGGTACATACAAAATATCAAGGCAGATAGGCGACATAAAGTAAGTGCATAAAGTGCTGGGTCTGGAGTCATGAAGACTCATGTCCATGAGTTCAAATGTGGCTTTAGACACTTACTATGTGTGTGACCCTGGACAAATCACTTAATTTACCTCAGTTTCCTCATCTGTAAAAAGAACTGGAGAAGGAAATGATAGACCACTCCATTATCTTTGCCAAGAAATAAAAAACCCAAATGAGGTCCAGAAGAACTGAACATAACTGAAAACAACTGAACAACAGGAAATATATAGAGACCCTGTGAAGACAAAAGGGGAAGGCATTAGCAGCTGGAGGACCAGGAAAACCCTCCTGAAGAAGGTGGGGTTTGAGCTGAGTCCTGAGGACAGCCAGGGAAACTAAGAGGCAGAGGTCAGAAAGGAGAGCATTCTGGGCATGGGGGATAGCCAGTACAAAGGTGCAGAGGTAGGAAATAAAGAGTTGTGTTCAAGGGCTGCAAACAGGCTAGTGTTGCTGAAATGTAGAGTCTTTGAAGGTGATGAAGGTATAAAGAAGGCTAGAAAGAAGGGGGGCAAGTTACAAAGAGCTTTAAATGTCAAACCGAGGGATTCATATTTGATCCTGGAGGTAAGGAGCCACTGGAATTTCTTGAGCAGGGGTAGGACTTGGTCCCGTGTGTACTTTATAAAAATCAAATGAGTGGAGGAAGGACTGGATGAGGAGAAACAAAGTGAGAAGGCCAGGTTAAAACGCCTATTGCAATCATCTAGGTGAGGAGTGATAAATTGAGGAAAGCCAGGGAATTCCAGAAATGCTTATTAGTAAATCATGATGGTTTTTAATCTAGAGTAAATGAATCTGGTGTGCCTCATTACCTCTAGGGAAAAATATCTAGTCCCACGATAGGGTTAGAACATAAACTCTCTTGCCAAATGCTCCCCACCCACGGCTCCCCATGGCCAGAGACTCTCAGCGAACAATTGTGAGCTCTTTTTCCCCTTGTTTCGAGGGCTGGATTTCCTTTATTTAGTTATCATTGTCAGGGGTTGCTGTCTGTACCTGGTTTGTTCTCCCCTCTCCCTCCTCTTTATCCTAACCAGATATTCCCAATTGTCTTCCCCCGAAAGCCTCTAAGTCTAAGTTCTTCTTACTAAGGGACTGACTTTTTTTCCACTGGGAGGGAGAGAAATAAAAAGGCACCTATTTCTGGAAGCTAGATCAAATTGCTTCACCTCTCCAGGTCCATTTGATTTCAAGACACTAATGTTCCTCTTCTTTTTGTTTCTGCGCTGCCTCCTTTGCCCTTGTTGGCTTCCTGATTTCTTACTATCTGCAGGAGCCTGAGATTTCTCTCATTCATTCATTCATTCATTAGTTCGTTCATTTGTTCATTCATTCATTTATTTTAGTATGGGTGTCTTTATCTCACCCAAATGCAAAGGTAACTCACAGGTCTGAATCCACCATGGATGCCTGGGAGCTTTGACCTTTTCCATTTCTAGTCTTGTTTAATTTACTCCTTTTTAGAAAGCCTGGTAACTTTCTGATCAGAAGAGCTGATCACATTAGTGCCAATATTAGTGCACACACACCCAACAAGCTTAACTCTATCAAAACACAAAACTCCTGAGCTCATGATCCATCAGCCTCAGCCTCCCTATAGTAAGTACTACAAGACCCTGCCTTTACACCTGGCACCCCTGGATTACTTTGGTCAACTTCCCTGTGCTTTCTTTGCTTATTGAATTACAGTCTACACACCTAATTCATTGCTTCTCTTGTTCTTCCTTCCATATAGTGCACCTCTTCTCCAGCTTCTCCTTCACCTGCCACCCAGCTGACAGTAAGAAGTATCCCCAACTTTCAGCCACCTACAAAGAACAATTTTAGAGTAATGGGACAGAGAATAAATAATAATACCCTGTGTTTTCATTTCTGGCTTTAAGTGTTCAAAATACTTTTGCATACATTCTATGAATTCTAAATCAAACTTGTTGGAGAGGATTTACCCTTGGAAGGTAACACCAGATTATTGCAGCCCTCATGATTCTAGTCTGGAAAGCAAATTCTGGAGTCTCAGTGCTGCCCAAAGATAGTTTACTGACAAACTTAACCATGTTCTCACACTCCACTAGAAAGGGAATGTGAGATTCCTGGTGTAATTTACCAATTCATCTCATTTACCAAAAGAATTTTTCTCTTTTTGTTTTCTTTTAAATCTGGAATTAACTTTTCTTTGGTGTTCTGCTATATAGTAAATGTGAATCACTAAAATTTATAGTTGGGTAATTTCAACTACTTGAGTTGAAACTTAATACTGCTAAGGGAAATAAGTAATCTGTAACCAGTGTTAATAGCATGCATATGAAGTTGTTGGAGAGAATGAATATTAGTGGGATGATTAGTTTGAATGGCATGGATTTCTCCATGTTTCCTGGAGAAGACAAAGGTACAGCCTTCTTTTTGACATCAACTTGAAGTCAGGGAATCATTCAACATTCCCATGAGCTCTTCTGGTTGAGTTTAATCTTTAATGGGTGGGAAGCCAGAACATGACATGGGTTGAGGACATGAAAGGCATGATTTTATGAGCCTATGCTTATAAAATGGTAACATTATGGGAAGTTTTACAATCAACTAATTGCCCTATGTCTTTTTCATCTGACATTTGCATGTAGCTAGAAATTCAATAATATGATAATTTTGGAAAAGTACAAAGTGCAGGTTTCTTCTCGAGCCACTTTCATCTCTTTCTACCCACGGTTAAAAGCTGTCAACTTTTCAAAAGGAACCATCCCCTTATAAAAAATTATTTTTCCTGGGAGGAAAGTGAACAAAGGTAGTCTAAGTATGGTTAAATTATATTCCTTGTAAATAAATGTCATTCTAAGTACATTTATTAAGTACCTACCATTCAATTCAATCCTATAAGAATTAGTAAGTGCATACTATGGATGAGGGTAATGTGTTAAAGCATGTGTTATTTTCTTTTCACATTCTTCCTATCCTACAAATGGTGGCAAAGAATTGGAAATTGAGGGAATACCATCAATTGGCGAATGGCTGAACAAGTTGTTGGATATGATTGTAATGGAATACTATTGTTCCATAAGAAATGGTGAGCAAGCAAATTTCAGAAAAAAGGAGAGATTTGCATGAACTGATGCTGAACGAAGTGAGCAGAACCAGGAGAACACTGTATACAGTAATAGCAACATTGTGCAATGACCAACTTTGATAGACTTAGCTCTTCTCAGAAATGCAATGATCTAAGACAATTCTAAAAGACTCATGTTGGAACATGCTACCCATATCGAGAGAAAGGACTATGGAATCTGAATGCATATCAAAGCATACTATTTTCTTTTTCATGGTTTTTCCCTTTTGTTCTGATTCTTCTTTCACAACATGACTAATGTGGAAATATTTTTAATATAATTGTACATGCATAGCCAATATCAGATTGCATTCCATCTTGGGGGGAGGAGAGGGAGGGAGGAAATTTAGAACTCAAAATCTTATAAAAGTTAATTCTGAAAGCTAAAAATAAATGAAGAAAAAAAGAACAGTGTGGTCTAGAAATGAGAACTCTGTTTTCGTTTACAGCTCTGACACTTTCTAGCTATGCAGCAGTTGACAAATCATAAAACCCCTCTGAAGTTTCTGTTTACTCTTTTGTAAAAATGAGGACACCTGTATCATCTACTCCAGGATTGCTGAGTAGACATCACTGTGATACAGTGCAGAGAGTAAGTTATCTCTAGAGTAAAAGGATCAGATCCTGCTGCTGCTGCTGCTTGGTAATGGTGTGTTCTTTTCTGAGGGAGGGAGGGAGGCAATTGGAGTTAGGTGACTTGCCCATGATCACACAGCTACTAAGTGGATGAGGTCAAATTTGAACTCAGCTCCTCCTGACTCCAGGGTGTTCTACTATGCCACCTAGCAGACTCTTAATGGAGGAACCTTATAATCTTTTAACCTCTCTGGTCTTCAGTTTCATAGGGTCACAATTCTAGAGCTAAAAGGGACCTCAGAGGTCATCTAGTCTACACTTGAGGAAATAGGGCCCAAGTTAAGTGACCTGCCCAAAGACACATAGTAAAGATCAGAAGTGGGATTTGAACCCATATCTCCTCTAACTTGAGTCAGTACGTGCCTCTGAGTTCCCTTCTAGTTCTGTATCTATGATCCTATGAAGCATTTAAAATGCTAGGTGAAAAGATGAACTATTATTTTCCAAATGTTTTGGCCTCCCATTCTCAAGTGATTTATTTCATAATTTGCATAAGGTAGTTTTGCCTTCTATTTATCAACTTTAGTGTCTCAAACATCAGCTCCAATCAGCATCCTCTCTTGCATTTCCCTGCATCTCTGTCCTTTCCTCAGTTGTCAAAGAAATTCCAGTGAAACACCAGATTCTTCTTCTATTGTGAATACAGGATACTTTGCAGGCCAGCAGTAAATACACTGTAAAGACCCGGTCATCAACAGATGTTGCCCATCCCCTACCCAGAGACAAAGGTGATGGAAAATTATGAAAGAAGGAAGTCTTTGGAATCACAAGGGGAAAGGAGATAGACCCACAGAGTCTGAATGTGTAGAGGACAAGACAGTCCATTATACTATAAAGAGCACCAAACCTGGGGTGGCTAGGTGGTGCAGCAAATAGAGCACGGGGCCTGGAGTCAGGAGGACCTGAGTTCAAAATCAGCCTCAGACACTTGGCACACTTATTAGCTGTGTGACTATGGGCAAGTCACTTGACCCCAATTGCCCTCCAAAAAGAAAAAAGAAAAAAAAAAGGGCTCCAAACCAGACAACGAGGAGAGCTGAATTCTACACTCATCTGGTGGGTCTGTCTCCTCCCCTGTAAAATGGGATTCATAATGCTCATTGTAAAGGCATTATTAGGTACAGGGTGCATACACATACACAGGTACATACACAGGCACGGGGTAAATATGAAATAAAACCCCTTCCTCACCCATTTTGTCACCTCTGTTTCTGCTTCTGGCAGCCTAGGTCAGAACTTCATCATTTCTTCTTACCTCGGTCCCTGAAAGTCTTTCAGTGGTTTTGCATTGATCACAGAATAAAGATCCAGACCCTGACCTTAGTATTCAAGGTCCTCCCCAATCTACCTCCATACCTTTGTTTCACATTATTCCCCTCCATTCTATACTTCTATCATCCCCCATTCTTGTCCTGCCCTCTCAGCTCTGTGAACATGTACATAAGATATACTTCATGCCTGGTTTTGAGGAGGTCCAAAACCCATGAGGTTTGGGGCTGATCCCAGGTGCATAACAGAGGCCTCTCATTTGGAATTTGGATCTCCAATCTCTGGCTACTGCCATCCTTGTATTCTACCAAAGAGATTTTTACAAATACTATTTTATTGCATCTTTACAACTACCCTGAGAGGAAGGTGTTATTATTATCGCCGTTCTATAGATGAGAAAACTGAGGTAGACAAAGGTTAAATGACTTGCCCAAGGTCTACCACTAGTATGTGTCTGAGAATGAATTTTAAATCCAGTCTTCCTGATTCCAGGTCCAGCACTCTATCCACATTACCAATTTGCTATTGTTCAGTTATTGACCCCATTTAGGGTTTCCTTGGAGAAGTGGTTTGCCATTTTCTTCTCTAGCTCATTTTACAGATGAAGAAACTGAGGCAGAGTTAAGGGACTTGCCCAAGGTCACATGTCTAGTAAGTGTCAGAAGCCAGATTTTAATTAAGGAAGACATCTTCCTACCAAGCCCATTGTACCACCTTGCTGTACTAGCTACTCACAATGAGGAAACCAAGACCCAGGGAAGTTAAATGAATTGCCCAGGTGATAAGTGAATAATAGTCTGGTGACTGGGTGGGGTTGATGAGTCAGGAAGAGGTATTAGTGTCAGTGAGAAATAGCTTAAATTCAGATAAAGTGTTAACTTTCTGGCTGCCTACACTTCAGCTTCCCAGTCTTATCCAGATCCCCTCACCGTTGAACTCTGATCAGCTACCCACAAATCCTGGATCTCCAAATATCACTGTAAACACAGACTCCTTACAGACTCTCTGATAATGATGTGACCAAGTCTTAGACTTCTGTTTTTTTCTGTCTTCTCCAGCCTCCCCCTACCTTGCTTCCCAACTAGCATTATCCTTTCCCTCTGCTTTCCCTCTTCTTAATTACTGACTGAGCCTGCCTAAGATGTGGTGAGACATTTCCCTATCACCATTTCCCCCAGTCCACCCTTCCCAGACTCCCTCCTTCCTTGGATCTTTGAGATCCTCTCTCAGGGACACAGTTGCAAGTGACATCAAGGGCATTGGAAAAGTAGCAGGGGTTTAATATGGGCATGTTAAATGTATTTGGAATCAACCACCAGGCATTTATTACATGCATACTGTGTTCCAGGTGTTTTGCTGAGTTCTAAGGATATAGACATAAAATTGGAAAAGCACCTGCAATTAAAAAAAGCTTACATTCTGTTCCACGGTTCTCAACCTGTGGGTCGCCACCCCTTTGGGGGTTGAATGTCTGTTTCACAGGGGTCACCTAAAACCATCAGAAAACGCGTATTTCCGATGGTCTTAGGAACCAAGACACTGCTCCTGTATCCATCTCCAGGTGGGTACACCCACATGCAGATACACCCACATACTAGTATTAAAGGGTGCCAGCATTAGGAAGGTTAAGAACCACTGTGTTAGGTGATCCAACACATAACAGGTAGAGGCAGGAAGACCAGAGTTCAAACCCAGCCACAGACACTTCATAGTTGTGTGACCCTGAGCGAAGCTCTTAATCCTGTTTGACTCAGTTTCCTCATCTATAAAATGGGGGAAATTATAGCACCTCCCTCCCAGGGTTCTTGTAAGGGCCAAATGAGATGATATGTGTGAGGCACTCAGCACAGTGCCAGTCACTACATAAATATTCATTATTATTATGATTATACTTCCCTCACTTTCCTGATCCGTTCTTGGACTCGTGTAATAAATAACCCAACGGTCAGTCTCCCCGATTCCTTCTTGTGTATTCTAAAGTATCTTGCACTCAGCTACCAAAGTGATTTTCTTAAAGTACTTATTTGGGGGATGGAGGAAGAAAAAAAAGGGAAAAGCGCAGAGCAGAGAACAAAAGAAAATCCAGAAGGAAGCACAGAAAAGCTGGGTGGTAGCTTTGAAAACAATGTGCCGTATTTATCACATAGGTTTTCTTGAAATGGAAATGGAAATCCTCTCGTGTTCTATTGTATACATGGAAATGTTTTCTTTTTTTCTTTTCTCATTTTGTATTTAAGTTTAAAATGAATAAAAATTCACAAAAAAATCAAACAAAATAAAGTACCCGTCTTAATCCAGTCACTCCCCCAACCAAATAAACTACACTAGCTCTCTATTACCTCCAGGATCAAATATAAAATCCTCTGTTTGGATTTTAAAGTCACTCACACCCTTGCTCTTCTTACCTTCTTACACACGTTCTAGGCACTTTTCAATTGATCTTAGAACTCCGTGCATTTTCACAGACTGATCTCCTTACCTGGAATTCTCTCTCTGTGTATCTCAGCCTCCTGGATTCTCTGGTCTCCTTCAAGACTAAGTTCAAAGCCTCCTACATAAGGTCTTTCCTTTCTTTCTTTTTTTTTTCCCTGAGTAAATTTTTTATTTTCTTTTTTAAAAAATATTTTTCTTTTGGACAGCTAGGTGGCTCAGTAGAGAGAGCACTTGTCCTAGAAGTCAGGAGGACCTGGGTTTAAATCCAGCCTCATACACTTACTAGCTGTGTGACCCTGGGCAAGTCACTTAACCCTGTCTCAAAAAAAGAAATTAATTTTTTTGGTGGGGGGGAGGGGACAGCTAGGTGGCACAGTGAATAAAACCCTGGAATCAGGAGGACCTGAGTTCAAATCCAGCCTCAGACACTTGACATATTTACCAGCTGTGTAACCTTGGGAAAGTCATTTAAACCCAATTGCCTTGCTTTCCCACCTCCAAAAATAATTTTTTTTAATTTATGGAATAAAACAAGCATTTCTACAACATTATTTTTTAAAAAGATGATTGTACATGAAATTGCAAATTTATTATGTACAATTTACTATTCCTTTTAAATATATGATAAAGTTATCGTGTAAATTTCTTTTTTTTCCTTTTTTTTCCTCCCTCTCCTCCCCTCCCACCCTAGAGATGGCCACCATTAGATTAGACACGTGTGTGTGCGTGAAGAGGAGCCCAAAGAGGGTTAGGGCTGCCTGAGACCCCAAAATACCAACATACTGGGTCCTGCGGAAAGAATTCCACTCAAGTCTTCTCAGCCAAGGAAAAAGTAAAGTTTATTGGAAGTTCAAGTTCGCCATGTGAGGTGCTAGGCCATTTAAAGGTGCTCTCACAGAGCAAGTCTCTGCTAAACTATTCTACAGCGCTCTCACGGAGC
>CM053596.1:166559696-166616737 GCA_028646575.1 Pseudocheirus occidentalis
GCGGGAGGGAAGGAGGAGACTGGAATTGGTGATAGGTATGAAGAAAAGCAGAAAAGATGAAACTGCTTCAATGAAATATTTTGAAATATAAAGGGGAAAAAAAGCAGAAGTTCAGAAGACAACAGATGAGTAAGTAGGGCAGTTTTGTAGCTACCATGCTAAATTTAGCATACATGTAACCCATTTATGGGGGCACGGGGGAGTTATCATCCTAATTTCCACTCACATTGGTGTGCTAGGTCCTCAGGGCTTAGTCATGTCTTCCCTCAGGATTTTAGAGTTAATCCTAACAGGTTAAAGGATTTTCTCTAACACTTTTGATCTCAAGCCAATTCTGATATGTTTTCCCCACCAATATTGATCACCAGTAAATATCTCTTCAATATTGTCCAACCAGCAGTTACTGTTTCTATATGATTTTATGAGTTATCTCATCAATATCATTGATAACCAATTAGCATCAATTAACTTTTACAAAGGGATATTTATTGTGAAGATACAGCAAGAAACAAATCACCAAAACATCACCCCTAGGGTGATGGGCACACTCTCTCTCCCCTCTCTCCTTCTGTTCCTGGGGAGAATGAACTCAAAGTGTTGGCTTACAAAAATATTCTTCCAAAATCAAGACATGCTGTCCTCCACCACCTTGCTCTTTGGGAAGAGAGGGTTCAAACTCAAAGCAATAGACACAAAGCATTTCTCCTACCAAGTTTATTTATGGGTGGGACAGAGCCAGTAGACAAGTTACTCTCTTGCTTATAGAACATGGTGTCTCAGCTTCCTGAGTTCATTGACTGAAGGATTGGGTCATGGAGGTTATTCCTCAAGGATGACTTTTTCCTAGGCTCACTTGCTGCTATTACCTGCTCAGATTGCTATAAGGACCTCTGAAGTTTCAGTCAACTTTGTAAAGCTTACAAGGTCACAGCCTGGTCCATTTCATCTTCAAAAGACTTTCATTTAAGATCAGGAAAATAACACATGGAGACAAAACAGTAGTACAGTAAGTAGTGCATGAATTCATGTCACATGGTTGACCAGGTTGGGAGCTAAGACTGCCAGTAGCAGCACCTGCTATCTCTCCATCTCTCTGCCCAAAGGCTTACAACATTTCTTCCTCACTCATCATCAGGGAAAGAGGTTAAATTCTGTTACAGACTTATACACATTCAGTTCTCACTTAGAACCCACTGAAAAAGCCTTCCTTTGCAATGAAGAAAACAAAAAGGAAACAGTCACAGAATACCTGTGTACTCTGAAGTGGAATATTCACCATTATGCCCATCACCCATTTCTGGAAACAGGCTGACCCAGCCCCGGTGGTTGAGTGATAACCGGCAGAGTGCAGTACACATGCTAGAAACTCTGAACCTCTATTAGTCAGTCTCCTACCTCCCTTACATATACTTTTTAAAATGCACGTAACAGGGCAACTATGTGGCAAAGTAAAATAGAGCACTGGCCATGGAGTCAGGAAAACTTGAGTTCAAATCTGGCCTCAGAAACTTGACACACTTACTAACTGTGTGACCTTGGGCAAGTCACTTAACCCCAATAGCCCTGCCTTCCCCCCTTCGAAAAGGCAAAAAAAAAAAAGCACATAACAAGTCCACCATTTTGTATATAATCCTCTTTTTTTGTTCTTCTTTGCATATTGAAAAGCTCCTGTTTGTTGATACATGTTAAGTCCTTATAAAAAAGGAAAAAGAATTATCTTGTCCTTAAAGGAGAAAAGATAGTACTCAAGGAAATAGTCCAAGAACAAAAGGACACTAGCTCTCTTTCCCCTGGCCTCTCCAGTTTCCATAATTAGAGAAGGAGCATTTTCCTCTTTGTACAAGCCCTTTGCTTCTTTCATATTCTTGCTGCCAGTCTTTTGATCATTTCATTGCTCATCAGAGGGTAGGCAGAGAAAATGAAAGGTAATGGAAGCCCAATCAGTCCATATTCTTCCTTGTTAGTAGCTCTGATTAAAGTGATCAGTGAAAGGGAAAGCTGAAGCTATTGTGTAAAATTGAAGGGTCTGAGTTTACTCACCATCTTATTTAACTCTCAGGGCTCCCTGCTCCTCCAAC
This sequence comes from Pseudocheirus occidentalis, assembly GCA_028646575.1. Lineage (NCBI taxonomy): Eukaryota > Metazoa > Chordata > Mammalia > Diprotodontia > Pseudocheiridae > Pseudocheirus > Pseudocheirus occidentalis. Next base: position 166,561,775 of record CM053596.1, read on the forward strand.
CCTCTGCTTCACCTCATAATCTCGGTCTCTTTTCCATTAGTATAAATGATAATAGATTGGCCCCTTTAAAGATTGGCCCCATTACAATTCCTATTTCCTAAGTGCAAAAATAAATAACAAAAAGACCAGGAAATTATCCCTCTCAAGGAGACAGTCTATGAATCAGTAAGCATTTATTAGGCTCCAACTCTGTGCAAAGAACAGGGCGAGGCACAGGAGGTATAACTACAAAGTTATTTCCAGTGTAACAGGGAACTGGCCAGTGAGAACCCAGCCCCTGTGAGCATGCATAGGCTTGATGCAATCCCCTACAGGAACTTTGGATCAAGTCTTGATATTCTATGACTGTTTCCAATCTGCTTATTATCTGATAAAGAGAGGCTTTTCCATTGGCATCTGAGTCAGAACTGAGCATGCAAAAGACCCTAAACTTTCCTGCCTGACTTTATTTAAATAAGATTATAACTGCTGTAAGCCACCAGTGGAAGCAACTTAAAAAAAAATTATTTTCAGTTCCTTATTCTCTTCCTCCCTCTACCCATCCCCCCATCAAAAAGGCAAGAAATACTATACCCATTATATGTGTGAGGTCATGCAAAACCTATTTCTATATTAGCCATGTTGCAAAGAAAAAAAAGTGAAAAAAATGTTTCAATCTGCGCACAGAGTTCCCTCTCCGGAGGAAAGACTCATCATTAATCCTTTGGAATTGTCATGGATCATTGTACTGATCAGAGTAACTAAGTCTTTCACAGCTGGTTGTCATTACATTATTGGTGTAACTGTGTTCTACTCACCTCACTTTGCATCAACTCATATGAGTCTTCCTGGATTTTTCTGAAACCATTCCTTTCATGATTTCTTACAACATATCATATTCTACAACGTACTCAGTTAATTCTCCAACTGATGGTCATGTCCTTAATTTCCAATTCCTTGCCACCCATGTGGGGGCAACTTGTAAGACAGGGAGGCAAACATTGGACAAGAGTGTTTTCTAAATGACTGTGTGGCAAGGGATTCAAGCCCTACCCTTGACAAACACTAGTTGTATGGCTCTAGGCAAGTCATGTAGGCAGGAAGTATCACAGGCAACTCTGTAATATTATCAATTAGAAATATAGAGAAAAACAACTTTGAAAGACTCATTAACTCAGATCAATGCAATGAAAAACCATGATTCCAGAGGACCAATGAAGAAGTACGCTATGCTTTAGTTGACAGAAAAATAAGTACAGAATACAGAATGAGATGCAATTCTTTGTCACGTCCAATGGGAGACTTTTCTTTGCTTAACTTTGCATATTTGTTTTGAGGGTTTTATTTTTGTTTGTAATTGTTCATTTGGGAGGAGGGGAGAACAGAGAGAGGAACAAGGGGAAGGTGAGAAAATAAATGCTTGTTATTTTTTTAATATTATAAGTGAGAGTCAAGTTTCTGATCAGCATCATGGAACTCTCCACACTGCTGAAATCACAAGGCTGAACCGCCTCCCACCAAAAGAAAAAGAAAAGAAATTTTTCACTATAACCTATCCCTGCCTCCACTTAGAAATCATTGCTACCACCTTGACAACAACAGAAAGGATTCCCCTTGAGCTCTTCTTTCTCTCATAGTTGAGAAAAAGAAGCCCCCAAATCTCCACCTATTCTTCCTTTCTCCTTCCCTGGACTCTTGTCAGCTAAAGACTTCTACCCAGGCTCTCCAAAGAACTGGCAACAAATATTTGCAAGCCTGAAGGAAATCTGTAAAGCCCCACCTTCCCCTGAGAGCACAGGGTGGCCAAGCCCTGTTGCTGCTCTGCAATGCCCTTAAAGGGCCCTTTCCACTGCCTGTATAAAAGGCGGGTGCAGAGGAGAAAGTGCTACCCAGGCACTCAGCAGAAGCAATAAGGACCATCAGGAGCAGCAGCTACAGCCCACACTATGGCAAATGAAGTAAAAGTCATCCTCTTGCCCCTGAAAGGGGGCCATCCTCCTGCAGGTAGGCTGACCTCTGACCTGCAAGCAGCTCATGGCCTCCTGCTGCTGTGGCACTGGGTTTCCTCATTTACTCTTTTCAGATCTAGAACTTCACCCCCACAAGCAGAGACTTCTGAACCTTTCGGAGGATTTTTTTTTTTTAACTTCATGCCCTTTGATTTCTTCTGGTGTTTTCAGGCTTCTTGGCACCTACATGAAATCAGTATCAAATGATTCTTTTTTTTAAAGCGAAATCTGGCTATTTTTCAAAGGAAATTTGAAGTTTGTGGCAAGTCATGGGAGGATAATGTGAGCTGGTCTGAACCTTCCCTTTCCTGCTGACCCTCTGAGTGTGTGCTAAGAGCATCCCCAACTGGCCAATGGCGTTTGTTGCCATGGAAACCTTCCTCCCAGGGTTCAGGTTATAGGACTCCATTGGCTCAGAGATCTAGTGCTGGAGGAGAGCTCACAAGCTGTCTAGTCCAAGTCCATCATTCTATAGTTGGAGAAACTGAGGCTCAGGGAAATTTTAATGACTGACTCCAGGTCACACAAGTATCAGAGGTGGAATTTGAACCTAGGTAAGTCAACCAGCATTTATTAAGCACTTAATTTGTGCCAAGAACTTTGCCATGTGGGGGATACCAAGGAAGGAAAAAACCTAGCACCTGCCTTCAAGGAGCTCACATTCTATTGGGAGAGACAGCATGCAGTAACTGTGCCTCCATAATACCTACAGTGTAAACGAGGCAGCCAACCTCAGAGGGAAGCACTGGGTCCTCTGGTCCAGAACAAGTGCCCTTTCTCCTGAACCATATCTCCCTAAGGCACCTGTATGGACAGCAATCATCAGAGGGAACCAGTCTAGAAGACCCCTTGCGGCTCTAAATCCCAGGAGCTCATGATTCATACATATAAGAAGCAGCTTCTACCCCAAAAGTGGCACTCATATGTTTCTCCTCCTCTTCAGCCTCTGGGTGGGCAAAGTTAAGAATGGTATAGGAAACTGTGAAAACGTCTTTTGATGAGCACGCAAGCACAAAGGGGGCCAACTTGAAAAGACAGCTCCCTAGGTATTTTGCAAAGCATCCACATTTTTTTCCCACATCTGCTATTTATAACAACCTGCTGAAAGCATGGAAATCAGTTCTATTGTAACTCATCTGCATGTGCATATGAATGGGCAACAGCCAAGAAGCCTATTTTTAGGGAGGCCTCTTTTCCTTGTGGTGCTGGCATTCTTAATTTCTTCTAAAAGAAATTCTGAAAAGCTCAACGTCTGTGTGCTTTGTTGTACTATCTGAGGCCTTGAGATGCCTTCCTTCCCTGATGCAGTTCTCTACAAATTAGTCACCAAGTGGCACCAAATAGAAAGTCTGAAAAATGAAGGAAAGAAAAGACTAAGGTTCAGGGGTTTGCCACTGGTCACCCAGCTAGTAGAATCAGGAGCTAAAACTTTTACTTCTGAGATCTAGGAGAACATAAAAACAGCTACATGGCACAGAGGAGAGAGTGCTAAGGCTGGAATCAGGAAGAGCCGAGTTCAAATCAGATCTCAGATGCTTACTAGCTGTGTGATCCTGGACAAGTCACTTAAACTTATTTGCCTCAGTTTCCTCATCTGTAAAATGAGCTGGAGAAGGAAATGGCAAACCACTCCAAGATCTTTGTCAAGAAAACCCCCAAATGGTGTAACAAAAAGTCAGACATAACTGAAATGACAGAACAACAAAAAGAACACAAACTCCTTGAGGGTACTTTTGTCTTTTTTATCCCCATTCCTAGTACAGTCCTTGACACACAGTATTTAATAAATGTTTGTTAAATTAAATTGAATTTTAAAGTTCTAATTTCAGGCTTCCTATAACAACAAAAAGTGTTATAAAGTTGTTTAATAGTTGTAAAGTTATTTAAATATATGTAATAATCAATATATCTTTATATTTGAAGACAGTTCTGCTAATTTAGTCATGGACTATGTTCTCATTTGTGCAGCCATCTGCTTAAAACCCAAGAGATGAGAGTAAAAGTATTAATAAAATAGAAAGTCCAAAATTAGAATTGACTAAATTATAATGTACCTATGAGAAGCATTGTAATGCAATGAAAAGTAGGTGAGAGCTGAGGTCAGAAGATCTGAGTTCAAATCCTAGTTCTGCCGCTTGCTAATATATGAACTTGCCTCGTCTATAAAATGAGTAGATTGAACTAGGCGACTTCTAGGTTCTTCCTGTCTCCAGATTTATGATCCTATGATTCTGTAAACACAACAAAATGGAGATTTGATCAAAATCCTCATATTTTCTGGGCGCAATGGTATGAATACATTGAATACAGCTGAACTTGTCATTAGAAAGCTCTAGGTTCAAATCCTCACTTGAAAAATAAGAAGGTTGGACTGGATGGCCTGAGAGGTGATTTCCAGGACTCATTCTACGAGGCTGTAATTTTGTTTGTGTCTAAATCTGAAAACATTCATCATGGGGTGAGGTTTTATAGATGAAAACAGACACTATCAGATAAATATCATGATAACTAGCATTTATATGGCACTTTAAGGTGTGCGAAGAGCTTTAGGGCAAAAGAAGAACAAGCTATTGTTAAGTGCCTATTATGTATCATGTGTTAAATTTATACATATGTGCGCATGTATATGTATGTGTGTATATGCATAGATAGACATAAATGATCTCATTTGATTCTCACGACAATCCTGAGAGATAGGTAGCATTATTATCTCCATTTTACAGATGAGGAAATTGAGGCAAATAGAGGCTAAGTCTAAGGTTAAGCTAGAGTCACATAGCTAGGAGGTGTCTAAGAATGGATTTGAACTCAGATCTTCCTGACTTTAAGACTAGCACTATTTCCACTGAGCCACCTAAATATCTATCCAAGGTCAAGAAGGTTCTTAGAATTCTTGACTGGTCATTGAGAATTAAATGATGGAACCTTATAAATGACGATTTAAAATGGAAGCCTTATAAATTCATTATTGTACTCAGACATTAGACTTCAATTATACTGGGTACCAAGGTCTGAATGATTCTGTGTTAATCACTATTACAGTAGAACAAGAGAGAGAGAGAGAGGAAGAAAGGAAGAAAAGAGAGGGAGAAAGGAAGGAAGGAAGGAAGGAAGGAAGGAAGGAAAGAAAGAAAGAAAGAAAGAAAGAAAGAAAGAAAGAAAGAAAGAAAGAAAGAAAGAAAGAAAGAAAGAAAGAAAGAAAGAAAGAAAGAAAGAAAGAAAGAAAGAAAGACTCCATAACATGAAAGATACCCACAAATGCACAGTGGAAATAAACTCCACAGAAAAGACAGCCTGACTGTAACTCTCCCATCCTGATAGATGCTAAGAGCTGGGTGGCTTCGCTTTTACATACACATAAATATCTTATATTGCACTACAACTGACCACAGTTAAATTTGTGCTATGAAACAGGAACACATTAAATGTGAATACATTAGGAGGCCCAGGCTGTATTCAGTAAAGCTTAGCTTTGAATTTCCTGTCTCTGTTGCTTTTAGTTTCAAAAGAACCACATTACTTCAACAACATCAAAAGCAACAAAAATTGTACTTAGAAAGCATCCTGGGGAGGCCAAGTACATGATAAAGAGAAAAGAATAGAGTCAGTGAATAGTTACATAGCTAAGTAACTGTTTGGTTTGGCATTGAATAAGGGACCCGCTGAGGGTTATTCCACTGAACTCCTAAACAAACCGAGAGGCCTGTATGTCACTAGGAGGCATTTAGTACAGTGGAAAGATAAAGATTCCAAAGGCCTTTCTCTGTCATTTAGTACTTTCTATAAGACCTTGAGCCATCAATCAATCCCACAAGAATTTATTAAAGTGCCTACTGAGTCCAGGCACTAGGAATACAATTGATAATTGCAATAGCTAATATTTCTTTTTTTTTTTTGCTTTTTTTTTGGAGGGTGGAAGGCAGGGCAATTGGGGTTAAGTGACTTGCCCAAGGTCACACAGCTAGTGAGTGTGTCAAGTGTCTGAGGCTGGATTTGAACTTAGGTCCTTCTGACTCCAGGGCCAGTGCTCTGTTCACTGTGCCCCCTATCCATCCCTATTTCTGTAACTCTTAAGTTTGTAAATGATTTGTTGCATATTACCTTGTTTGATCCTCACAAAAAAAATCTTTGGGGGGGGAAGATGCTGTTATTATCCCCATTGTACAGATGAGGAAACCAAGGCTAAAAAAAGGGCAAATGACTTTACCAGGATCACACAACTACTAAGTGTCTGAGGCAAGAGTCAAACTTAGGACTTGTTGAGTCCAAGCCCAGAACTCTATCCACACTGCCCTCAAGGAGCATACCTTCAATTGGACAATCCATTATAAGTGTAGTATAAAGAGGGCTGAATTTGGAATTGGAAGCTGGTCAGTCATTTCAGTCTTGTCTGACTCTTCATGACCCCATTTGGGGTTTTCTTGGCAAAGATACTGGAGTGGCTTGTCTTTTTTTTTCTCCAGTTCCTTTTCCACCTGGGGAAACTGAGGCAAACAGGATTAAGTGACTTGCCCAGGGTCACACAAGCTAGAAAGAGGCAAAACACCTAAGTGCAAATACTGTCTCAGACACTAATGTGTGACCTTAGGCAAGTTGCTTAATTTCTGTAGTAGAGTAAATTAGATGATCTATAAAGGCCCTTTTAGTTCTAGGATCTTTTGTAGAAAGTGGGGAGCTCATCAAGCTAAGGTTAAGAGGGGGAAGGGCATAGGCATTTGTAGAGTACCTACTGCGTGCCAGGCACTGTAATTTTATACATATACACACACACACATCTAATATTTTTTTTCCTTTTTTTGGAGGGGGAAAGGCAGGGCAAATGGGGTTAAGTGACTTGCTCAAGGGCACACAGATAGTAAGTGTTAAATGTCTGAGGTCACATTTGAACTCAGGTCCTCTTGACTCCAGGGCCAGTGCTCTATTCAGTGCACCACCTAGCCATTCCTATAATATTTTATAAATATTATCACAACAATCCTGGGGAGGGAGGTGCTCTTATTATCCCCACTTCACAAATAAGAAACTAAGGCAAAGAGAGGTTAAGTAACTTCCCTTGAGTCATACAACTAGTAAGTATCTAAAGTTGGATTTGAATTCAGGTCTTCCTGACTTCAAGTCCAGCTTTCTATCCACTGAACCACCTAGTTGCCTCACAAAAGTATGTGTGGTATGATGCAGAATCAGGGCTGGTGCTGGTAATAAGAGGATGACAGCTGCTGCTTAGAGTCTGCTCTGGGATAAAACTGGGGCTTCCAATGATATACTGATGATATACATACTATCACAGGGAATTATATGTGTGGATTCAGGGAAGGAGTCTGAAAGAACCACTCCCCTACCCAAAGAAGGATACAGCCAATGATGAATCAGGCAGGAGGATGACAGAGGCTGGTTTGAAGAGAGTCCTGTGGATACTGTTGAGCATGCTCAAAACTGATGAAAAGCAACCAATATGAATGAATAATAATTAACAATCATTTGACCCTTGATGAAAGACTTTAAATAGAAGGAATTGGTTGCAAATCTAAAATATGTACAAACCTTTCAATTATGCTTAAAAAAAAAAACCAAAACCATAATGTCTTCCTGAGAAGGAAGAATTGCACCTAATTTTTTCCCTTCCTTATTCTGATAGCTGTCAACCAGAAAATGCCAAGCAAAGTGACCTTGGCCAAGTCATGTGATTTTTCTATGCTTCACTTTTCTCAGGCATAAAAGAAGTGAGTTGGACTGGGTGATTTCTGAGGCCCTCTCCAAATCTAGCCTTATATTCTCTAAAGAAATTTCAGCCTAAAGAATTGTCAGCTCTTGGAGTTTGGATTTTTCGTAAGATATAAACCCTTGCAAAATTAGTTTTGTAATTAAAATTATAAAATTCATTCAAAATTCATTCAAAATTTGAACAGTTTTTACTGTTAATAAGCAAGGCTGTACAATGTAGCAAAACTTTCTTTTCTATACCAAACTTTGAGTTTTCAAAAATAGTTATTGAAAAAAGCACAGTTTTCCTCTTCTCAATTTCCCCTTTTAGTTTTTTGGGGGAAAGTGAGATTGTTGGATTAGCATTGGTAATAAAAAGGTAAAAATGAATACTATTTGAAAGCTGAGTATTGTTTTTTCCAAATCTTATCTAAGGATCAAAACCTTACTTACATGATCTATCATCTTGTTGGTAGGGGTACTCCCTCCTTATAATGCATCTGTCATCCTGAGTCACTGTGGCCTTTCTGGTGTTCAGCCTCTCCAAGTCTGGGCAGCAGATGCAGACATTCATCATTCAGTTTATACCTGAAACCTCAGCAGCTTGGTCTGACCCACAGGATCCCAGGGCTACCTTGATGCCACAATGAGTTATTGGAGTCAGAAGTTAGAAAAGGAAGAAAACACGGGGCATTGAATGGGGAGTTAGGACACCAGGGTTCCAACTGCAATGTAAACAGCTCAAAATAGACCTTAATTGATCCTAAACTGTGTTGTCAAGAAATGTTGATTGAATAAATTTAGTTCATCAAGTCCCCAGAGGTTTACTTAATGGTGCTGGCAGAGTGTTACTGGTATTTCCAGCAAAACTTTATAAACGAATCTTAACCACTCAGATAGGAGGCTTCAGTTCCATCCACGTGTATCATGGCCATAACCTCTGCACCTCAGTCTATCCATCTGAAATACAGAAATAACACCTGCTTGAAGGAGATATTTTTAGGACAAATATAATTATGTAGTTAAGCATATGCTTTAGAAAAGAAATGGTATTATAAAAATGTAAGAGATTATGTTGTATCTAAGGCTCCCCTACCATAAACTATGAATCTCTACAAAGGAGGGAAAGAAGGGAAACGCAGATTTATAAAGCAATTGCTGTTCCAAGATCTGCACTAAGCCCTTTACAATGATCTCATTTGATCCTCAAGACAGCATGGGAAGGGTTATTGTTACTCTCATTTAGAGATGAGAAAACTGAGGCAAACAGAGATAAATTGACTTGCCTAGGGTCACACAATTAGCAAGTATCTGAGGGTGGATTTGAACTAGAATCTTCTTAACTCCGGGCACTGCCTATGACAGAAAGAATTCTGAGCTCTAGGACTGGACCAAAGTACTTATCTGGGTGAATTTTTGCAAAGTATGTGCACATCATTAATCTTATTTATTTTTTTCTTTTTTGGAGGGGGGAAGGCAGGGCAATTGGGATTAAGTGACTTGCCCAAGGTCACACAGCTAGTAAGTGTGTCAAGTGTCTGAGGTTGGATTTGAATTCAGGTCCTCCTGACTCCAGGACTGGTGTTCTGTCACTGCAGCACCCAGCCTCCCCGTATATCATTAATCTTAAAAATGAATACATCTACCACTACTGGAATTCTTTTTTTTTTTAATTCATTTAATTTTGTTTTGCTTAATGCTTTGATTCTTTGGACTTGTGATTTCAACATTGTGGGCATTCCTCCTATTGATACCGATCACAATGCTTCCAAACCTTTTTGTCATAGGCAACCCTAATCTATATGTCACCATAAATCCCTCACAGCCTTCTTCTTGTTCTTTGACTAGCTCAGGGTTACTAACTCACCAATCAGGGTCTCCACCTGTTGTCTCTTATTCTATTCATTTAAACAACTAACCTCCTCAAACTAATAAAAACAACAGCTGATATTTATATAGGTTTTTTAAGTTTTATAAGGGGGTTTACACATAGTAACTTATCTGGTTTTGCAACTTTCATCATATCTTACTCTGCTTTCTGTACACAAGTTGTCAGTTTCTTTACACCAGTCTTGCGTTTTCTGTTCAGTTGTTTGTCATTTTAATTCTTATAGTATTCATTAATTCCCAGGCAAACAAATCATTTGAAGAACATTGATGCTAATGACATAGCTTTCCCCCTCAAGCAGTCGATAGTCTAGGATCAGTCAAAGTGGGTCAATTTCCCAAGCTTTCTTAGAAAAAAAATCTGACTCAGAGCATAGCTCATTATTTATGTACAGCACATGTAAGCTTTCCTTCAAACTTCAAGTTATCTAAGTAACATGTGTTCTTCATCCACTCTGTTTTTTCAGTGTGGATAGTTAGACAAAATCTACGTGAAATACTATGGATTTCACTTAGGAGTCTTTACGGTATTCTAGTGTCTATGCAATTATTATGACATTACCTGCAAATGAAAACATTTTTAAAACCTTAGGAAATAAATAAGAGAACTTTCTTTTGTTTATCTATCCCCTATAACATTGGAAAAAATACATTTGCCACATGACACTTCACTTAATACTTTTTTTTTTGCCCTTATTTTTTGAGGGGTAATTGGGGTTAAGTGACTTGCCTAAGGTCACATGGCTAGTAAGTGTTAAGTGTTTGAGGCCAGATTTGAATTCAGATCCTCCTGACTCCAGGGCTGGTGCTCTATTCATTACACTGCCTACCCGCCCCTCACTTCGCTTAATATATTAACAGATCATTAAACAAGTTTTCTCTATAGTGGTATCTATCAATTCAATACAACAAGCATTTACTAAACCATGGAATTTGATTTTAATACATGCATGAGAGATGCCTTATCTAAAGAGAGTTTTCAATGCTGCTGTTTATTCTGTTAAAGCAAATGCTTTCTGCAAGTCAATAAACAATAAACACAACATGACCTTGTGTTCTCTCTTCTTCAGTTAGTTTGTTGGCCTTAAAAACTTGGTGGCCCATTGCAGAAAATTGCGTGTAACTACTTGCCTATTCCTTTCTCATGCTATCTTCAAAGACAGGCTACGTGTACATAGACCATTCTCATAAAGATTTAATAGGGATATTTTCTCCTCAATTGCTTTTTACTGTTTGGGAAACAATATTGCTTATCCTGTCTCAAGTTCTTAAGAAGAGAAGAGGGTGTGAGGGAATGAGGAATGAGAGAGGAGGGGAGATTCTTTACTGGAACAATAGAATATTAACACAAGAAGGAACATTAGACATCATTTATTCTAACTTTCCATTGTCTACAACTTTTCTGTCAGGAAACATGTACTTAAATTGCCAGGGGACCAAAGGTGTGCTGGGGCCAGCTCTAACCAGCTTACAAAAGACCACTATTAGATTTTCAATGTGTCTACACCTTAGCATTTACACTTTGGGCAGCTAGATGGCACAGTGGACAGAACGCTGGACTTGGAATACAGGAAGACTCATCTTCCTGAGTTCAAATTCAGCCTCAGATGTGATGTGACCATGTGCAAGTCGCATTGCCTCAGTTTCCGCATCTAGTGAAGGAGATAGCAAACCACACTGATATCTTTGCCAAGAAACCCTCAAATGGGGTCAGGAAGAGTGGGACTCAACTGAAATGACTCAACATCACCTCAGAAATGAGCGATTGCTTCAAATCAAGGCTTGATTTGTTATTTTATTGATTGTAATACTTAAGAAATTATAACAAAGCGGAACAAATTTAAAAGTATGGGTGTGCCCCGTCTGCTTATCAAACATTTACCAGCACACCCATCCTGCATTACTCTGGAAGTCTTGCTTAAGCTCCACTGAAGCCCTGTAGAAAGCTCAGAAAATGAAGTCACCTCCAGCCTGAAGGCCTGGTGACCAGGAGCTAAGTCTAACAATGGCTGGCATTTATATTGTACTTTAAGGTTCATAAAGTGCCTTACATTCATTATCTCATCTGAGCAGCACAACAGCCCCGCAAGGAATTCACTACATACATATCATTTCTTCTTGGGTTTTTTTTTTTTAAGCTTAAATTCTTAGAGATTCTTCTAAATATTGAGTCAAAATGTATATCCTTAACACTTGTATCCAGTGGTGTTAGTTCTGACCTCTGAAATTATAGAGAAGATCTAGGGGCTCTTCTGGGCCTTGAGTCAGGAGGACCGGGCCTGAAGCCCAGCTGTCATACATATTAATTTCATGACCTTGAAGAAGCCTCTTGAACTTCTCTGAACCTCACCTTTCTAATCCATAAAATAGGGTTGATTATTGAGTGAAAGAAGTGAAAACTTCTCAGACTATACTCTAAAATCTAATAAGGCTTTTCGTGGGAAACAGGCCCAAGTTCCCCTTCACCAGAAATCACATGATTTACTCAAAACTCAGAGCAGTAGGGAGTCACCCCTCTCCCCAGTGACACCTCAGCATAAGATGTGCCAAATAAGGACCGAAATGCTTTCTCAAATGTACATTGGGTGGTCTGCTGTTTCCTTGTTCTGGTACTTGAGGTAGACTGCACCTGACTTCTGGCCAATGGGAGAAAAGGTTCAGAAGCCAGATGGGGGAGAATTCTGAGTTAGGGCTTTATAACTTCCCCATTTCCTTTTGTAAATTGCTTCTCCTCCCTATTTGTCGGAAGGCAGAGTTGCCCTTTCTTGAGATCATAATAAACCATTCTTTTCTGCTTTCTACCTTTAGAAGCTTCTGTGTATTATTTGGGTAAGGATCTCTGTTGCACACAGTTCTAGGGTGCACACATTATGATCCCGTTCCAGGCTTCTCCTTCAATAGATTCCTCCTCCGTCACCTTCTCATTATAGACTGGTTTGAGGTTGTCATCTCTGGGAAGAGCCTTGAGTACTCAACCCCTGTGGTGGTTGTTTAATGATGTTATTCTTTCCACTTCTATTTTTGAATAAATGACTGCCTACAACTAAACTATATTTGTGTGATGATTGAAAATTTCTGAGAGTAGGAGTTTCTGGGTAAATTATAATCAATTTTATTAACTATGTCTAGAACAAAGGCTCATTGTTGTCCTCAGTAAACAAAGAGAGCAAGCCTATCAAATCTTCTACATTTATAAGGTCTCTTGAAAAGTGTGTCTGAGAATGGAAATAAACTCTGATTGGTTAAAAAGTAATGAGAGAACGAATATTATAATGAGAGGTGGCCTTATTCCGGTGAGGGTCTTGAGGTACATGACACTGAGCTGTCAGTCTTGGTCAAAGAGATTTATCAATATCAATTTATCAATATCATCCATTTGACAAAAGGGAGAATCCACATTTTCCCAGAGTAAAACACAATGAGCAGGAATCCACCCATTCACCTAAACTTAGAATTTCCTTACTCTCTGATTAGATCTCAGTCTTCCTGAGTGCGTCAGTCTTTGCCCAAGATTTCCCACACTGATGTATCTCTGGATGAGGAAGTAGAAAACAGGGGAAATCTTGGTCCTAATTCAATAGCTAGTTATTAAATACAAGAGACAGATAATAATTTCTCTCACATGTATGGTCAACTTTTATGCCATTCTTATTTCCTTGCAATATTCCATTGAAACAAAGAAGAAAGGGGAAAAGGAAAAGCTTTCTTATAGGTTTGTGGCGAGTCTAGAATCCAATTGAATAAATGCCCACAGGCCACACCACTAACTGAAGAAATAAGTCCTGATATCCATAAAAAGAACAGTTAGGATTTCCCTGAGAACCTACTGGAGTTGAATGGAGCCCCTGAGAGCCAGGGAAGAGCTGGGGACTAGAATTATTGAAGCCTTGTTACTGAAAAAGAAAGCAAGAGGAAAGCAGTTCCATCCTTGCCACCCCTCCCTCAGCACTTGGAGGAGAGGTCCATTTTCCACAGGTGCTTCTCCCTTCCATGATGTCTACAGGGGTAAGTTTGGAAGCAAGGTGGTTGGTCTGAGAGCCATTACTACTCCTATAAATCTTGGGTTTAGGGTCCTGGCTCTTTCCATGAGGATGTGAAGGCAGGTAATGATCGCGGTGATAGCAATGGTTTGACCCACTTGGCTCATGCCTCCTCTTGTCTCTCCCTCAAAGTACTTTGCTACTTTAGCTAGGAGGGCTTGCCTATTCTGTGTATTTCTGGACTCTTTTGAGAAAAAGTTTCATTCTAGATTTGAAGACTGCATCAGAAGATAGAATTTTATGCATACTTGACTTTTACTGTTGTCCTCTGAGTTCTCCTTTTATATGAATATCTAATTGGAATCTAAAGCAGATAAGATACACCAGAAAAGCCCCCTCTTTTCTTGTCTGAGTGAACCTAGCAGAATTCCAACATAGATCATATAGACATTGAATGAAGAATTCTTTGGTCTTTTCAGAAATGCTTTCAGAAATAGAATAGGTTTTCTTCATTTTTTTTTTGCTTTCTTTTAAATAGTTATAGAAAACTACAGATAGTAAATATCCACAAGAAGAATTAAGGAGTTCAAACAAATTTACATATATTCAGGGTTTTTTTGTCTAACTGCTTTTGAATTCATAGATTTCCTGAGCATAAAGGGGGAAAAAAGAATTTGATTTGACATGTTCACTGAAATAGTTTATTCTTTCTCAAAAAGTTGATTTCATCTGACATTGTTCAACACTTGAATTGTCGTTGTTAGGTCATCTGTAACCTAATTAGTACTAACTGATTTTGTGAATGGCATGATTATTAATGCAATGTAATTAGCTAAGAACATTTAGGTTTGAGGTTTTCTTTGGGGTCTGCATCATAACGAGGGGTCGTACTTATGTTTATAGGCACCTATGCTGAATGAAACCCATGTTATCATGACTTTAGGTACATCCCACATTATTTGGTCTTCAGAAACCTTGACCAAAAAAGAGGCCAACTAAAAATAGGGAAATCACCTTACAGTTCCCAATTACTACCTTGCAAAACATGGTTAGATAACAATTTTTTTTCTTAAGTAGAAGGCCTGAGTGAATCTATATGAATCTGAGTGAATGAATCTTGTCCCTATTGCTTATTCTCTATGTAACCTTACAAAAGTCATTTAAAAATCTCTCCAGGCCTCATTCCTTCATCTGTTGTTCATCCATAAAATGGGATTGGTCTAGATCACAGGTGTGACATTTAGGGCCTACCTGTTGCATTCAGCAACAACAACACTCAATGTAGGCTGAACCAAATTAAAATGCAATTGGGAAATGTTCAATAAAATAAATAAAAATACAATAAAACATAGATAATGTTAATTTGTACTTTTCTGAGTCAATAAATCCATTCTGAGTGACTCGCCTACCCAGACTCTCCACCCTTCTTCCAATCTCACCCAAGCAGTCATCATGGAGGGGAGAAATGCCTATGGTCTTCTAAAGGAAGGAAGGAAACAAGCAATTCTATGATCCTACTATGTACCAGGTCCTGTGCTAAGTGCTTTATAAGTATTATCTTATTTGATCCTTACAACAACCCTGGAAGATAGAAGCTTTATTATCACCATTTCATAGTTGAGGATTCAGAGGCAGATAGAGGTTAAGTGACTTACCTGGGGTCATATGGCTGGTCAGAGGCACAATTTGAACTCACACCATTCTGACTTCAGCTTCCTCTGAACCACCTAGATGCCTTATGATTAATTAGAATTCTACTTCCCCCAAAAAGGACTGTAAATTTAGAAGTTAGACCCTAGATGTCAGCTTGTCCAATTCCTTAATTTTGCAGAAGGGGGAACTGAAGCCCAGGGAGATTAAGGGACTTGCCTAAAATCACAAAGGTGATCTGAACCCTGATTCCTTAGTGAGGTTTCTTTCCATTATACTGTGCTGCCCTGCAGCAAAACTCTGAGATGTGTCTTTTTTGTAGTTCTTTTTCTAACTACATTACTGGGAGAAGACAAACAAGTGGGCTACGGAGACTTCTTTTTTAAGTGAAAAAAGGTTTTCTTTATGCTGTTTTAACACAACTTATACTTCACTACTTTAAGTAGGGCTATAATTAAGTGATCTTTTAAAAAAATTATCTGTAATTCTCAAGCTTCAGGCTGTCTATGCTCTAAAGCTGCAATGTTGAAAACCCAAGGCTGTCAGTAAAAAAGCAAACCTCCCTGCAGCTCTTCTGGGGAGCTCTCACAACTCTGCCCTTTCTCTTTGCAGTCAAAGCAGGAGGAATGAGAGTTTCCAAAAAACAAGAAAATGCAGTTGTGGAGAGAAACACCAGAAAAGGAGGACTAGAGAAGGCCAGGTAAGGACTGTTGGTCAGGATGTTAACTTGCTGTCTGCCAGAGGGCCATCAGGCATTCCACTTCCTGACCCAAATAGACCTCTCCTTCTTTTGCACTGGATCAGGGAGGGAAATAGCCTCCTTATGTCAGAGTTACCTAATAAGAAATGAGGCAGAGATACGACCTGGTGCAGATCTTCGATGTCAGCAGGACTGGGGTGGGGGGGAGAGGGGGAAGGGGAGGCAGAAGACAGGGAAGAAGGGAAAGGGAACAAGCACCTACTATGTTCCAGGCACCATTTTAATTGCTTCGTCAATACCATCTCATTTGATTCTCACAACAGCCCTGTGAGGTGGGTGCTATTACTTATGTCAATTTTACAGTTGAGGAAGCTGAGGCAGACAGAGGTTAAGTGTTTTGCCAAGGACACCCAGCTAGTAAGTTTCTAAGGCTGGATTTGAAATCAGGTCTTCCTGACTCCAGACCCAGTGCTCCTGCCAGTCAGGGGGCTAGAAAGTGAAAATGAGATTAAAAGATGAGGTCACCTTCAAGGGGCTGCTCCCTTCCATCACTTGGCTATGGGACACTTCAAATGCTGACACTGGCACAATGCTTCAAAGCTTCCAGTCACTTGTGGTGCTCTCAGAAGCCTGGTGAGCTAGGTGTAGGTAGCCCAGGTGTTAATGATGCCATTTTGCAAAGCCCCAGAGAGACTGAGTAACTTGCTCAAATACTAAGGGGGCAAGAGCCAGGATTAAAACTCCCAGTTCCCAGTCCACCTCTTCTCCATCACCTGCATCCAAAGTTAATGCAGTTCCCTCCATACTATTTTCAGATCACCTCTTAAAATATTGTCCTAAACTTGACCTGCTTTTATAAGATGCTTTGGGGAACAAGACTCCCGAATTTAAAATGAATACTTTTTGGGTTTTAAATTCACCAACTCAGTTATTTAGAAACTAATGGTTACTCTATTTGGCATACCCATAAAGCATTGAATTTGTTTTCCCCTTGCTGATTCTGTCACATCCTTGACACACTGCACTATGCCCAGAGCTAAGCAGAGGAAAATTGTTAGTTAATTCCGTACACAAACATCCAGAATAATTCTAAACACCATTTAAGGAAAAAGGGTTAGAGGGGAGGAATAGTGTATTCAGCAGATAATGAAACATATAGACCTTGTTACTCCAGGAAGACATTATTATAGAAAATATTCAAGAAAGGTTTGATTAAATTTATGGATGGCAGGTTTGTAATGGGGCATTAAAAGAAAGCCAAGGGTATTTCAGGTCCATCCTTAAACCTTTTTAGGTCAACTTCATGGAGGTTTACCACTGTCAGAGACAAAATATGGTATGGAATGGAACATTGGCTATGACCTTTCTTGTTTTCTTTGGAAAAAAAGAATGTTTAAACCTACTCCTTCTAAAATTATTGTTTACCTCCCAACCTCTGTTCTGTTTCATCTTGAAGAGGAGCAAATATGCTAAAGATTGTTTTCCACATTCTTAAAATAAAGTACCTGTTTGCCTCATTAGCAACAGCTATTTAATAAGAGATAATAAAAGAAAAATAGCAATGATATAGGGGAAACAAGTAATTAAATTAAAACTTGTTTCAGTTGAAATCACTAGTGCAAATATAGGACAAGTTAATTATGATAAGCTGTTCTTTTGTCTGGGCCTGGATTCTGAGAATTAAAAGTCTGTGTCTAAACACAAAAAAAGACCCTTCAAGATCAGTTTAACAGCCTTATTTGGGAGGAAGAGGAAGCTAAAATACAGAGTTTGAATGGCTTGCCAAATAGTAATTAGAAGAAGTAGGATTTGAATGCAGTGCCTCTGAGTTCAAGCCACTGTTCTTTCCACTATACTCACCTTATATAAGGTGCTTATATAAGGTACTTATAGTACCTTACATAGTGTATTTACATTATATAAGATGGTTATGGGATTCCATTCTAACATGGTCCTAGGCAGGATCTCTATGGTAACACCAAGCCATACACCAATGCTAGAAACGACTTCTGAGTCATTCACTGTCAATCAATGCTGGACTGCCAAGTAGGCACACAAGCACAGGTTTCAGACTGTGGTTTTGAAGAAGCAGAAGCTACTAACCCTAGGGTGATTCACTTACTTTCTTCGAAAACTTGCTAAGGGGTAGGGCTGAGCGGGGAGGTATTAGCCTTTGAAGTTGCTCCCAATGGAAATTGAGGAATGGCCAGGGTTAGGAAGTTCTGGCAATTTGAGACCAGAAGCAGTGGTGTCTGCTGTAAGAGTTGTTGGCCTGAACAACCAGAGTTGGAAAAAGATGCCCAGAGGAGAAGCAAAATTAGAACTAAGATCAAGAATAATCCGAAGATGGAACAAAGAGATTTGGACTAGGCTCAAGCTAAAGGTGATGAAAGCTAAAGTAAACAGAACTTGTCAAAGGATTGCTTCCATTTCTTGCATTCAGCGCTCTATAGATAGATAGAAGTATTTATGCCATGTTGGAGAAGATGTGATAAAGTTGAAACACTAATTCATTGTTGGTGGAGTTGTGAGCTGATCTAACCATCCTGGAGAGCAATTAGGAACTATGCCCAAAGGGCTGTAAAAATGTACATACCATTTGATCCAACAACACTGCTTCTAGGGCTGTATCCCAAAGAGATCATAAAAATGGGAAAAGGACCTAATGTGCAAAAATATTTATAGCAGCTCTTTTTGTGGTGGCCAAGAACTGGGAATTGAGAGGATACCCATCAATTGGGGAATGACTGAACAAGTTGTGGTACATGAATGGAATGGAATACTTTTGTGCTATAAGAAATGATGAACAGGCAGACTTCTAAAAAACCTGGAAAGATTTATATGAACTGATGCTGAGTGAAGTGAGCAGAACCAGGAGAACATTGTGCATAGTAACAACCACAGCGTTTGATGACTGACTTTGATAGACTTAACCCTTTTCAGCAATGCAAGGTCCCAAAACAATTCCAAAGGACTCATGATGAAAAATGCCATCCACATTCAGAGAAAGAACTATGGAGCCTAAATGCAGAGTGAAATAGACTGTTTTCTTTTTTGCTTGTTTTGTTTTCTTCTTTTTCATGGTTCCTCCCATTAGTTCTAATTCTTCTATACAACATGACTAAGGTGCAAGTATGTTTAATAGGACTGTATATGTAGAGCCTATATCAGATTGCATGCCATCCTGGGGAGGGGGAAGGGGAGAGAGTGGGAGAAAACTTAAAACTTATGGAAGTGAATGTTGAAAACTAAAAATTAATTAATTAATTTTTTAAAAACGAAGTGTTTATACCCATCCACATGAGGTCATCTCTGTCCTCTAGAAAACCCTCAGCTAGACAGCTTCCACTGCCACTGGCCACGTAGCTCCCACAGTGATACCCATCCTTAAGCAGCAGTATACAGCCCATGTCCATACCAGCACACACACACAGTTCATCTGAGACCGTCCAACTCACACATATGTCAGTGTGGCTATTGAATTCATACTGGATCCACCAAGGAATAGAGTCAGGGGTGGGGAACCTACAGCTCCAAGGCCACATGTGGCCCTTGAGGTCCTCAAGTGCAGACCTTTGAATCCACATTTCTCAGAACAAATCCCCTTAATAAAAGGATTTATTCTGTAAAGCTTGGACTCAGTCAGGTCACACCCAAAGACCTAGAAGGCCACATATGGCCTCAAGGCTGCAGGTTCTCCAGCCCTGGATAGAACAAAGACACAAAATGGCAGGCAGTCTTCCATGATGTTGACTTCAATCTTGTCCCATGACTGCAGGTCTGGTTGCCCAGTGGCAGGTCTAAGAAGGGTCAGGTACCAGAGCTTGTTGATATCAAGGCATCCAGCATCAGCAAAGCCGATACAAAGTCTGTCAAAAGTTAGAGGCAAAGAGTATGTCCCTATAATATCCACACCCGGTTTCTAGCATGTAGTCTGAGTCGAGCTAGGGGCAAGAGGCTTATCTGCATCCTATACATAGCAAAGTAGTTGGTAATGCCAGTCAATTCAATTCAATAACTATTAAGTGCAGTTTATGTGCCAAGCACTGTGCTAATTCCTGGGGATACAAAGATGGACATAAAATAGCCCCTGCCCTCAGAGAACTTACACTCTTGTAACAGGATACAATATGTTTATTGACAGTCAGTTAGTAGATCAATAAACATTTAAGTGCCTACTATGTGACCGACACGGCACTAGAGATGAGTAGGTACAACAGAGAAACCAATTAAATGCAAACTAATTTCAAGGTGGGTGGGAATCACATAGGAGGTGACCCTGAGCTGTGTTTTGAAGGAAACAAGAAATTATCAACAGAGATTAAAGGGAGACCACCTGTACAAAGTCAAGGACTAGCTAGTCAGCCAGTTTAGCTAAAATAGGGAGTACAGGAAAGGGATGAAAATTTAATGAGTCTGGAAAGGGAAGTGGAAGCCATATTGTGGGGTGTTCAAAATGCCTGGCTAAGGAATTCGTAATTATCTGAGAGGCAATAGGCAGTCGTTGAAGATTTTTTTTTAGTAGAAGGGAGATAGAGTTTTGTCAGTATCAGTTTGATCAGATTACACACAGTGTTGGTGAAGGGGGAGAAAATTTAGAACTCAAAATCTTACAGAAGGGAATGTTGAAAAACAACAATTAATTAAAAACTAAAGAGAATTGCATAAGAAAAAAAAGAATATCAGTTTGACAGCTTTGTGTAGGGTATGCTAGAGAAGAGACAGGCTGGAAAAAGGGAGACCAATTGGGGAAGGGAAAGAAAGAGGAGAGAATAAGGTTTTAAATAGCACCTACTATGTTCTATGTACGATAATAAGTGCTTTTACAAATATTATCTCACTTATTCCTTACAACAACCTTGTGAGGTAGGTGCATTTTTTATCCCTGTTTTATGGTTGAGGAAATGAAAGAAAATAGAGGTAAACTGACTTGCCCAAGGTCACACAACTAGTAAATGTCTGAAGTTATACTTGAATTCAGGTCTTCCTGCCTCCAGGTTCAGAGTTCTACCCCCCTGTGCTAATCTAGCTACTGTAAGAAGGTAGGAAGAACTGGGAAGCTTATACTAATAATCCATGTGAGAGATGATGGAAGCCTGTAGAGGCTGAGTAGGGAGAAGGAATGGATATGGCAGGTATTGTGAATGTATAATTAATAACATTTGGCAACTGATTGGATTTGGGAAATGAGAGACTGGAACGAATACAAGGATGAAATACAAAAGTTGGTGGCTGTGTTTGTCCTTTATTCTCTGAAGAGCATCATGAAGTCAGGGAGATGATGACATGACTTGCAGTTGACTTTGATTTGAGTGAGGGAGGCTGTGCAAGGTCACCAGCCTCACTTTTTCCTCCAGAGCCGTCTGGGTCCAGTGACCAGATATTCATCAGGATGACTGAAGATGGCCCAGGATGCAATGGGAGACCCCGGCCCTTTCAAGCTAAGGTCTTTTCGGGTTCTCATTTTGAGTGAGATAAGCGTCCATTCAGTGAATAGGCTTCTTTAAGTAGTTACTCAAGGGATGGCACCAGGGTGAATGTAAATACTAAATATTGTTTCTCTTTGGCCAAGAACCCTGAGTGTCTTCCTCTCCCAGTTTGTTTTTTGTTTTTTGTTTTGTTGGGGGGGATTTTGGTTAAAGGGACCATCCATCCCTTGAGTAACTACTTTAGGAGGCCTATTCACTGAATGTGTTATCTCACTCAGAGCAAGAACCTGAAAAGACCTTAGCTTAAAAGGGCCAGGGTCTCCCCTTGCATCATAGGCCGTCTCCAGTCATCCTGCTGAATATCTGAAGGAGAGGGTAGGGCATTTTCAAAGAAGACTTTTTGGACAAGTTGAGTTTAAGATAAGACATCTAGGTGGCTACATCTAGCAAAAGGTTCTTAAGGTTGGACTGTAATTCAAGGGCATAATTAGGACTAGATGTTTAGATCTAGCTGTTATCTACAAAGAAATGGTCTTTGAGCTGGGATCTAGTGAGAGAGTACATGGAGAGAATGTAGAGAGAGAAGAAAAGGGTCCAGGCAGAATCTTGGAAGACACCCACACTTAGTGGTCAGGAAGATGAGAATACAGCAAGAGAGACTGAAAATAAAAGGCCATACAGGTAGCAGAAAAATCAAGAGAAAGAAAAGAGTCACGTAAGACAAAAGAGGATGAAGAGGAAAGGGGTATCCAGGAAAAAGGGGTGACTGACAGATTCAAAATCTATAGAGAGGTAAAGTGAAATTAGACTAAGAAAAGACTAGTGAATTTATTAAGTAAGAAATCCTTAGTATCCTTAGGTAGATCAGTATAAGTCAATTAATGGGCTTAGGATACAGATTGCAAGGTTTGAGAAATGAGTGGGAGGTAAGGAAGTGGAGGCAAGAAGTATAGACCATGCTTTCTAGAAGTTTGCTTGTTAAAGCGGAAAATAATAATCAAGCAGTCATTTGAGGGAAAGCCAGGCTCTTTTGAAGATTTTGTGTTTTTGTGTTTTTTTTGTTTTAAATAATGAGACAGATCTGGGTATATGTGTATCCATCATGGAAAGAACCTTGGATAAAGAGAAATAAAAGATGAGAGAAAGGACTGGGGCAAGCTTCGGGAAGAAACAGAAGAGGATAAGATGAAGAATATAAATGGCAGAATTAGGTTTGGCCAAAAGAAAGACCATCTCTTTATCAGAGTCCAGAACAAAGAAGCAGAGAATCATGGTGAAATAAGAGGTGTGAGAGGTAGAGTAGGGAAACACTAGGAGGTCTTCTACTGGGAGGGAAAAGGCAAGATGACATGAGGACTCTGAGGACAGAGGAGGCTTGGAATAGCTAAAACTGGTCACAAAGCAAGATGGCGCAGCTGAGACAAGATGCAATAAAGTGATGAGCTGGCTGGTTTAGAAAAGCAAAGGAAGACTTAAATGAAATAATGAAGAGTGAAATGAGCAGAACCAGAAGAGCTTTGTATATTGTAACAGCAATATAGTTCAAAGAATAATGGAATGACTAATCTATTTTGAGTGTTATAAATATGCAAATCAACTACAAAGGACCCATGAAGGAAGATGCTATCCACCTCCAGAGAAAGAACTAACTAATAGAAATATGCATGGTATGGTTTTACATATATGTATATGTGTATACAAAGGACCCATGAAGGAAGATGCTATCAGCCTCCAGAGAAAGAACTAACTAATAGAAATATGCATGGTATGGTTTTACATATATATATATGTATATATCTCTATGTGTGTGTGTGTGTTTATGCTTATGGATATGTATATATATATATATATATTTGTGTTTAATTGTAGCCTTCTTAAGGTTGGTTGGGGGAAAATAAAATAAAATAAAAAGTACACAGCAAAGAACAAAAGAAAATCTAGAAGGAAGCACAGAAAAGTCAGGTTGCTTTGAAAACAATGTGTAGGATTTATTACATTGGTTTTCATGAAATGGAAATGTATTGTTTTATATTGAATCATCTCATGTTCTGCTATATACATGGAAATGTTGCTTTTTGTTTTATATTTAAGTTTAGGATGAATTAAACTGTTTTAAAAATAAATTAATTTAAAAAACGTAGATAAGATAAATTTGTAGTGAACTCAGCATGGTTTCTTGATTTTCTCTGTATTCAACAGTACATACATAGGAATATAAAAAGTAGATTGTGAGGGTGAAGTAAAGGGGTTTGGCAGCATGCCGCTAACAATGGGGGCCAGTGAGAATTTCCAGGGTACTACATAAGGTGTGACTGAATTGGTCAAACATGGATCACGATTTGGAAAGGAAGAATTTAAGGCCAGAATAGGGGCAATGGAGTAGAAGAAAAGGAAGGCTGGAGGAAGTTCAGGTCAAGATGAACACAGAGAATAGGTTTAAGGAGAGTAAGGCAGATGGAGAGAATGAGAAACAGGAGATGGAGGTCAGAGAGGAATTGCAGAATTCTCAGCCATGGAGGCAGAGCAGTTAAGAGATAATATCAGATCAAGCACATAATCATCCTTGGGTGTAGATGAATGAAGGTGGACTCAAAGAGGTTGAGGACATTAGCCAAGATGCTTGAGAGGAAATAATTGTTTATATTAAATTCCCCACTTATGAAAGCAAGACTTGGAACGGGAAGGAAAACTGGCACCCAGGGTCTGAGTTCTTTGAGAAAAGACCTGGAGATCAGTAGATCACTGTGGGCTAGGGAGTGGGACTGGGTGAAAGTTCCATAAAAATCAGAGAGACGAACAGGGATGAGGAGAAAGGAGTCTGTCTGCTCCTCTTCTTGACCCGGATGGCTTGGGTCTGCTGACTGTGGCCAGTGACGCTAAGTCTTCTGGAAAGCTAGGTTTCCATTAGCTCAGGAATATAGAAGTGTAAAGTGACGAGATCTAGGATAAAGGGAAGTTTGTCAAGAATGGAGTTGGGTTTCTGGAGGTCAAGATGAAATGAATGGGCAGAAGGAGGGTATATGTCATAGAGGAAAAGGCTGAGGCTCCAGGGAGTGAGGGAACTCAGCAGATATTGACTATGAAGGCTGGAAATGAAGGCAGTCAGGAGGCTGTCTGTCTGTGTGGAGAAACTGATATGTTGATAGAGGTCCTTGGATTCTAGTTATCTCTTATCATTCAGAGAATCAAAAGGATTATCAGGTAGTGAACAGAATTAACAATTCACTGTCAAAGTAAAAGTCAGCAAAACCAGAATCGGGCCTGGTAAAGGAATGTGAACTGGACAAAAAACTTACCTCCAACTGCTACATTCAGTGAACTGGGACCCCTGGAGACTAGCCCAGCCTACTGATCCCTCAAATGGGCCACTTCTCCAGGAGCCTCCAGGTCATCTTTTACAGTCTCCTAAATTCCAGGCAATTCAAAAGAACTGCAAAGCAGCAACAACCACATGAAAAAGTGCTGCAAATTGCTAATAAGAAGAAAAATGAAAATTAAAACAACACTGAAGTTTCACCTTATGCCCTGCAAATGAGCAAAAATGACAAAAGCTGACAGCAGTGTCGGAAGGGATTTGGGAAGACAGGCACACTAATGTATTGCTATGAAATGGTACAACTATTTTCGGAAGCAATTTGAAATTAAGCAAATAAACGGATTAAAATGTCCAAACCTTTTCAATCAGAGACCCCCTTACTGGGCTTATGCCCCAAGGAAGTCATTGAATAGAAAAAAGTCTCCATATATTTAAAAATATTTATAGCAGCACTTTTTATGATAGCTAGAGTTGAAAACAAAGTACGTGCCCATTGACTGAGGAATAGCTAAACAAATTGTGGTACATGAATGCAATGGAAAATTACTGTTATAAAAAATAGGTGGGTTAGTTGTTGTCCAAATGACATCACTATGTTAGAATCAAGTTACAGTGTGTCTGTGGCTGATGAGACTAATATGAGCTTGGAATGCTCTACCACAAGTCGGGCACAAGTAATCCATGGGAACATGGGGTGGATTCTCTAAATTTGCACATCTTGCATTTCCTTTGAGCTGTTTCAATGCTGCTTTGCTCATAGAGCATAGCACCTTCTCTAATATGGGCATGCCGTGCCGGGTGGTCCTGTGCCAGCATCTCCCTCATCATACAATCAGTGCCAAAATTCTTAAGAGAGACCTGGAGAGAAATAATTAAGATGTTAAGAAATAATGTATGTCGTGAATACAAAGAAGCATGGAAAGATCTATATGAAGGAAGCAGGTGTAAAATGACAGAAGCAGAGCAAAGAAAACACTATATACAGTGACTACAATTTAAATGGAAAAAAAAACCACACCAAAAAGTTTTTCTCAAATATATAGAGAACTGAGTCAAATTTAAAAGAGTATTAATCATTTCCCAATTGGTAAATGGTCAAAGGATATGAACAGGCAGTTTTTAGGCAAAGAAATCAAGGCTATCTAAAATCATATGAAAAAAATGTTCTAAATCACTATTGATTAGAAAAATGCAAATTGAAACAACTCTGAAGTACCACTTCACACTTATCAGATTGACTAATATGAAAGAAAAGGAAAATGATAAATGTTGGAGAGGATGTGGGAAAACTGGGACACTAATACTTTGTTGGTGGACTTGTGAACTGATTCAACCACTCTGGAGAGCAATTTAGAACTATACCCAAAGGGCTATAAAACCATGCATACCCTTTGATCAAGTAATGCTGCTACTATCTCTAGATCCCAAAGAGATTTTTTAAAAAGCCAGTGCGGGGTACGGTGGTGAGAAAGGACCTATATGTACAAAAATATTTTTTTGTGGTGACAAAGAATTGGAAGCTGAGGGGATATCCATCAGTTGGGGAATGGCTGGGCAAGTTGCTAAATGTGATTGTAATGGAATACTATTGTGCTATAAGAAATGACAAGCAGGATGCTTTCAGAAAGAGCTGAAAAGATTTACATGAACTGATATAAAGTGAAATGAGCAGAACCAGGAGAAGATTGTACACAATTATATTGTACAGTGATCAATTATGAATGACAGCTATTCTCAGCAATACAATGATCCAAGACAATTCCAAAGGACTTATGATGAAAAAATATTATACGCTTCCATAGAAAGAATGTGTGGAGTCTGAATGCATGTTGAATCATACTGGTTTTTTGTGGGTTGGGTTTTTTTTTTTAATCTGTGGTTGATGCTTTTTTACAACATGACTGATATGGACATGTATTACATAATTGCATTTGTATAACCTATATTGAATTGCTTATCTGGGGAGGAGAGGAAGAAGGGAGGAAGAGAATTCAGAACTCAATTTTTTAAAATAAATGTTAAAAATTGCTTTTATATGCAAGTGAGAAAAAATTTTTTGGAGGGGGGGGAAGGTAGGGCAATTGAGGTTAAGGGACTTGCCCAAGGTCATGTGACTAGTAAGTGTTAAGTGTTTGAAAGTGGATTTGAACTCAGGTCCTCCTGACTCCAGGACCCGTGCTCTATTCACTGTACCAACTAGCCATCCCAGTTTTTGACGTTTTTTTTTTTGAAAACAAGTGAGATGTGAAAGAAGAGATATGAGAAGATACCCTCAACCTACCTTCTCTGTAGATGGGAGATCCACAGGTGTTACACATGTCCATGTTTTTGGACTTTCTCATCAGTTGTACTAACTTTTTTTTCCTCCCAGAAAAAAACCAGAAAACCCAAACCCCTATTTATCATATAGGATGGCTCTTGGGGATGAAAACAGGGAGGGATACCTGTGATACTATGGAATGTAAGAAACAGAAAACATTAATTAAATTTTTAAAAAATAAATTAATAAATCCCAGGCAGCTGAGTAAGAGAGACCAAAACCCCTGGTTTGAACCCAACCAGATAAGGTTTGGATAAAATATGAAGCCCTATTGACACCTAACAGTGCAAACTCATTGTTCTTATCTAGTCCTGCTGGAACATTGCCTGGGTATCCTTCCATTCTGGTGACTCAAATGCAGCACAAACATTTCCTTATTTTTCTTTATCAACTCTCCTGTTGACCCTGGCTTTGTTTCTGGCACCTCCCTTATTTGTCCTCAAGCTTATCTCACTGGCACCTCCTTCAGAATGGCTAGAAGCTTTGATTCCTGTGGATTTTGGTCCTTAACCAAGGGCTGAGGCTGTTCTCACAATTGAAGAGATTTTAACTAATCCAAAAGAAGGAAATATTTCTCTCTCTTTGAAATCTATGTAGAATAAACAATACTTACATGTACCTAAATAATCATTTTATCTGTTCACACCCCACACACCCCCCATTTTCGGATTAGTAAATTGGATCTTAGATTCAGATTTGGAAAAGACCTCAGAGGTAATTTAGTCTATCCCTCATGTTTATAGGAAAAGAAATTGAGGCCTAGAAAGGTTAAGTGACTTGCCCAAGGTCACACATGCAATAAACATCAAAAGTAAGATCTGAACCTAGATTCTCTCACTCCAAAGCCATTATTCTTTCTACTATATTGCCCTGTATCAGGGCAGCTAGGTGGCACCATAGTGCATGGAGTACCAGACCTGGAGTTAAGAGGACTCAATTTTCTGGGTTCTAATTCAGGCTCAGACCCTTAATAACTGTGTGACTCTGGGCAAGTCACTTAACCCTGTTTGTCTCAGTTTCCTCATCTAGAAAATGAGCTGGAGAAGGAAACAGCAAACCACAAAGCTACTGCTTTGATCCTCCCAAATGGGGTCATGAAGAGTCGGACACAACTGAACAACATGATGACCAGAAATTGCTTATTATAAACTCATAATCATAGACAATTTCTTTATTCTGTCTTTTTGTTGTGTGGTTATAGTTAATATGTGAAATTATTTGGAAAAATATGTTATTTCACCAAGAGTTTTAAAACTTAGTACTTGTCTTTCCTCAGATTCCTTTTTTAAAGTTTTATATTTACTGTAGTTTATCTGATTTATAGTCAGTTTCATTGTTTCATTTTCTGAATCCAGGTTTTCTTTTTATAATTCTATAAGACCTAAAGACAAAAATATATTATTGGATTACCAGTTTAGCTTATTTTTACATCTTTCAACCTTAAGATATATATTTTAAAAGCTTAAAATTATATGTAATTTTTAAAAGTATGTTTTCCTTTTTCTACATTTTGGAACATATATGTTTATATGTGTATATCTGTATATATATACATTTTTGTGTGTATATAATTTTTTTCTCTATGATACCAGGTATCATAGGCAGCTAAGTGACAGCACATAGAGTACTAGAATTGGAGTCAGGAAGGCCTGAGTTTGAATTTAGCCTCAGAAACTTACTAGCTGTATGACTCTGGGTAAGTTGCGTAACCCCTCAGAAACTCAGTTTCCTTATCAATAAAATGGAAATAATAATAGGACCAGTTTTCCAGGATTGTTGTAAGGATCAAATGAGATAATCATACAGAAAGTACTTTGCAAACTTTAAATAGCTAAAAAATTCCAGTCATTCAAATGCTGGAGAGGATGTGGAAAAATTGGAACACTGATACATTGTTGGTGGAGCTGTGAACTGATACAACCATTCTGGAGAGCAATCTGGAACTATGCCCAAAGGGCTATAAACTGCATACCCTTTGACCCAGTAATACCACTGCTGGGGTTGTATCCCAAAGAGATTATAGAAGTGGGAAGAAGACCCCATGTACAAAAATATTTATTGCAGCTCTCTTTGTGGTGGCAAAAAACTGGAAATTAAGGGGATGCCCATCAATTGGGGAATGGCTAAAAAAGTTGTGGTATATGAATGTAATGGAATACTATTGTGCTATAAGAAATGGGGAGGAGACGGTCTTCATATTCACCTGGAGAGGCTTCTACACACTGATGCTAAGTGAGAAGAGCAGAACCAGGACAAGTTTGTACACAGTCACAGACACATGGTATGTGTGACGACCAACTTTGATAAACTGGACTTTTCTCAGCAACTCACAGTTAAAAGACAACTCTGCAGGTCTCAGGATGGGAGGTATCTACACTCAGAGAAAGATCTAGAAAAACCAGAGTTTAAATGGAGACTAAAGCAATCTATATGCTATCATTCTTTTCCATGTTTGGATTTGTTTCTTCTTTTCCATTGTTCACTCCATTGGTTACAACCCTTCCAAACAACCAGACTAATGTCCAGTGTGAGAGTATTTGCAGATCCTGTACTTGATTGCATGCTACCATAGGTGGGGGGGCAGGAAAGAGAGGGAAGGGGAGAAAATTTTAAACTGGAATTTTGGAAGGATTTGTGGAATTGTAGAACTGAATCTTGTAAACTAAAAGTAAATAAACAAATCAATTAATGAAAAAAAAAATCCAGTCATTACTATTGTCTTCTTGGAATACAAGCCTTAGGTCTGTGCAGGTAAATGTTTGACAAC
The DNA here is from genome assembly GCA_028646575.1 of Pseudocheirus occidentalis. NCBI lineage: Eukaryota > Metazoa > Chordata > Mammalia > Diprotodontia > Pseudocheiridae > Pseudocheirus > Pseudocheirus occidentalis. Next base: position 166,591,512 of record CM053596.1, read on the forward strand.
CTGTTCTCTGCAAATGAAGATATAGATATATAGATATACACACATACATATAAATATATACATGTATATACATATACACACACAATGTAGACATGACACACCTTTAAATTAATATGCTTTATTAGCATTTTTCCATCACTTTCTTAAGTCTAGACAATAAAAGAATAAATCAAGCTCCCATTTGTAGTGTTTGCCAGTTTACAAAATATAAATGCTCACAATGGAAATTTAACAATCAGCTCAGCTGCAACTGCCTCCAACAGGCTCCTGCAAAGGCCCAGAATTCTCAGTTCCTAGGGAACCCCCTGTTGTCTGAAGATTCCCCTGTTTTCAGTGTCCAGACCCTTCCTTTCTCTGGGCCTCTAGAAAATAAAGGCACAGTATTAATACTGACTTATGCTACAGAAATATTGAAATAAAAAAGAAAGTAGTAACTGAAATCTGCTTTACCAGCTAAACTACAGGAATAACGATTTTTAACAAGCAGAAATTGGTTGGGAAAGCTGAGAGAGTAGCATGTCAGTAGCTCAGCACTTACAGACCTACCTTCGCTTCTGGAATGAACGTATTTAATCACTCCAACGCAGCATTTTCGTGGGTGAACAACTCTCATTACATTTTCTAGGAAAATTGCCTTTTAAAAAAATGGAGAGTGCTTCAGGGTAAATAAATAACTGAATGTAATAAATCGTTGTCTTTAATCCCAGTGACTGGGCTAACAAATATGAGCCCTTCAGATGCCAAATGCATGGTCTCCCTCAGGAAATTGTACTGTCAGATCACACTCAGATATAATATGACAAACAGCCCTATAGCCCAAAATTCTGCCTACAAAGCTTGGCCACCTACCTGGCCGCCAAGATCCAGAGGATTGTAGCCATGGAAAGAAGGAAGGAAGCAGCACCTACAATGTGCCAGGCACTGTGCTAAGGGCTTTACAAATATTATTTCATTTGATACAACAAGGCAGGTGATATTTTACATAGGGAATACTGAGGCAGCCAGAGGTTAAGTAACTTGCCTAGGGTCAAACAGCTAGTCTGAGTCAGAATTTAAACTCAAGTTCTCCTGACTGCAGGGCCAGTGTTCTCTCTCCTGCACCAGCTAGGCACGGAAAGCAGAAAGTTGTATCAGGCATAGCCAAAGCAGAAAATGCAATCCATATATCATCTATGAATGTTTTAGAGGGGGAAGGAAGGAGGCAAAAATCTCACACAATATTTCTTTTTTGTCTTTACAGTGCTCTTGCCAATGTTGCTAAAATGCAAAGTATGGTTATATTGAATGATACTCTAGAGAAGGTAAGTATGGGTGGGGAATATACACATAGAGACAAACACATTTACCTCAGAGCTATATAACTGGTACAGGACAAGTAGGATTTTCCCATCAGACCACCCAAAATTAGAGGAAGCCCATAGCATGTATAAATCCTTCAGGATCTAGAAACAATTGAGGCTGGCATCTACTTAGTAAGACAGTTAAAACTGAAAGCTACCATATGGTCCTTGTGCTGTCCCTCAATTGCTCCTCAGGTGAGTTCCCAAGTTGGCCTTTTTGTCTTCCTTTCTTCACCCATTGGCACTTGTGTCCCAAGCTCTCTTCTCATCCTCCCCTGAATTTGTGTTCAAACAAACAAGAGTTGATTTGGAATATGTTTTTACTATTTGCCTCTAGTCACCAAAACTGATAACCATGTCTAACAAAGGAATCAGCTCTTGGAAAAGAAATTGTTTTCCATCAATGACAATGGAACACATAATGGTTTAGCTAAGAGAGATCACTTTTCAAGGCAATGTTCCTAAAAGGAATGTTTAATAAATCCCTTTGAAAATAGAACGGGGAGCAAAAGCAAAAAATCATATAACAGAACTAGCAAAGCTATCCCTTTACAACCCAAATTTATTCCTAAGAATATTAGGTTTTTTTAAAAGAAAAAGTAGATTCTTATCCCAGTAGAAATCAAGCAATTTTTTTCTCCTGATCTTCTTGGCAACACAAACTGCTTTCCAAATCCTCTGCAGAAAGGAAAATCTGAGTTGAGGACTGAGGATGGGATGAGATCTGGGGATCTGGATTGGGGGGAGTGACCCAACACAGATAGATTTGGGACTTGAACAACGGTCTTATTTTGATACCCCTTCATTCCTCCAAGTATTCTCACAACCTCTTACCTGACAAAATGAGTCTTACACGGACTTCTGTGTGACACAGTGGATAGAGAGGCGGGGCCTGGAATCAGCCAAGACCTGAGTTCAAATGCAGCCTCAGATACTCACGAGCTGTGTGACCCGGGGCAAATAATTTAATCTGTTTGCCTCAGTTTCCTCTGCTGCAAAATATTACTTACCTACCAATGTTATCATGCTAATCAAGTGAAATAATTGTAAAGATAAATGTAAAGCTCTTAGCAGAAGTTCCTGGCACATGCTAAGTTCTATATAAATGTTAACTAGTATTAATATCTTCAGATGTTGGTGGTAAGTTTTCCTCACCACACTCCTGCAAAGTGTATACTGGTAATTACATAATTACACTGAAGTAAGAAGTAGTTGTTATGTAGTCATGTCCAACTCTTTTGATCCCACTTGGAGTTTTCTTGGCAAAGATACTGGAATAGTTTTGTTCTCCAGCTCTCTTTCCAGATGAGGAAACTGAGGCAAACAGGGTTAAGTGACACACCTAAGGTCACACAGCTAGTAAGTACCTGAGATGGGATTTGAACTTATGTCTTCCTAGTTCCAGACCCAGTTCTCTATCCCCTGTACCGTCTAGCTGCCTTGAAAACAGTAAGACCCGGCCTCCAGTCCTGGCTCTTACACTTATGGCCACATTGTTATGACCCCTCTAGGCTTCAGCTTCTTCATGCATTAAATGAGAGAGTTGGACTTCAGGCCTTCTCTGGTCCCTTCTTGTTCTAAATCTCTCATCCTGAATAACTGTCTTCCAGATGTTAATGAGCTGCTTCCCCTGATGTTCTTGTATTTATCAAATCAACAGGTGTTCATTAAGCACCTACTATGTGCCAAGGGGGCAGGGACTAAGGAAGACTTCTCCAGCTTGTTACAAGGAAGACCTATAGTAACTCCGCTCTCCTTCCTTGCTAAGAGCACTATGGCCTCCGTGAACCAGTCAGTGGCAACAGGCCTAAAAAGGAGGTCTGCAAGATATTACTGTCAAATTGTGAAATGAGCCTTCACAGCTCCATCTCCCTGGTCCCCTCTATAACATTGTCTATTTGTTGGCTATCATTTCTGGGTCTGTTCAGTTGTTTTGTTCCGGGTTTGGTGGGGTTTTTTTTTCCTATATTAGTAAAATGAAAATGTGCTAATACCATCTGGAATATGAGAAGGAAAAAAACATGGGCTCTGGATACAAAGAACAACCTTCCAATTTTGACAACTCATTCAGATCCTTCAAATAGAACCACAGAATTTCTGAGCTGTGTGGGTCCTCAGAGGTCATGGGGTGTAAACCAAACCTGATCAGGGGATCTCTTGTAACAAAGAGTAGAATGGTGATTGGTCATCAAGCGCCCTGCCCCTTTTGGGATTGTAATATAATCCATTCAATTTTTGGACTAGTCCAAGTGTGAGCAAGCACATCCTTGTATGAAATGGAAATCTGCCTCTCGGCAATTTCCACTCATTGTTTCTGGTCCTGCTCTCTGGAGCCAAACAAGCCAACTCCCTCTTCTGCACCACAGCCCATCAAATATTTTAAGACAGCAATTACTCTTATTTGCCATGTCAGACGTTCCTCATTCTTTTCCCAGAAGCACAGTTTCACAGATCCTGCCTAAGCAACATAGCCTTTATTTCTTCTTCCAGTCATACTTTCTTTTCTCTGTTCACTGATTGCCTTTTTTAGCGTGGTGCCATGGATTCAGTGTTGGAAAGTCAGGAACGCCTGAATTCAAATCCTGCCTCTGAAACTGTGTGACCAAGACATTAGACCATAGCCATTTAAACTTTCTAAAACTTAGTTTCTTCACCTGTAAAATAAGGAATATAATTTCTATGATATATAGTGTTTTTTACAAAACTCAAATTAGATAATGTATGCAAAGTGGTTGAACATTTATTATTAAACAATTTATAAAGCTCTAGGAATGCAAATACAAGAAGAAAGTCCCTGCTCTCAAGATTACATTCTAATGGGGGGAGACAACTCATAAAAGTCTTTTATCAGCATCTTTGTTCCATCATTTCCAGTTGTGTCTGACTCTTCCTGATTCCATTTGGGGTTTTCTTGGCAAAGATACTGGAATGGTTTGCCATTTCCTTATCCAGTTCATTTCACAGATGAGGAAACTGAGGCAAAGAGGGTTAAGTGACTTGCCCAGGGTCAAACAGCTAGCCAGTGTCTGAGGCCAAATTGTAACTCAGGAAGAAGAATCTTTCTGACTCCAGACGTGGCACTCTATCCACGTAAAGCTGCCCTTATGAACTTTTAGAACCGTTATTACCAGCCTTTCCATATTGATTATCATTTAATGTACTTGAAGAATGGCCATCCAGAGCAGTGAGCTGTATTTCTGATCATCATTAAGATTATTCCTTTTCCATTGCTTTACTTTCTTCCAACCCTAGTCCTGGTGCCCATGCCCATTTGCATGTTTACTTTAGGACCTAAATCTAAGGCATCCTTTTCAAGTTTTGTTCTATAGAGTCCCAAGATTCTAGGAGTTCCTGGAAAGAAGGAATGAGGATCATAGTAAACATAATTAATCTCCATCTACTCAGTCATACCAGCCTCACTCCAAAATTCACCTAGGATTTTAAATTTGTGAGGAATGACAGGCAAAACCATCTGTAAAGACGTCTGCCAAGGGGTTGGATATGGGTTGGAATTACATACACGTTTAATAAAGCCCTCATAATGCCCAACCAATTACTGACCTTACCCTTACCACTGTAGACCCATTTATTTTACAAATGAAAGGGAAAACAGCTCCTTCTAAATCTTTTTTGTATAATTTTTTTAAAACTTTATTTTCTTTTTTGCTTTTTTGGAGGGGGGAGAGGTAGGGCAATTGGGGCTAAGTGACTTGCCCAAAGTCACACAGCTAGTTTTTTGTTGTTGTTAAGTGTCTGAAGTTAGATTTGAACTCAGGTCCTCCTGACTCCAGGGCTGGTGCTGTATCCCCTGCACCACCTAGCCACCCCATCTTTTTTGTATAATTAGGGGATGGGAAGGGTTCGAAGGGTTTTGGGCAGAATTAAAGCTAATGACATTCAAATTTATACATTTTAACTAGTGACATTTTATTTCTATGGATTTAAACTTAAGAAACATAGCTCCACTTCTATTTGTAAGCATAAACAAATACAAATTGTTTTCAAAAGATATGCAACCAAAATGTTTGCTTTTAGAATATTGTTTATTTCTGAGGCACTTGATATACTTTATTCTTATATTTATTTTGTTGTTTTACAAAGCACCTCCACGCCACGATCCTATCAGTTAGATAGTTCAAGTGTGTTTATCTTCATGTTGTAGATAAGGAACCTGAGTCTCAAGTTAAGTGGTTTGCTCTTCCATGGTCACATAACTAGTAAGTGGCAGAGCATGGATTCCAACCCATGGCCTTGGATTTTGTGCACAGTGTTCTTTCTGCCACCCCATGATGTATAGACTTTACAGATCTTATTTCACCTTCTCTTAGATTTAATTTAACTTAATTTAACTTAATTAAATTAAATTTAAACATCCCTAAAGGAAGAAGGTAGAGTAGATCTACCATCACCCCTTATAATAGGGCACAGCTAGTACCATAAAGTGAGGAATCCAACCCTATTTCAGGTCTCTAGCCATTAGATTGTATGTCCTTATCTCCCAGCCTTTAGAGTTAGTTATATGTTCATACCTGGGTAGTTAGGTGGTGCAAGAGTAGAGTGTCATGTTTGGAGTTAGGAAGATTAATTTTTGTGAGTTCAAATCTGGCCTTAGATATTTATTAGCTACATGACCCAGAGCAAGTCACTTAACCCTATTTGCCTCAGTTTCCTCATCTGTAAACTGAGCTGGAGAAAGAAATGGCAAATCACTCCAGTATCTTTGCCAAGAAAACCCCAAATGGGGTCACAGAAAGTCAGACATGACTGAAAAGCAACTGAATAACAATGACAAGACATCTCTTTAGAAAGAGAGTGTGTGTATGATGGGGCTAGAAATCAAATCCACCTCCCTCACTTACTAATTGTATGCTAGGTGGCACACTAGGCTATGCTTGCAGTCAAGAAGACTTGAGTTCAAATCCAACTTTAGACGTTGACTAGCTTCTGTGATTCTGAGTAAGACATTTACCTTCTATCTGCCTCAGTTTCTTCATTGGTAAAAATGGGGATAATACAGCATTTTCCTCACAAGGTAGTTGCAAGGCTCAAATGAGATAATATTTGTAAAGGGCTTTGCAATCCTTACAACATGATAGAAATGCTGGCTATTATTGTTTTGCCTTGAAGAGTTCATCTAAGTTGTCTGGTCCTCCTCTATTAAAGAAAATGAAAACATGGATCAGATTTTGAGCATAATAATACCTGACCTATTAACTCAGTGGTTGTTTTATGATTGACAGGAGCAACTAGGCACAGCGGAAAGAACATTGATTCTAGAGTCAGAAGGCATGAGTTCAAATCTTACCCTTGATGCTTACCGCTCCTGTAACCTTGGGCAAGTCATTCAATCTCCATGAGCTTTTTACCTCTGTAAAATGAAGGGACCCCAAAGTTTCCTCTAGATCCATGACCCTAAATAGTCTACTTTGAAATTAAATGTATGATTGGAATTATATTGCTTGCCTTTTCAACAAGTGAGGGAGAGAATTCAGAGCTCAATTTTTTAAAAAGAATGTTAAAAATAAATAGAAATTTTTTTAAAAAAGAATGTGTTAGATAAATTCTAGGCATACATAGAGTTGTGGGTGGAATCAAGGTTAAAGTTGTGCCCATTTTCCAAGTTACCAGAAAGGTCAGTGAATCCTTTGTGAAATGGAATTGGCAGAAGAAAGCTCTCAAGAGAAAGCTTTCTGTTGTTTTATAGATGAGGGTCCTGTTGTGGGAGTATCTTTGAGTTTCACTGGCTCTGTCTGGATGTTTTGTTGCAAGCACTTTGCTTAACCGTGTGTGGAAATTGAAGTGCCAACAGTAGACTTTGAAGTTAACATCCTGTAAAGATGAATGGGAAGAAATAGCTGTCTGGTACTATCATCCAAATGTGGGCTCTAAAGGAAAGAACGGCACTGGTCTCCATGCCTCAAAAGCGGCTTTGCCAACCCAAACCAGAAAGGCTTTTATTCTTTGCAATTTTCTCTTTTAAACAAGCTAGTTATACCCAGGGAGGCTACATGGCATGGTAGATGGAGGCCTGGTCTTGGAGGCAAGAAAACCTGAGTCCAAGTGCTACCCCTGAATGTGTGGTACTTTGGTGCCTCCAGGCAACTAAACCCATTTATTACCAAAGGGTTTCTGAGCTACATCTCTGGAGGGAGGTGCCTTACTGGGAATTCTCGATGTGGATGAAATCGTGGCTCCCAATCTCACTCCCCCAAGACACAGTCAAACTGGTTAGGTCAACAATTCATAGTTTTCTAACACTTTGAGGCTTATAAAGGACTTTTTCTTCCCCAAACCCTGTGAATTGGAGGATTTTTGTGTTGTTGATTTTGTTTTGTTTCTTTCTAGGCCTAGATTTCTTTATTGGAGGGTGTTACCCATGAGAAAACTCCCTCTCCCACTGCAGATTCTGCAGCTTAGTCTTAGAGTTACCAGAAGCACTGAGGGATTCAGCAATGTACTCTGGATTACCCAGATAGCATGGACCAGAGTTAGTCTCGAACCCACATCTCCCTAACTCTGATACTGCCACTCAGAGTCTGTAACTATGAATCTTAAAACTCTCCATTAATGTGTTTAAGACTACTAAGCACCAAATGCAGGCATACTCTGATTTTTTAAAACATTTTCTTTTTCTTTTTTTTTTTTTTTTTGCTTTTTGGAGGGCAATTGGGGTTAAGTGGCTAGTTTTTGTGTTAAGTGTTTGAAGCTGGATTTGAACTCAGGTCCCCCTGACTCCAGGGCTGATGCTCTATTCACTGCACCACCTAACCACACCTATCAGTTTAGTTCTGACCATGAACTCCTCTTTCATATAGAGTTAAAAGAATATCTCTGCTTAATAAATTTAGCTGCCAAAATCAAGATGATCTTACCCTAAGTCCAGGCAGGGAAGGCAAAAGAAAATCTCAATTACCAATAATGTTATTATTCTGCAAGGGGTGATAATGAAAAATTCAGAGCCCCCACAAGATTAGATGCCAAATACCAGCTTAAAAAAATACATCCTGCCTACACATGCACACACACACACACACACACACACACACACTTTCTCTGTGAGTTGTGTTTGTAAATTCTCTGTACTTATTGCTAGATCAGTCTTTAATGAATGGATCTTTTCTGGCCTCTGCTCCATTCTGGCAACACATTTGTAGGTCATTTTCAATTTACATTCTTAAAAAATTTTTAAAATCTTTTTTGAACTTTTATTTCATTTTTAATGATCAAATATTTATTTTTTTTCTCCTTCCACTCTTCACCTGCACTGAAAAAAGTAGGAAGAAAAATACCCTTGTAACAAATGTGTATAGTCAAGCAAAACAAATTCTCACGTTAGCTGTGTCGAAAGCTCTGATCTCATCCTCCTCCTTGAACCTATCATCTCTCTATCAGGAGGTTAGCACCATGTTTCATCCTTTGCCCTCTAGAATTACCGTTGATTGTTACATTGACCAGGATGGTTAAGCTTTTCAAAGCCATTTTTTTCTTTAAACATTGTTATTAATGTTTCTCTTTCTCCTGGTTCTGCTCACTTCATTCTGCATCATACAAGTTTTCCAAGGTTTCTCTGAACCTGTCCTTTTTGTTGCTTACTACTTCATAATAGCTTTCTTAACTTATATTCAATTTAGTTCTAGCCTGAGCTTCTTCTTGGTCTCCACCAAGCAATTCCAAGGTGGAGATGGGTAGGTGTGAAATAGCACAGGGAACATTGAAGCCTGCTGTGCCCTTCCAGTGGAGATCTGGCATTAAAAACCTGCAGTTTAGCAAACCTGCTCAGGATTATTAAACTATCTTCCTAAGTGAAGCTATTTCCACTTCCTTTTGAATCCAGTTGATTTTTTTTCTTTTTCCAAAGTCTATCAGGTCAAGTTGTTGTCTTGACAGAGGTACAAGGAAACTGACTCAGCCTCCTGGCTATTACAGTGAGCAAGCTCTGCACTAGATAAGGGATGTAATAGTGTTATAATAACACTTCCTTAGCTACTTCACTATCCCCACCATTTATAGGTTTCCCAAATAACACCGGGGCTTAACAAATGGAAAACAACTATTGTGATATTAAGCAATATGTGCTTCCAACTTGTGTTTTTCCTCCTTCTTTCCTTCTTTGTTTTTCCAACTCTCAGCTCTTACCTCCTTTCCCCTCTTGCAACTCCACAATTAAATATGATATTACCTGTGGTCCTTTTTCCTTTCTAGTCCTTGCATGTCGCACCAGCTCTCCTCTGGCTAACTGCCCAGTTTTCAGTTATATAAGTATGGTTTGGGGTTTGTTTGTTTTAATAATAATTTTGTTATTCTCAAGTTGGACCTTGGCAGTCTAGTGATAGAGAGTCAGCCTCAGAATCAGGAAGACCTGGGATCAAGTCTGGATATTGGCTGTGTGACCCTGGCCAAGTTACTTAACCTCTCAGGCAATCCTCTAAGGCTATTAATTACTGTGGAGTAGATAATCTATCTTGGAGAAAGGAGTTTTCGTATCTGGATCTCCTTAAGCTGATGAAGTCACAGATCTGAACCAAAAAAAAAAAAAAAAAGAAAGAAAGTTGGACCTTAAGGTTCTGATGAATAACTTGTCAAATTGCCTCCCTGTTTATAACTCAGTGAACCCAACATAACATTAATTCAAAGGGGGCTTCTGATGGCAGTGATGCCACTCTGCCTAGTTACTGAGCAGACCAAAGTAGGTGACTTCTTATGATTACTCCAAGTCTCTGGTATTACATTACTGTTCTGATAATAATTGATCCCAACTGGAATAATGAAAATGCTGGTTTTAATTTTTTTTCCCTTAAGAAGGCCAAGAGGACCTAAAAGTTCACAGCCTTTCCCTTAGTTGCATTAAAACCAGTCTGCTGACATTCAGCAAGGATTTGTCCTCTGGGCTTCATTTGTTAAGAATGGGAGGAAACTATTTCTTTTTCTGAGTGGAGTTCCCAGGATAGAGAACTCTCTGTGCCAAGAACCAAAAACAAAAACATTCACTAGGAGATAGGAAACCCATATGCTTGCAATGACTTTGAATGGCCCAAAATACACCAGACAACTTCTCATGGTTTAGTTCCAAAGCAGTTTAATACTGAGAGTCAAAAAGAATAGTTTTTCTCCTCTTCCTCTTTGACTTGGAATTCTACAATGAAGGTTACTACAGAAATGTCCTGAGATTTAGAGAATGTCTTACTTTCTGGGAGATGAAGGTGCCCTTAGGCACCTTTATTATTTTATTTATGGTGCTTGGAACACTAGAACTGAAAGGAACTTGGAGAGCTGAGCATTTACCCAAATTCTCTAGGCTGGAAGAAGAAAGGGTTAGACTAATTAACCTTTAAGGTTCTTTCCAAATCCAGTGATCATAGCTCTAGCCAGGTAGATCTCAAGAACCAGCTAGTACACCCCCTTCTTTTTACAGAGGAGGAAACTGAGGCCATTGGGATTAAGTGACTTGTCCAAAGTAACATAGAAAGTAAGTATCCAAAGATGGGTCACTTGACTCCAGGTCTGGGGTTCTTTCCCCCATACCACATTGCCTCTTAATAAATAGCTCTTATACTCCCTTAATTCTAGAGAAAATTTAATCTAACCTTGAAGTGTTCTCAAAGTGTGCTCCAGGATACCCTGGGGGTCCCTGGGACCCTTTCAAGAGGTCCAGGAGGTCAAAACTGTTTTCATAATACTACTGAGATATTTTAATTTCTAATGTGATAAGTATCAATGGATACAAAGCCACAAAAATAAAACGCTTCATCATTTTTGAGATTATAAAGGGATTCTAAGACCAAAAAGTTGGAGAGCTGCTGATCTAAATCATTCAGCACCATTGGTGCCTATTTTTAAAGACAGAAATTCTATAACATCCCTTGGTTGATCCAGTGTTGAATTTCCTACTGCCAAGTAATTCTTTGTCCTAAATTTGTTACTACTGCTCAAGCTCACTTCCTCTAGTTCTTTCTTTATTCAAGATGGCTACCAACCTACTTATGGTTATTTTCTCAATGCTTAAGCTATTAAATTATCCTTTGACTTTCTCTTCATTAACTACATAACCTAGAATATCTTAACCTTTCTTCAGAGATCCTAACCATTCTGGTTTTTCTCCCAGAATGCTTTTCCATTTTCACACTCCTTTTCAAAGATAAAGACTCAGTCACAAAGTTACTGCAATCATGTTTTTTAATGCTGCAAGTGACTCATTTCTGGCATGGCTGCTCATCTGTGGCTTTAAGAAATGTAGCATGGGGATGGAGGTCGTGGGGAAGACCCAGACTTATACATACTCTAGCCTTTGTAAGGGGTATGGGCTCAAGAAGAAGTTACTGAGAATGCAGTCAAGCTCAACAGAGCTGGTTTATGTGACTTGATGGCTTTCTTCTGTTTTAACATTTTATGATCAAAAAAGTTTTCTCCCAAGACGAAGGTACAGAAAATCTCAGTACTGATCATTCTTTCATTTTTATTGTTTGTTGTTGTTGTTGTTATTCCTACCTTGTAGATCAGCCACAAGTTTCCAGCTGCTGTCCAAGTGGCTCATCAGAAGCCAAGACCAGGCCTGGAAAGGACTGTCCCACAGAAAAGGATCTATATTATTCAACAGCCTCGAAAATGTTGAACTGTGAAGTAAAATACAGATGTCTCTCTGACAACATGGAGCATTTGTACCAAAGCTCGCAGGTATCTCACCTTGAAAAAAGAACAAAGTTTTCCACAGATTCAAGCATACACATTTGGTAAAGAAAGTGGTTTTTTTGGAATTTCCCTTTTGACTTTGGACCACAAAGTATTTGTGAATGTAAATTCAGTGCCTTTCTCTGTATTTTGGTCAATGTCATAGTTTTGTACTCCAATAAAACTTTTTCCCACCATTATCTTATAATATGTGATTGTGTCATTTTTGCAATCATTATTATATAACCTCTTCCGACTTCATCTTCCAAGGCAGGATGTTCTCTTACTAACATTCTTTTTCACAGATTGAGCGATTGCTCAGAAACCGACAGAAAGAAGTGAAAAGGAAGACTAGATGATGCTTTCCAAAGTATAGAATGTTCCACAAATATACAAAGTACTGTCATTATTACAGCCATCCTTAATTGCGCAAGTTAATGAGATAGATCTTTCCAGTTTCCCAAACAAATATGTCATTCAAGTTTTCTCAGGAAGACTGAAGACTAAGGTTAACTATAGCCTTTTTTTTTTCCTTCACCTTCAAATCATGCAAGGACTTGGAGAGAATTATAGTGGCATCAGCCCATTTGCTCAGGATCCATAGAAAATTTATTACTCTGGCATTATAGGTTCCATGACGCTGAAGCTTACTGTAAGATGTGAGTTAGCAGCTTACGTTATCCATGCCAAAGATGGTGTAAAGCCTTATTTGAATTGACAGAGAGAACATGCCTCTTCTCCCTTCAATTTCTGTCAGCTTTGAGTCTACAGGGCAGGCATATCTCCTTTCTATACTTGTAAGTCAGGGACCAGAGATCAGGGGAAATGCACTGAACTGGAAAGAGCAATGATTTGGAGCTGGAAGGCCCAGGTTCAAAACCTAAGTCTTCTAGCCACTATATGAACTTAAGCAAGTCACTTAACCGTTCTAGGTCTCAGTTTCTTCATCTATAAGAAAGTCTAACCAGATGCCATTTAGGAGGCTTTCCAACTCAAAAATCTATGATCAGGTCACAATCAGATGGCTGTCCTGCCCCATTATTTAGGAAAGAGTGGACAACCATCCCTTACACACTCAAAACACAGAGATAGAAAGCCCAGTCCTATAAAGGGAGAAGATTTATGCCTAACATTCAATGTTATTTAACTCTTAGAAACCCCAGGACCTGACCAAGAGTAATGTGCCTCCATCTTCTCCCATATATCTCATAAATGCTCATGTGTATGTGTTCTCAAATAATATTCTCTAGGAAGAGAATAAATATGGACAATAAGGAAAGTTGGAATTAGTGGGCTTTTTAAAAAAAGTTTTAAATACATTTTAAATGACACAAAGTTTGGCTTTCCACAGGCAAGTCAGGATTTGTTCCAACACAAGTTGATGGTGCACTGGATTTGGAATCTGGAAGACTTGGGTCCAAAGGCTGCTTTGGATAATTACTATCTATTTTGTGATTCCATCTTTTTTCAATCCTGTCTGACACTTCCTGACCCCATATGGGATATTCTTGGAAAAGATACAGGAATGCTTTGACATTTCTTTCTCCAGTTTATTTTACAGATCAGGAAACTGAGGCAAACAGGGTTAAGTGACTTGCCCAGGGTCAATTAGTAAAGATTTGAGGCCAGATTTTAACTCAGAGACTGACTCCTGAATCAGAACTCTATCCACTGTATGACCTAGTGAAAAAACTGTCAGTACCATGACTAGGATCAAACCTAATGCTGAAGAAAAGCAGGGGAGTTGCTACAACCAGTTACATTGGACTACTCTTGTGACAACACATGGGGTGGCATTCTTGTGGATGAGAAAGAGAAGAAGGAGAAGAAACAGTTGTTATCAATGAGCAAAGTTCTAACTAGGCTGGCTGACTTTGCCCATTAGACAGTCCACTGGGTAAGATAAGACCTAGATGAGCTTCAGGGACAAGGGTTCTTATTTTTGTTTGTTTGCTTTGTTTTTCAAAGGCTAGGGATCTTTACTCACATTAGCAAACTGGCTTTGCTTAAGCCCAAACCCAAGAGCAAACCCATAAGGGAAGTGGAGAATGGCAACGAGGGGAGGGGAAGGGTGGAAGGAAGGTCACTGCCAACCTACTCTGGCAGAACCAAGAGATTCTAATTGCCACAATGTTTTCCCTAATCTTTTGGTCTCTGTTCTCTACCACTTTGTTAATGTGTGTGTGTTTATGCATGCATCTACAGATTCATATATATATACACACACACATATATACACACACACATACATATATAAATACATGTATGTCCATATATATAATTATACATACACACATGTATAAATAAAAACCTTCATATATGTATTTGAAAGTTTTTGTTACTTGGGATTTAGGATTAGGATCCTATAAGCATATGAATGTAAATGAATGTATTTGCTAGAAAATATGACAATCTATATTGGTAAATTGAGACCTTTGCTTTCCCTAACTTTAGAATCCTTGTGAAATTCTCCCTTCCTCTCCCCTCCTCCACACCCTAGGGCACCATTCAGTTGGAGAATCTGAGGGGAAATCACTAATTCCTTTAAGCAAAGACTCTATTGTTCTCTCCAGAGAGGCAAGCTCCAAGGTTTTTCCCCTTGGCTCAGCTCTACTGAAAGATGTGGAGCAAAAAATTCCTTAGCATACTTTGTTTGCTTCCACTTACCTACGCCATTTCATTATTTTGCCTTACATTCCTAAACCAGAGAGAAACCTCCTTGCTTCCAAAATTGTGATTGTTTTCTTTGTGGCACCCTAGTTCTCATAAATAATAGGTTTTGAAGCCTGAGAACAGATAAGAAAGGTGAATCCCTTGAACTCACTTTCACCATCAAAGTTAGCCAGTCACTGGCCTAGAATCCCTGGAAATTAGAAAAATGAAAACCTTTAATGTGAGTGGTATAAAGAAGGGAGTTTTGTAAGTCGCCTTGGGAGATGGGTTCTGAGATTCTATTCATTATTCCACCCTACTCCGCCCTATCTTCACTGCCACTAGCTGTCTGTGGTACTAACATAAGATGGGGTTTTGTGCTCATATCTTCTCCTCATCTCCCCATTCCTACCCCACTAACTGATCTGAAACAACAAGGTCCTGCACTGCCCATATTACTAGTGGAAATCCATCTCTGGTCCTGAAATTACTAATTAGGGTCATCATCCCTCTTCCTTCCCAACTATACCAGGGGGAACGACCTACTTTTCTATTTCCACATCGTCTTTCCTCTACTATCTAGTCTAAAACCCTGTGTTTCCAGATAACTGGTGGAAGTTCAAGTCAAGACCTTAGGAACATGTATTCTCAGCCATCCAAGACCCTTCAACAGATCTTGTAGCTTCTAAATTTTCATGCATGTGGTCTATTTCCTTCTCCCCTAGTTGTACCAGTTAATTTATCACAAATCATTCATTTAGAGGGCAATTGCCACTAAACATAGAAAGTAATGTAAACCTCACCCACGTTATTGGCAAAGACGACACAAAAGGGAAAAAGATAGTTATTGGAGAATCTATGGGAGAAGAAGCACACTCATGCATTGTTGATGAAGTTGTAAATTGCTTCAACCATTCTGGAATGAAATTTGGAACTATGCCCAAAGTCACTAAAATGTGCATAGCTTTTCCCACCAGCAGTGGCAATATCACTACTGAGCATATACCACCCAAAGAGATCAGACTGAAAGAAAGGACTCATACATAGAAAAATATTCATAGCATATAAATAGCAGTACTTTTTGTTTCTGTAAAGAACTAAAAACAAAGTAGATATCTGTCCACAGAGGAATAACAGAATAAGTTTTGGTGTATGAATATAATGCAATATTATTGTTCCATAAGAAGTAACAAAAAGAATAGATTCAGAGGAGAGATTTGGTCCAAAATCCAAAAACTATATATGTTCACATAAATGTAAAAGGGAAGACACATGGTCTGCCCAAGGTCTGCACATCAAGCCTTTATAGCTTGGCAGAACTTGCCACAGTTTCTGACCTAGTAGCATAGTCTGAAAGAACCAGGATCGGATCCACATCATGTTGAATCTTTGTATTAAGATTTGATGCTTTCTCTAAATAGAACAAAGATAATAGTGTTGGAACAGTGTTTCAACTTCACTTTGGGGAAGTTCATGAAGCAACCTTAGCCAAGCTCAGGAAGCAACCAGTATGGTATTGATGAAACCAAATATTGAGAATCAGTTTTTTTTTAAATTATCTATCTTTATTTATTTATTTATTTTAAATATTAATTTATTTTTCTCTTGTTTACATCATTCATTTCCACAAGACTTTGAGTTACAAATTTTCTCCCCATCTTTCCCCTACCCAACATCTCAAAACAGCCTTATTCCATTGTATCACCCCTCCCCCAATCTGTTCTCTCCTATGTCCTCCCCCTCGCCCCTCTGACTTTCCAGTAGGGCAGGATGGATCTCCCAACCACAGTGCCTGTATATCTTAATTTCCAGTTGGATGTAGTTAATAATAATAATAATTATTATTATTCTATGTGTATACTTTTAATATTTGATTATAGAACTTTAAATTCTAGATTCTTTCCCTTCTTCCCTCATTATCCACTCCCACTAGAAGGACAAGCAATTAAATACAGGCTGTACATGCGCAATTACACAGAATATCGAGACTCAGTTTATAAGAAGATTCTATTTGTTTAGAAACCCATGCTGCCCCAGGATCAAAGCACACTTTGTCAGGATACACTCAAAACCACAGCTCAAAAGCCCCCACCAATGTTCCTTTTACTAAACCACTAAGAGAACACATTAGTTCAGAACAAAAATATATTGACTAGCATAGCAAAGTAAATAATGGAAATTCTCTTCATATTCTTAAAAGTATACTTTTCATCCACAGATTCCTACAGCAAACCACCTCCCCTGCAGAATACCTTATAGTTCCTATCCCTTCCTACTGTCTCTTTTTGCAATAGAAGAACCCAAGTGGTTTATTGATATTTGCGGTGGATGGTCTTCCTGTCTCTCCAACACAGTGGGAAGAATAGTTCAGTCCTCATGGCAAGTGGTAGGAAATCTTGTTGCAACTATTAGAGTGCATTGGAAATCTTAGCACCACAGCTATGAAGTTTTGAAGTGGGCAACATGGCTTCTTCAGATGGGAATCACAGCTGAAGTGAAAATTTCCATTTGATCCTTCTCCCAAGGCTGCCAATATAGTCCTGAGAGCAACTGAAAGGAAAACTTGCTAGAGAAAGGACTCAGCATCACATGTCACCATCCTTAACATGCCTTTGCTGCTTCTTCTACACATGACAGAGGAGATTAGGTGCAGTGGCTATAATTATAACCACTAAGCCTCTTTCAATACTTTCCATGTTCAGACTTCTCATTGCTGTGTGCTCCCAACATGACCCTCTGGGGTATGACATTTAGAACCCTTTCTGAATTAGCAGAGCTTTCTGGACCCCAAAGCTTTGTGTAGGAGGAGTTATCCAGAAAAAAAAACCCATGGAGTCTGTTCCTATCTAGAAATGATACTTATATTTACAAAAGAGCCATTGGCCAGGATTCACATGAAAGAAAAAAATGAAGTGGTGACATATAAAATGGAGGAATTATTTTTTTTCATGTTTTGATATCTAGAATTAATTTCTCAAATCTCAGAAATTTAGCAGAGGCATAAGAAGAATTAGAAAATTCCTGTTAGAATGGGAAAAAATTAAAAATATCAGAGGAATGTTCAAGGGAAAGAAAGCCCTTCTTTTAAGAAGTCAGAGTGTGATGGGACATGTTAAAGAAAATTTATAAAGTTCGCAAGGCAAGGATCATAGCCAACGGTTTAAAATAAGAAAATAGACATTTCCAGATGCAAAAGCAACTAATGGAGAGGGCAGGTATAAAGGAAGTGAAGAAATTAAAACAGAAATGCCAAAAGGAAAAAAAAATGAGAGTTTATTTAAGAACGAGTTTGGATAGACTGAGTCAAAGAGACAGAAAAAGAAAGAGGTCAAGGAAGAATAAAAGCTCAGTTGATGTATACATATTAGAATATGCATGGAGAAGACGTAATTGAGGATTAAGAGAGAGTAAAGATAAAATGCCATCAAGAAATTTGTTTCTTAGAGAATTATATGAAGAGTGATAGCATAATGACATAATGGTTGAAGAGCTGGCCTCAGAAAGGAAGACCTAGATTCAAGTCTTGCCTTTGACACCTACTGACTTTGTGACCCTGGGAAAGTCACTTAACCTTTCGTTAATCTAGGTGACTCTTTAACTTGAATAGTAGAGAAGGTCAAGAGAGGGACAATATGCTGAACACGAAACAGAGGATGAAGAAACACATAATTTAAAGGCAGACAACACAACTTAACAAGAGAGAAGAATGATCAAGATGTTGAAATAGGAAAAGGTTTCCTAGGTCCAGTACACTCACAACTAAGAATTCAATAAGATTATTCAGGTCTTCCTGAGCAAAACTCTAGCTGTCATTTTCAAGAGCAGAAATTTAGGAGAGAGTTGAAATGACCAAGACAATGAAACACAGGGCGCTAATGATATTTTTATAATAAACTTTTATTGATATTTTTGGGTTTTCCTACTTCTTCCCACCCTCACCCTCTCTCTGTCTAGATTTTAGCTTAGAGATTTTATTACCAAAAAAGAAATTTAAAAAGGGAAAAAAAGTTCAATAAAGCTAAAAAATTTTTCAAAAAGTTATTTTCAGTGTTCTACACTGATGGTTCCCCCACCTCTATAAAGAAAGAGGCAAGTAGAAGGAGATCTCTTCTCATATATCTTTTCGGGGACCAAGCTTGGTTTCTGTCAAGTCAATAAGGATTTATCAAGCCTTTCTATGTGTGCTAAGTACCAAGAACAGAAAGAAAAGTAAAAATAGTCCCTATCTTCAGAGAGTTCACAATCTAATGATAGAGGAAACATGTAAACAATATACTGTATAAACTACTTTCAGGGAAAATTGAAGATAATCTCAGAGAGAAGTCACTAGTGTTCACATGGAATGGGAAAGGCTTCTTTCACAAAGTGAGATTTTAGCTGAGACCTGAAGCCAGGCAATTCAGAGAAGCCAGGAGAGGAAGACAAGGACAGAAAGCATCTCAGGCATGGAGGACAGCCAGTGAAATAGGAGATTGTCTTAAATCTGGCATGGGGAAACAAGGTTAGCCCCCTGAAATTCACTCCACATCCCGCTCTTTTCTTCCCTCCTCTCTCTGAAAGCTGTTCATTCAATGGCCAGAAGGTTGTGACCATATGATCCAAAACAAAAGATGTTTTTATTAAAACATATCCCCGATTCACATTCTCTAGTGGTCACAAATCCCTCATTTTTGAAATAGTTCTGATTTCAAGAGATATTTGAAAAAAAATTTGAAAAAAAAAGTCATCTCATTTGGGGGCTATGATGATCCCCCCCAGACCCATAGCTGGAGAACACAACTAACTCTTTAGTGGCTCAGAAACTGTTCCCTAACACTATGGGGAAGCTGCTGGTTTTTAGAAATGAACAGCTTGATTCAATTTCAGCCTGATTTGAACAGATGAAAAATGTCCCCTAGGCAATGATTCAAATTGTCACAAACAGTGAACAAATGGGAGACCTTTTATTGAAACCTACACAATAGTAAATTAAATGAGATGGAAGCACAGTTTTTGAAACACACAGTTGAGGGGTGAAAAGAATTCTGTGAAGCAAATTTTCAGGTCCATGTATCAAATTAGTTCCATGATTAATAAATTCTGTAACAGTGAATGTACACTATGTGGGTACTCTGACCAGGGCTGGTCCTATTCCATATCAAAGTCCTTGGCATGAGGCTCTCTTTCAAATGCTCATTTTTGTCATGCACACATCCAACATCACAAGGTACTTTATTATAATAAACACACTCCTTATGACTCTCAGAATACCCAGCTACCACTTCTCCTTGGGCCGTTTTTGGACTCTCCTGTGGATGGTGTTGGCTTTCTTGTCTGTCTATGAAATGATCTGATATACCCCCCAGTTCAATCATGATTCCACCCCCATCCAACTTGTTCTTCCTTTTGTCTCTTTATATCTCTGTTTCTGTGAATGAACTTACAAAGACATACTTAAAGATAATCTTTAATCGAAATAATAGAAATTAGTTAGAGCAAATTAACAGCTGAACATCCAGCCTGTACTTTCCCACAGCCCTAACCGAACCTTATTTTTGCTAATCCAAACTCTACTTGCTAACACCAGTCAAAGAGCTTCACTTACCAAATCAACTCCCAAATGGCAGGTAAGCCAAAAGGCGAAAAGTTCAGTATCTCCCCCCATGCTCCTACATTGGTTCCTAGCTGGACAAAGATTTGCCTAGAGCTTTTCATTCTCAACCAAACTTTCCCACTAGACTAGCTTCAATTAATGTGATAAAGGAATTCCAAGTGTTATTACTAGTCTACATGGTATGAAAAGTTGCAAAGGTAGGACAATGTCCAACATGGCTTATTTTTCAGGGAGCTGCTTCTACTTTCTGATCCTCAGTATTATCAGATGTATGCATTTAATTTGCATTTATGTACTTAGCAGGCCCAAGGAAGTTTCTCCCATTGGAACTGCCCAGCTATCACATTCATACCAAGGTAACTGGAGGGAGAAACTGACAGGATCCACCACTTACTACTTGTGTAACCTAGGACAAGGCATTTAACCTCTCATCAGTAAATTGAAGAGGTGAGACTAAATAATCCCTTCAAGCTCTAAATCCAAAACCCACAGCATATGGTGGAAGCATGCATCAGTCATTCTTACTAACTAAAGCCTTCTGTCACCCCAAGTTATTCAGGTCCTTAACACAAAGAAATTTAATGTAGCACAGTTACACAAAGTTCCAGAGGTAAGTATGACCACGATATATGCATAGTTTTGTACCATTTGGAGGAATGCAACCATAAGGGAATTTAAAAGATTTGTTTTAACATGGATAATGAGAAGGCAATGTGCTTGGAAGAGGTAACGCTCTTTCTCCCTCTAGCTGCCTTGGTGTGAATGTGATAGCCGGGCAGTTCCAATGGGAGAAACTCTCTTCATCATTGAGCTTTCATTCTTGTGTCTATAGAGGAAATCTTTTGCTCAGAACTGGAAGCCTTTTCTCAGTGGGTTGTGGAAGAAACTTGAGAGTTATTACTGTCCTTCTGTCATCATTTTAGGGAAGTTTTTGCTTATTCAGATAAAGAGGTGGGTATAACAGCTGCCTTTCCTGATTCATTTCACAAAAATGGAAATGGAAGTGAGAAGAGCAGAATTACATCTGATCCTATTACTTTAATCTGGATTCAAATTAAATACAATTTTCATTTACATTTCATACTTGACTAAAAGGCCACAATTCTCCAGGCTTTTAAAGGTGAAGTTCAGAAGGCATGTTTGCTTTCTAAAATACTTTTAGTTGGTTTGAAGTACAAAGGAAGAAAGTGAGTTAAATAGCCTTTTATTTCTACTCAGAGGTCTAATGATAGAGTAGGTTGGCATCTGGTTTTACTTAGCTTTTCATTACTTGTTCTTAAAGTAATTCATTGGGGGGGGTAGAATTTCTTTTTTTTCTTTGCCACCCCTTACTCCAAATAATAGAAACCCAGCACTTTCAAAGAAGGTTAAATGTGTAACTGGTACCATTCATTCCCTTCATTTTTTCACTTGTCACTCACCTCTCAACCCCTTGTAATTTGGCATCTGATGAACCACCATAAACACGCATAAACATATGGGCTAAGCATGATGGGACTTCTGGAGGGGAGAGAGCATTCCCATTGCATTTTCCCTTTTTCGGGATACTTTCTCTCCCCCTAGATTTTCATGACATTTGTATCTCATGGGTCTCTTCTTATCTATTACACTGACTTTTCTTGGTCTCAACTACAAGATGTTCATCCATTTCCCACTCTCTATATGTGAGTGTATGCCTTGACTCTCTCCATCACTTCCTTCTCTTTTCACTCTAATATTCTCTTCAGTGAACTCACCCCTAGATTCAACTATCACCTCTCTTCAGATGACTCTTAGATTTATATACTCAGTCCTCATCTTTTTCCCTGACTTCCAGGCCTGAACCTCCAACCATCTGTTGGACCTCTCTACTTGGAGGTATCTCCAAAATCAACACATTCAAAATTGGGTTCATTATCTTTCGCTATAAATCCTTCCTTCTCCTAACTTTTATATTTCTGTTGAGAGTATCACCAGTCTCCTACTGATCCAAGTTTGCAACCTAAGAATCATCTTCAACCCCCCTCTCACTCACCTTATATATCCAATAAATTGCTAAAATTCGTTTACTCCACTTATCAATTCTATGCCTTTTGCATCTACCCCTTTCTCTCTATTCACATTGTAACAGCTGCCCTAATCCAGGATATAATCACCTCTTGCCTGAACAATTTTAATAGCTTTCCAATTGTTCTCCTTGTCCCCAGTCTCTTCCTCCTACAGTCCATCATCCACACAACCACCAAACTGATATTCCTAAAGTACAAGTATAGTCAAGTGACTCCTCTACTCAAGAAGCAAGCTTCGGTGGTGTCCCATTGCCTTTAAGATAAAGTATCTGGGGAGTACTGCCCCTCCCAGGGCTCTCATACTTATTATACATACATACATACACACACACATACACTCATGCATGCATACACACGTACATACACACATACACATATGCATACATACACATACATACATACACATGTATGTATGTATTTAACAAATCCTGGAGTTAGCTATCTGTGACTATGATGTTATATTCCCCCTGTAGAAGGTAAGCACCCTTGAAAGATTGCCCCACTTTTATATTTGTATCCCCAGGGCCTAGTACAGTATGTGGCACAAAATAGGCACTTAAATAATGACATCTGATTGATTGAAGAGTTTTAAATTTCTAAAGGACTATAAATTTCCAAAGAATCATTAAGCAAAGGATTAAAATACATCTTAAAGCCTTCAAAATCAGAACCTTGTTATTTTCCTGTCTATAGGGAGCTCAGTATTCTTGTAATGAAACTTAGCCTAGTTTGTGTTTGCACAACTGGAGATCTATAACACAATAGGAGACTAGTGGCAGTGTGGTGCAGTGGAAAGAATATTGGTTTGGGAACCAAAAGTCTTGGGTTCAAATCTTGACTCCTCCACTTGCTACCCATATGAATTTTGGCAAATCATTTCATATCATTTTCCTCCTATGTGAAAAGTGACAAAAGAGGAAAGATGACCTCTAAGGTTCCTTCCAGATCTAAATCTGTTACCCCATATATTCGAGTCAATAATATATGAAGTGACCTGTTTTTATCAATAGAGGCAATCTCTTCATTCCTTGATGGATAATATTCATGAGGTGCCATTGGCCAAAAAAAGAAAAGAGTCATTTATTGGCCAACCTTTTCACGATAAGCTTAAGCTTAGCCAGCAAACAATACACATACATGTGCATGTGCACATGTACACACACACGCACACACAGCTTGCACTCAACATCTTTACATC
Source organism: Pseudocheirus occidentalis (assembly GCA_028646575.1). Classification (NCBI taxonomy): domain Eukaryota; kingdom Metazoa; phylum Chordata; class Mammalia; order Diprotodontia; family Pseudocheiridae; genus Pseudocheirus; species Pseudocheirus occidentalis. The sequence continues at coordinate 166,615,008 of CM053596.1, forward strand.
TTGGTAGAGCAACTTTGGCAAACCCAGAGTCACCTCTATGCCATGACAAGGAACAGGAGGAAGGCTTGATGCACTAATCGATAGGATCCTAAATTCCAAGTTTTACGGGTCACTTAATCAGAGAATCATAGATTTAGAGTTACAAGGGACCTTCAAGCAAGTCTAACCCAATCAGCTTTACAGAAAAGGATACTGATGGGGGCAGCTAGGTGGCATAGTGAATAGAGCAATGGCCCTGGAGTCAGGAGGACCTGAGTTCAAATCCAGCCTCAGAAGCTTGATCACACTTAGTAGCTGTGTGACCTTGGGCAAGTCACTTAACCTCAATTACCTTGCCTCCCCCCTCAAAAAATAAAAAAGAAAAGGAAACTGAGGCTCTGAGAGGTTAAGTGACTTAGCCATAGCCACCCAGATAATAAATATCAGAGGCAAGATTTGAGCCCAGTCCCTCATGCCTCCTAGTCTGTCACACCATTCAGCACATCAAGCTGTCTCTCCACCCAAACGACAAATATAGTACATGACAATAATCACAAGACCCAAACATATGCTAAATGCTGCGTGTCATTAATTATATTTCATTATGTTTCTGAGATATCCTGAAATTGAAGACCACTCAATTAAATGAGTTTTTATTGCCTATTATGCATCTAAATTTTCTAATAAGTTCACTTGCTCATCTTTTCACCCTCCTCTTATTTCACAGCCAACATAAGGACAAATGGTGCCTTTGGAAAGTTTATTTTTAAACAGGTGGAGGTGGATATAAACTGCCAGTTGAGACATTTTTGTTTGTTTTTGGTTGGTTTTCCAGATGAAAATTCAGAACATTTTTAAAAATTTGGTACAAATTGTCTAGCTTTTTAAGTCCTCAGTGAAAAGAATAAAATTTTCAAATCTTGTTTTCATTTATTCTGGGTCAAATAGAGTGTCCATCAAAGAAACCAGACCATCCCAGGGAAGCCAGATGTACTCCTTGGGCTATCCAGTCAATCACAGGTGAATGATTTTTTTTCTTCCATAGCAGTCTGTGGAAGATATATAGCAGTATATCCATGTTGGTTGCTAGTGAATCTGTACACAGTGAGTGAGGCGCTTTTCTTTCTTAATGACTTTCAGCACCTGGCCCAAAGTTCTCTTGTCAAACAAGCTGAAAGCCGACTTAATGCAGCTTGAGAATTGAAACTAAATATTTGTGCGTGGTCTGAGAGAAAGGCAATCAGGTTGGCTGCTGCAGAATGTCTCTAGACTCATCACCACAAACGGTGTTGAAAATTGTAACATGGCTATCACGCTTTTCCAGATGTCAGCTGGCTTGGAAATCCCACAAGGACAGCTTCAAGATTTACAGGGGGGACTGTGAGCTCTTTGAGAGTGGGGACTGGTTTTTGCCTTTCTTTGAGTCCCCAGGACTTAGCTCAGTACCTGGCATAGGTGCTTAATAAATGTTTGTTGACTGATGGACTGATCAGTGGATCATAATCTCTTCTTTGGAGAAAGTTGCATTCCACCGGAACTGTATCCAGATTTACTAGAGACCTACTGCAAGGTGCTTGCTTTGGAGAAAGAAAAAAAAGGGACAGAAAGAGAGAGGAAGAAAGAGAGACAGACAGAGACAGAGACAGGGACAGAGAGAGACAGAGGAAGGAAGGGAGGGAGGAAGGAAGGAAGGGAGGGAGGAAGGAAATAAGGAAGGAAGGAAGGAAGGAAGGAAGGAAGGAAGGAAGGAA
>CM053596.1:166617237-166633510 GCA_028646575.1 Pseudocheirus occidentalis
TACAATGTGAAAAAGTTTGCAGATCCTATACATGATTGTATGCCACCATGGCAGGGGTGAGGGGAGGGGAGGAAGGGGAGAAAAATCTGAAACTCAAGTGACTCTGGAACAGAATCTTGTAACCTAAAAGTAAACAAACAAGTCCATAAAATTTAAAAAAAAATTAAGTGTTTCAAGAGAAAGTGAAAAACTGAATCAACACAAGGAGGAAAGTGATTCTAAGACTTGCAAGAAACAGGGTTCATCAAAGTCAGGGCATGGAAAAAGAAGGAAAAGAAATTAAAAGCAATTTAAATCGACACACTGTAGTTATGAAGCTCTATTGGGATAGAATAAGAAATATATAGAAATGCTCTTGATACTATAAAATTTATGAACATTATTTTAAACTTCATTCAAAGAAAAAAAAAGGACAATAGCAGGATAGACTTAGATTTCTATGCTTATAGAGCTATAAACTTCACTTGAGATGTTTGTGTGAGATGTTTTATTTCCAAAAGGAAACCAATTCTCTTTTCTGCTAAAAAAAAAAAAAGCCCACGTTGTAAACAAGGAATTTGCATAGAATTCAGGAGTCAAAAAAGGCAACAAAGATCTAGGACAGGTTGAAAAGGAATTGCTGCTCAATCCTGTCCAACTTTTCCCAATCCCACGTGATGGTTTTCTTGGCAAGGATACTGGAGCGGTTTGCCATTTTCTTCTCCAACTCATTTTACAGATGAGGAAACAGAGGCAAACAGGGTTAAGTAACTTGTCCAGGGTCACAGAGCTAGTAAATGTCCGAGGAAGGATTTGAACTCAGGAAGACGAAACTTTTAGACTCCAGATCAGGCTCTCTTTCTATTGTGCTACCTAGCTGAAAAGAAATGAAGTACAAATAATCAAAACTGATATTCCTTTGGACAGAGCACCTGCATATAACGGTAGGATTGTCCATTTGGATAGAGAGAAGAGGAGGAGGAGGAGGAGGAAGAGGAAGAAGAGGAGGAAGGAGCAGTATTGCCCAACTGGAACTGACTGGTTGGATCCCCAGAAGGCAGCTATTACTACTCACAGATTGTTTGTCCTACATTCTCAAAGAGGACCCATGACATCAGGATGGTGATGTCTTGATTTGCAAGTGAGTTAGATTTAAGTGAGGAAGAGCTGTGCAGAGTCATCAGCCTCATTTTCTCCTCCAGAGCCATCAGAGTCCAGAGGCAAGACATAGGCAAAGAAAACTGGTGATGAAAAGGAATAGCCCAGTGAAAAGGGAATTTGCAAAAAGAGAATTTATCTTTTTAGATACAGTATGGTCCAGTAGACTAAAGAGACAATTTTAACCCAGAGGATTGGAATTAGAGTTGAGATTGCTTATGTTTTTCAAGCTTCATTGCACAGATTTTTTTTTGTAGATTCTGGAAAAGTGTAACTTACTGATAGTCATAAAGCTTCAAGGCATCTTAAACGTCATCTTTGTTGTTCATTCATTTAGTCTAATCTAACTGTTTTCTTGGCAAAGATTCTGGAGTGGTTTGCCACTTCCTTCTCCAGTAGATTAGGCAAATAGAGGTTAAGTAACTTGGGCAAAATTACAGAACTAGTGAGTGTCTCAGATTTGATTTGAATTCAGATCTTCCTGACTCCAGGTCTAGTGCTGTATTAACCGAGCTCTGTTCAACCTAGCTGATCACTATCATCAGCATTCATGAAGTAAGTACCTACTATGTGCCAGGCATTGTGCTAAATTCTGATGACAAAAATAAATCCAAACGCCTGGTCCCTGCCCTCAAGGAACTTACATTTTTGTTGTTGTTGTCATCATTCCTTCTCAAAGAGAACCAATGAAACCAGGAGGGCAATGTCTTGACTGGCAAGTGAATTGGATTTAAGTGAGGCAGAACTATGAAAAGTTGTTAACTTTACTCTTTTCTCCAGAGTCAGCAGAGTTCAGTGGGAAGATATAGTTCACGATGACTGGTGATGGCCTAGGCTGAAGTAGGAGACATTGGCCTTTGTTTTTGTTTTTTATTGTTTAATTTGTTTATTTTTAGTGTTCAACATTCATTTCCACAAGATTTTAAGTTACAAATTTTCTCCCCTTCTTTCCCCTACCCCCCACTCCAAAAGAGAGATCCTATTGAATTCCCCTTCCTCAATCTGCTCTTGCCCCATGTCCCTTAAGACTTTGTGGTAGGGCAAGATGGATTTCTGTACCCCAGTGCCTGTATATCTTATTTCCTGGTTGCATGTAATACACACATACATACATATATATTTTTTAACATTTTATTTTAAAACTTTGATTTCCAGATTCTTTCCCCTCTTCCCTCATTACCCACCCCTACAGGGAGGAAAAGTGATTCAATGTATGTTATGGATGTGTAGTTATGCAAAACATTTCCATAGTAGATATATTGTGAAAGACTGAGTATATTTCCCTCCATCCTATCCTGCCCCAACTTATTCTATTTTCTACTTTGACCCTGTCCCTTTTCAAAAGTGTATGCTTCTAAGTACCTTCCCTCCTCAATCTGCCCTGCCTTCTATCATCCTACCTCTTATCCCGTTCCTCCCTAATTACCCAATTTAATGTGTATGTTATTCCCTTTGTAAGCCAAATTCAATGAGAGTAAGGTTGACCCATTCCCTTTCGCCTTCCTGTTCTTCCTTTCCATTATAACAGTTTTCTCTTGGCTCTTTTGTATGAGATAATTTACCCTATTCTATCTCTCCTTATCTCCTCTCATTATATTCCTCTCTCACCTCTTAATTTTAATTTTTAGATATCATCCCTTCCTATTCAACTGATCCCATGCCTTCTGTCTATGTATACATGTACACATATATACACACACTCGCATATGTACTTGTACACACATATATCCTCCTATATAAACATATATATATGTATGTGTGCAGATATATACACATACATATATATTCCTTTCTACTATCCTCATACTGAGAAAAGTCTCATGAGTTACAATTATCATTTTCTCATGTAGGAATATAAATAGCTCAATTTTAATAAGTTCCTTATGATTTCTTTTCCCTGGTTGCCTTCTCATGCTTCTCTTGCTTTTTGTATTTGAAAGTCAAATTTTCTATTCAACTCTGGTTTTTTCATCAAGAATGCTTTAAAGTCCTCTATTTCATTGAATAACCATATTTTCCCCTGAAGCATTATACTCAGTTTTGCTGGGTAGGTGATTCTTGGCTTTATTCATAACTCCTTTGACCTCTGGAATATCATATTCCAAGCCTTTTGATTCCTAATGTAGAAGCCACTAGATCTTGTGTTATCCTTATTGTGCTTCCACAATACTGAAATTGTTTCTTCCTGGTTGTTGACTCTCTTTTCATGGTTTTCTTGCATCATTCTCATTTCTCTTCCCAGTTTTTCTTCCATTTCTCTTACTTGATTTTCAAAATCCTTCTTAAACTCTTCCACAGTCTGTAACCAATTTATATTTTTATTGGAAGCTTTTGATGCAGGAGTTCTGACTTCATTGTTTTCCTCCCATTCCATGCTTTGATCCTTTTTGTCCCCCCAAAAGGATTCTATGGTCTGTTTGTGCTTCCTCATATTGCCAGTCAATTACTTGACTTTTGAGCTCTTTGCCACGATAGAACTCTGCTTCCAGAGAGGAGAGCTTTGTCCCAAATCACTGAGGTTTTCACAAATGTTGTAAGAAGTCTGAGGAGGGAGCCCTGTCTACAGATACCACACTGGCGAATTGGTGTTTCTCAACCCAGGACAACCACCCAAGAAAGTGACCCAGATCCAAGCATATCAAAGCAAGAGTAGTTACCCTCTGAATGCTGGCTTGGTCCCCCTAAAATCTGTAGGCCAGGAGCTCCTGAGGCATCCATGTGGCAAACACTGCAGCTGCTGCTCCTCTGCTACCTCTCACCATGGGGGCAGGGGCTGGACCACGCCCTTGCTTTCCAACAGAGTTCTTGACTTATCTTTTACTTTCTTTTTGGTATTTATGGGTTGAAAAGTCTGGAAACCACCACAGCTGCTGGTGATTCAATCTCCTGAAGTCTGCTCTGGCCACTGATGCCTCTCTAGTGCCAAAACTGTGTGGTTCACATGTGACTGTGCTCTGCTCATAGCATGCTGCTATGGACCCTTCCTATTATCCTCCTAGGCTGCCTTCAGCGGGAGATTTGTTTCTCTCTGTCACTTTGTGGGTTCTGTAGCTCTAAGATTTATTTAGAGTCATATTTTATAGGTATTTGAGGTGGTTGTGGGGGGAGATCACAGAATTTCCTGCTTTTGTACCTTGGCCTTTTTAAGATAAGGTCTTTCCCAGGTCTCAGTTTCTCTGAGTGAACCCCCATTCACATTCAGTAATTAAAGGTTAGATAAGAATTGAGGCAAAAGATGGCCTAGCTTACTTTCCCAAAAGAATCACTCTGGGAGGGGAAGGTCCTCAAAATTTCTGGCTAGAACAGAAATAATTTACACTCACTCTGAACCATTACAACCAAACAAAAAGCAAATGAGGCTTGAGTTGGGACCTATTACTGGCCAATCAATGAAAGCCAGAGTGATCTGGGTTTAAAGGCATAGCCAAATAGCTCTATTTGAATGACAATGGACTTTATCAAAGTCTGGTTTACCAGAGCTATATTTCAAGAAATAATAAATGAAAGCTATATGAAACAAAATAGTTAATTGTCTCAATTTATTTTTTAAATAATAGATTAAATAGAGGGAAAAATCTCACCCCTAAACCCCAAGTATAAGTGATCAAAATTTATATTTCTTTGGACAGAGCACACATATATAAGGGTATGATTCCCCAAGTGGACAGAGGGAAAAGAGGAGGAAAGAGAGGAGGGGTAAGGGTGAGGAAAAGGAGGAAGAAGGGAGAGCAGCATTTCCCAGCTGAAACTGACTAGTTTGAACCCCAGGCAGCAGCTACAACTACTCACATTATAATAGGGGAGCCAACATGCAAAAAACTTTGTACATACGATATATACATATACATGTACATGTACATGTACATGTACATATACATATACATATACATATACATATACATATACATATACATGGTTATGAAGGCAATTTCAGAGGGAAGCAGAAGTATGCTGGTAAATGTTCAGTAACTGGGCTATCCAGGAAAAAAAAATGGTACCCATGACATATTTAAAGTTTAATCTGTATTGTTAATATTTCTTTCATCATTTTCTTAAGCCTAGATAATCAAAACAATAAATCAAGCCCTGAGTTGAGGCTTTTGCAGATTTCTGAGGTATACATGTTCAATTAAAAATTTAACCATCAGCTCTTGGAAGCCTATTCAAGCTCCAGCAAATCCCTGGAGGCAAGACCTAATAATGGCTTAGAAGAGAGTCTTCTGGAGAAAGTGGGATCTGAGCTGAGTCTTGAAGGAAGTCAATAGGCTACACTGGGGAATATCAGAGAAGGGACAGAGAGGGTCCTGCTTGGGTAGAGGGTGGATGGAATGGAGATAATGGGTGCCAGAGAGAAGGCAGAACTGCTCAATCCTTAATTTGCTTTTGTTTTCTCTGCTCAAAAGAATGATCTTGGACTGGAATTCAAGATAAGTAAGGCGATTTTAACAAAGTATTTGACAAACCTCTCATGCTACTCTTATGCAGGAAACAGAAAACTGTGGACTACGGTCAGTCAGATTCAGATTTGGTTGAATGACTGGACTCAAAATGTCTGACTATTTTGATATTAACTTGAAAGGAAGTCATCAGTAGAATGGCCCAGAGTTCTGTGTTGTTTTTAATTATTTGCATAAATTTATTATTTATATTTATATTTAGGACTACCATTTTTATATTTATATTTATTTACATAATACATATCATGCAAAATTTTTATCAATGACTTGGATAAATTCATAGGTGGCATTGTTCATAAAATGTGTAGATGCCAGAATGCTGAGAAGGATAGCTAACACATTGAATGACAAGCCTAGAAAGATGGTGACAGGCTGGAACCATAAAGTGAATCTAAGAAGATAAAACTTAGTAGGAATAAATGTAAAGTCTAATATTTGAGCTCAAGAAATTAATATTACAGGTACAAAATGGGAGAGATTTGGTAAGATAGTTGTTCAAATGAATTCCCTGGCCTAGTGGAAAGACTTTGGAGGTATAGGACCTGAGTTTGAATCTTGACACTGCCACTTACCAATTTTGTAACTTTGGGTAAGTCATTTCACCTCTCTAACCTTCAAGTTCCTCATCTGTACAATGAGACAGTCAGAATAAATGACCTCTAAAGTCTTTTCCAACTCTAGATAAATGATCCTATAATCTGAAAAAAATCGTGAGGATTCAGTAGAATCCAAGCTCAATGTAGTGCAGCTAGGTGATACGGTGTATAGAGTACCAGGCCTGGAGGCAGGAAGACTCATCTTCCTAAGTTCAAATTCAGCTTCAGATGCTTACTAGTTGTGTGACCCTGGGCAAGTCACTTAACCCTCTTTGCCTCAGTTTGCTCATCTGTAAAATGAGCTGGTGAAGGAAATGGCAAACTGCTCCTGTATCTTCACCAAGAAAACCCCAAATGGGTCAGACACAACTGAACAATAACAACAAAAGCTAAATATAACTCAGTTGTGTGGGATAGGAGCCAAAAACAAAACAAAATGAAACCCAACTATAATATTCTATTTGGTTTTATTAAGAAGAGCAAGCTCTTCTGGACTAAAAAGGTGATAATCCTGCCATACACTGTCTCAAAGCTATAGGAAACGAAAATTAGATTTGTTCTGTCTGGTATTAAAGCATTAGGAAAATGGAAATAAATTTCAGAGAGGTAGGTTTAGTCTAGATGGAAGGAAAGCCTTCCTAGGAATCAGAGCTATCCCAAAGTAGAATGGACTATTCTGGGAGCTAATGGATTCCCCATCACTGGTGGTCTTCCAACAGAGGTCAGATGACTCTTTGTTGAGTGTGCTATAAAAGGGTTGTTGATCAGCTGTGTTTTGTACTAGATGGCCTCTGAGGTCTCTTCAAACTCCAGATTGGGAAGAGAGTCAGGTAATAGATAAGTTTAAGTGGGAGCATCTCCCTAGTTCTACTTCTCATATGGTCCTTCAAAAGTTCTTTTATTTATGACTATCCTCCTTTCTTTAAATAGTTCTCACTCTTATTACATGATTCTTAGCCTTAATCCTTTATAAGTACCCATCTTTAAAATAATAGCTCTATAAAAGCTATCACAAATTTCTCTTTTCTTCCTAAATAATTATTCTGTATATACACATCCTGCCAGAAGGTCACATTCTTGATGGTAACTATAGTATTTGTTCAAGGATATATGAAAATGTTCATACCTCGTGGTTTCTAGAAGAGTATGTCCTATTGACCTACTTCTAAGAGAGATGTAATTTCTAGCAAGGAACGGATGATCCTGTAAGCTGTGCAAAAGAGTCTTTGTACTGTTTCTCATTTTTGGCAAATAGTTTATCTTGATATATCAAACTGAAGTGAGAGTTATTGCCAGAACATAACCTACTTCTGATTTGTAAAACAAAAAAAATAATACTCCTAACCATTTTGAAAACTAAGAAAAAAAGGGTAACCTTGAAAACATTCAATTCAAAACTTCAGCTGATTCCTCCCTAAATTTCCTTTAGGGTTATTTATGGGAATAACATAAAGATCAGAGGCTCAAAAGACTCTTAAAATGATCAGTGGATGAGCCTGAGACTTTGAACCCATTTTAGATGGAATGACCGAGAGGAGAAAAGGCCAAAGCTCCTTAAAACCACAAAAATTTAAATTACCTTTTGAGTAAGTAGAGAAAACAGAAAGGAAGGACAACGTGAACTCTGAGTCTTCTACATTAAAAGAAGGAAAAGAAGATGTAAGACAGATTGACCTTTGGGCTTATGAGTTTAGCATCTCTAGTAGTATCCAGACGACAACTGACTTTAAACGTGCACATTGTTAGAAACCTTAATTTAGTGCATGTTTGAAACATTCCAATATAAAACCAAAAGGGAGGGGGCATCAAAGGGCCAAATAAATCCACAAAAGCATGGGAGTTTCAGAAATCACTGGACTGGATTTTATCTCTTTATCTTACTCTTATTTGTCCATCAAAATGCAGATGAGATCATAAAAAAGTCAAGGCCAGGACACCAATCCTTTCACGGGCATGACAGAACAAATTCTCACTGTCCCTTTCAAAAGCCACATTTTTTGGATGTGTTAAGAAAGGGTTAACCAAAGGTGGTAGGGCAGGTTCTTGGAGAATTGATTTATCAGTTATGCACATTCAGGGACTCAGAAGCCAGATGTCTATCTAATGTCCTGTGTTTTCTGCCTGAAACACCCAGTAAAAAAGAGTTGGGAGGTACTTCCAGGGCTGGATGTATGGCGACTGGGTGTGGCAAAAGGTTAATTGACACTTGAATCAGAACCATCTTGGTGGTGAGATGAAAGGAGGAAAAAAAATCATTAAAAGTTGAACTTCCTTTGTCCTATTGTATTTCTTCTTTTTTTTTTTTTTTGAGATTTTCTTCCTTCTTTTATACTTTATCTTTTCTCCCTGATGGTTTCCCTGCCCATGGAAACTATAGATATTTATCTTCCTTCATGGCCAACTCTAATATTCACTGTGGAGAGGAGTATAGAGATAGATAGATAAATAGATAGATAGATAGATAGATAGATAGATAGATAGATAGATAGATAGATAGATATTTAGAGATAGATATAGATATATAGATGGTACATGGAGAACATCTATATAAAAGCACATGCAACACTATCACAAGAAACTATGAGACCCCTAACTAAAAACCAGATTCTGTGTTCAGTTCCTAGAGAGGAGAAACAATAGGACTGATTACTGCAGGATATAACATTTGTTCCCTGCTGCCTTTAGCTCCACAGACACGAGATCTAGCAATGGCCTAGAGAGAAGTCATTAAGTAAACAATCTTTTCCTAGGAAGTCCACACTCAGCAAGCTGGACAGACTGGTTTGGTCAATTTTCCCTCAGGGTTGAGGATGTAGTAAAGATTGGGTAATAGGGCAGAAGTGTTATGAGGCTGAAGACACATTTGGAAAGTCCCACTGGAACGGACTATTAAAAAGTCAAATTTAGAGTGGGACTTGGTCCAAGCCAGAGAAGAAATGACTTTGGATACATGCTAAAAATGTGTTAAACCTTTCTTTAATCAGTGGCCTAGACAATGGTATAAGTTTAAATTGGGGGCCCTGAAGCTAAAGTTTCATAAAGAGTTCTTTAACCCTTGTTAATAGGAAAATGAACAGAGGAACCCTCCTTCTGGGGATTTCCCTCAATTATGTCTTCATGGGCAATGCTTGCATTCCTGGTGAATGTTCTTTTCCCCAGGAACCTCTACTTTTATCCTCATCTCCACAAATCCAGTATACTAGAGTAGTTCAAAGTGCCTCATGCAAAATTTAGCTGCTCTGTTCTTCAGAGGAAGATTGGATGAACTCTTGGTAGCTATACAGTGGAGTAAATTCTTAGTCAGGTAAACAATGGGGGAGAGATGGCCTCATCTCACCACCAATATGGTTCTAAAGTACTTTTTGACTGTGATTTTTGCGTTTTTTATATTTAGGGCTCCTTTCACCCAGATTAATAATCATATTCCTGGAGTGTTTTTTTCCATAGGAATTAATAGAGGAAATTTCATTTAGTGGTTTGTTTTTTCAGTTGTTATTCAGTCATGTCTGACTCTTTGTGAACCCATTTGGAGTTTTCTTGGCAAAGATACTAGAATGCTTTGCCATTTTCTTCTCCAATTCATCTTACAGATGAGGAACTGAGGCAAACAGGGCTAAGTGACTTACCCAGGGTTATACAGATAGTGTCTGAGGCCAGATTTGAACTCAGAAGGATGAACTTCTGACTCCAGGTCTGACACTTTATCCATTTCTCCACCTAGCTGCCCACACAATGTACTTCAGAGCAAAAAAAGATGGTTCAAATCCTTCTATCATTTACTATGCATGTGACCCTGGGCAAGTCGCAACTTCTTTGAGTTTGGTTGCAAAATCAGGGGTTGGTTTAAAAGTCCTCTAAAGGTCTTTTCCAATTCTGAATCTATGATCTGATTAAAATAATTCTCATTGAGGCATAAGTAAGTTTAGAGTCATTTTTTTTACAGGTATTTGAGGTAATTGGGGACAAACTCAAGTAAGTTCCTGCTTTTACTCTATCCTCTTGGCCCGGCCCTGGCATACATAAGTTTAAAAGAGGAACTTGTTGAACTTGTCCAATTCAGTTGATGTGGAAGATAGTTCCAAGGTGTCTTCCAGCATTCTTTGCTTGCTCTTGGTTACCCATTCTATCCACCTGTCCCCTCATCTGCTGGGGAATCAGCTTATCAAAGAACCGTAATTGGGGAGAAAACAAAGGTTATTCATTGACCTACAATGTAGAGGATCTTCTATGCTCATATTCTTCCTTTTAGGTCCACTTCTGGTGTCACCACCGCCATGAAGCTTCCTTAGATTCCTTTCCCACTGAAAATTATTTTTCCTTCCATATATTTTCTCCTAAGAGATCAAAGAGGAAAAGGATTCATAGACACAAAAACATTTATAGCAGCTCTTTCTCTGGTGGCAAAGAATAAACAACTGAGGGGCTTTCCGTCATTTGGGGAATGGTCAGACAAGTTATGGTATATGATCATGATGGAATATTATTGTGCTGTAAGAAATAATGATAGGAATGGTTTCAGAAATACATGGGACAACTTGTATGAAGCGATACAAAGCAAAGTGAATGGAACTAGGAGAATAATATATGCAATAACAGCAATATTGTAAAGATAATCAACTTTGAAAGACTCAGCAATTGTGTTCAGATGAACACAATGACCAACCATAATTTCAAAGGACTTGTAATGAAACATGCTATCCACCTCCAGAGAGAAGTCTCAGAGTGCAGAGTAAAGGATATTTTCTTTTTCCCTCCCTTCCTCTCCCCTTCCCTCCTCTTCCTTCCTCTCCTCTATCCTTTCCTCCCCTCTCCTCCCCTTCCCTGTCCTCTCCTCCCCTCCCCTGTCCTCTCCTCCCCTGTCCTCCCCACCCCTCCCCTGTCTCCCTCTCCCCTTCCCTATCCTCCCCTTTTCTCCCCTGTCCTCTCCTCCCCTTCCCTTCCCTTCCTTTTTCTCTTCTATCTTTCTTTTTCAGACATGTCTTATGCAGGAATTTCCTTTACAGGACTCTACATATTTGTAAGGGGTGTTTTTTCCCCCCTCTTGCCTTTTCAATGGATGACAGAGAGAGAGGGGAGAGGGAGAGAATTCAGAACTGAAAACAAAATAAAATTGGATTGAATTTTCTCATAGCTCTGTGTCTGAATCTCTTCTTTACTGCTGTCACATTCTACCTAGTAATACATTTGTGTGTATGTGTGATTCCTCCATGTAAGACTGTAAGATCCCTGACAGGAAAGATGCTCATTTCTTCATCTTTTTATCCCTAATTCCAACCACACACTGTCTTGCAGTTAGCAGATACTTGTTTGTTGATTCACTAGCCCTCATTAGAGTTACTAGTGAAGATAGCAGTGTCTCATTAATTAAGACCAAACTTAGCCTCATCAAGGACACATTTAAAAAAATAAAAAAGCATTGTAATTATGCACATTGGCATTTAATAGCTCGGTTAATATGACCCAGTTTTTAGGACAATTTCAAAAGCAGGAGGGCTGGCAATGTCCTACATAGATGTTCCATGGACCGTCTTCCTACAGATTTGTTATTTTCCCTCTTGCATTTTATTTAAATGAAATGTTGGCCTCTGAGTAGCCAGCGTGATCTTCATATTGAGTGAATTACAAAAGCTTTCCAAGTAAGCTAGTGTTGTGTATTCTGAAGTTCTCTAGCATTTCCTGACAACTCGACTATGAGTACATGCTTTTCAGATCATCTTTGTATCAAAAATCTCCAGTTAATGTCTCCTCTGATGTGGCTGAATTACAACCCACATATTAGAAAAGACATTCCTTCAGGATTATAAAGTCAAGAGTTGTGAGTTGTTTACTAAACTTTTTTTTTAACCAGTTAATGACTTTTAAATTATACATATGTAGTTGATTCACACACACACACAGGCACGCACACATGCACGCACACACACACACACACACACACACTTGTAAAATGGAGAATCCACAAATATTATTCAAAATTCAGGTCATGTACTATTTCTGTGATTATCACTGAAAAAGAATTAGATCCTTGAGTACAATATGAGGATTTCACTGACACCTGATCCACAAATAGTTTCTTTTAACAGGTTCAAAATGAGACACACTTAAACAGAAATTGCACAGCTTAGAAAGAAAGGTAATAAACTCCCAAAGAGAAAAGTGTGATTTTCTTTCTCTTTCTTTCTTTTTTTCTCTCTTCCTTCCTTCCTTCCTTCCTTCCTTCCTTCCTTCCTTCCTTCCTTCCTTCCTTCCTTCCTTCCTCCCTCCCTCCCTCTCTTCCTTCCTTCCTTCCTTTCTTTCTTTCTTTCTTTCTTTCTTTCTTTCTTTCTTTCTTTCTCTCTCAGAGAAAGAATTTTCCTCTCTGGAAAAATCAGAAGACTGAGGAAGCATGACTGTGGTACCTGTATTTTGTCTTTGTGGCTTTGTTAAGGCTTGACTTCTTGGGAACAGAGACTGTGAAGGATTTAAGGTGGACTGGACACAGTGAGCTTCAGTATGGAACAGGGACTGCATAGAGAGCTGGACAAGGAGCTGGGAGCTGTCTGCCTTTGAACCCAGGTGACAATTTGGTAAATCCAGGTAGGAGCTGGGACCATAGTAGGGGATCCAGGTAATCTGAGAGCCTACCTTGGTTCAAGATGAAGAGATCTCTCTGTGGATACTGAGTAGGGATTGATTGAAATTGTAACTTACTTATGACCTTGAAATTGTAATTTATTTGTGACTGAGGGGTGTATGGCCTGTGTATTTTATACTACCCCTTAAGAGAGTGCTGAGTAGTAACTGATATTGTAACTTAGTGTGTCCCACGAGTAGAGAACTTTGACTTTCATATTTTGTGACCCTTGAGGCAAGCCTCCTTAAGGATGATTGAATGATTGAGTTACTCAGTGATCGATTGATCAAGTTATTGTACTTTGTTCAAAACTATGTGGCCACTGTGGTAAAAGCTATGTGGCCATTTTAGTGATAAGTTGTTGTGAATGCTATATTTTGATTTTCTGTGATAAGTTGTAACATTGTGAATGCTGTAACTTGATTTTCTGTGAATGTTTTGCCCTGATTTATTATTGAATAGAGAGTTCACTATACTATGTAATAAGAATCTTGAAAGCTGTTCACAGCAGCATTCTTCTGGAAAACTGTTTGTGCGTGGCATTACATTATGGTGTAGTCAGTAGGATTACAAAATATAGTGCCTTTATTTGTTCCAGGGTCCATGGCCATTAAGATTGAGATTGTAAGGCCAAGGATCCTGGAGGGGTAGAATGTGATTGTAATGAAATTTGAAATTCTTTTTGTATTGCTAAGCTGAGAGGTACTTAGCACCTAGTTCAAACTAAACCTCTGTTAAAAAAAACAGAAAGTATGAACCCCTGTTCCTGATATAACAGGAAGGGTCTGAAAAGGGAGGAGCAATACTGTATATAAGGAAAAGCCCCAGAGAGGCAAAGTCAGAACTTCTTAGAATAAGCTTCATGGAGGTATAAGCAGCTGCTACCAAGGAAGCTGAAGAGGAAAGGCCAAGACTGGAGAAAATGATTTTGATTTTGGGAACCTGGGTGGAGTGATTTTGATTCTGGGAACCAGCTGGAGCTTCTGCTGGGGAGATACCAGCTGGAGCTGCCTCAGACTGAGGAAGCATGATTGTGATGCTGGTACTTTGTATGAACCTGTTTGTGGCTTTGTTAAACTTTGACTTCCCCGGGGAACAGAGACTGTGAAGGATTTAAAGTGGACTGCATGCTGTGAGCTTCGGTGTGGTACAGTAATTGCATGGAGAGCTGGTCAAGGAACTGGGAGCTGTCTGCCATTGAACCCAGGTGACAGTTTGGTGAATATAGGTGCTGGGACAGTGGAAGGGGATTCAGGGAATCTGAGAGCCTACCTCAGGTCAAGAAGAAAAGATCTCTCCATGAATACTGAGTAGTGACTGACTCTGAGGTGAGGTTTTGCTTTAGGACTCCCTCTGGGAAGAGTTGTGTGATTTGGCCAGATGAGACTCTGGGCAGCCATTGAAACACCTCCCTTCTACCCTCTCCCTGTCTTTACTGGCTTTAAAAACCCAGATATTGGTACTTACCTCTCTGGTAACTAACTAGGTATGGATGTAATGGTCAGACAGCTGGAAGCTTTGTCTGTTAAATTGTGTTATTCTCTGTTGAGTAGTGACTGAATTGTGTATTTGTGATTGTATTTTGTGATTGAATTAAGGACTCTGTGATTGACTAAATGAATGTACTACCCAGGGATGGAGTACTTTGACTTTTGCATTTTGTGTCCCTTAAGGAGGCAAGCCTCATTAAGGATGATTGAATGACTGCGTTGATCAAATGATTGAGTTACTAAGTGATTGATTGACTAAATGACTGTACTTTGTTCAAAACCATGTGATCACTGTGGTGAAAACTATGTAGCCATTTCTGTAATAAGCTGTTGTGAATGCTGTATTTTGATTTTCTGTGATAAGTTGTAACATTGTGAATGCTGTACCTTGATTTACTGTGAATGTTTTGCTAGTGAATGAATAGAGTGTTCACTATACTATGTAATCAGAACTTTGAAAGCTGTTTATAGCAGCACTCTTCTGGAAAGCTGCTTGTGCATGGCTTTACAAGAGGTCAGTAGGCAGAGCAGAAAAAAAGAGAGCATTCCAGATATGGGGGACAACCAAAAAGAATGTCCAGAGCAGAGAATAGACTGTCTCATTTATGCAATGTCCAGGAGGCTGGTGTCACTGCGGGATGGGGGGGGGGAGAGTACATATCAGGGAGTAAGATTTAGGAACATTGGAAAAGTTGGAGGGATTGAGGTTATGAAGGGTTTTGAATGCCAAACAGAGTATTTTGTATATGATTCTAGAGGCAACAGGGAGCCACTGGAGTTATTGAGTAGGAGGGTGACATAGTCAGACCTACACTTTAGGAATATTACTTTAGCGGCTGAACAGGAGATGGATCAGACTGAGGAGATACTTAATGTAGGTTGATCCAACAGCAGACTACTACAAAATAATCTAGGTACAAGCTGATGAAGATCTGAGAGATCTGACAGTTTGGGGACTATTTGAGAGATATTTAAAAGGTGAAATTGGCAGGATTTGTCAACAAATTGGATGTGGGGGAGAGAGATAATTAGGAGTCCAGGATAACTACTAGGTTGCAAGTCTGAAGGAGTGGGAAGATGTTGTTACCTTCGATAGTAACAGGAAAGGTAAGAATGGGGAGAGGACTCAAGGAGAAAGATAATGAGGTCCATTTTGGACATGTTGAGTTAAAGATATCTACAGGACAGTCAGTCAGAGAGATCCAAAAGGCAGTTGGAAATAAGAGATTGGAGGTCAGCAGAGAGTTTGGGGTAAGATATGTAGATTTAAGAGTCATCGGCATAGAGATGGTAATTATATCCATAGGAGCGGGGATAGAAAAGGACCCAGAACAGAACCCTAGGTACATCTATGGCTAGAGGGTTTGATCTAGAAGAGGATTCAGTAAAGGAGACAGAAAAGAAGTGGTCATATCAATAGGAAGAGAACCAGGAGAGAGTAGTAACCCCAAAATCTAGAGAAAAAACATATCAAGGAGAAGAGAGTGATTAATAGTGTCAAAGGGCTGCAGAGAGGTTAAGGAGAAAGAAAGAGAAAAGGTCATTGGATTTGACAACTGAGAAAATCATTAACTTCAGATAGCAGTTTTGGTGGAATGATAAGCATGGAAACTGAATCATTAAGGGCTAAAAAGAGAGTTCATTGTTCAGTCATGTCTAAATCTTTGGGGTCATTTCCTTCTTCAGCTCATTGTACAGATGAAGAAACTGAGGCAAATAGGGTTAAGCCAAGGGACACATAGCTAGTAAGTGTCTGAGGCCAGATTTGAACTTATGAACAAGAGTATTCTTGACACCAGGTCCAGCATTCTATCCATTGAGTCACCTAACTACCCCAAGAAAAGATCAGGAGGAGAGAAAATGGAGATACTTATTGTAGACAATCATTCTGAAGAGTTTAGCTACAAAGAGCAGAAGAGATACAGTAGGATAGTAGGGATGGGAGGATCAAGTGAGGGTTTTTTGGGATGGGAGAGGGAG
>CM053596.1:166634010-166680423 GCA_028646575.1 Pseudocheirus occidentalis
CATGCAACTGGGAAATAAAATATACAGGCACTGGGGTAGGGAGATCCATCGTGCCCTACTGGAAAGTCAGAGGGGTGATGGGGGAGGATATAGGAGAGAACAGATTGGGGGAGGGGGTATACAGTGGGATTGCTATTTTGGGGTGGTGGGTAGGGGAAAGACAGGGAGAAAATTTGTGACTTAAAATCTTGTGGAAATCAATGATGTAAACCAAAAAATAAACAAAAGTTAATTAAAAAGTAAAAAAAGAGAAGTATTTCTTTAGTAAGGTCAGTCAATAAGCATTTACTAAATTTACTGCTATGTGTTAGTCACTGTACTAAGCAATTGACCATATAAAGAAAGTAAAAAAACAAAAAACAAAAAGTCTGCTCCTGACCCAGAAGACTTCGTGGTCTAATGCAGGAGACAAGATGCAAACAGCTAAGAATGAACAAAGTGTGTGTGTGTGTGTGTGTGTGTGTGTGTGTGTGTATGTGTAAATAATATAATCAGCAGAGGAAAGGTACTAGCATTAAGGGGGATTGAGAAAGGCTTCTTGTAAAAGGTGGGATTTTAAGTAGGACCTGAAGGAAGACAGGGAAACTTGGAGGAAGAAAAAGAAGAGAGAATCCCAGGTGAATGCTACACATAAGTTATACAGCAAAAGATTCCTTGATACATATGACAATAGTGGTAATGTTGCTTAATGAACCCTTGATAATTAATAACAAACAGTACGTTAAACAGGGACATATGTAGAGTATCTAGTCTAGAGTCCAAATGGAAGAGATTGAAATCCCTATAGATGATAAGTTCTAGTGTCTACTTTTTTTTCAGATGATCTTCGATGATTGCATCAAGCCCTGCCACAACATAGAGCAAAGGCTCTATGGACTTGAGTTTTTCTCCCATATTTTGATTGCTATATTTCAGTATAATTTTTTCTTTTATAATCCTATGTATTCTATTTTATACATTAAAAAATACTATTCTGAAGAGGGGTTCATAAGCTGCACTATATACTGCCAAAGAGATCCATGACACAAAAAAGGTTAAGAATCTCAGTTATAGAGTCCCCTAAGTGAGAATGACCTTACTCAAAAGGGTTTGTCCCAATAATCCACTCAGTGAAAAAAACAAGTAAATAAAGACCTATTTCCCAGACCATACTATAAGAAGCAGTTGAATGGTATGATAGTCTATATATCCTGGATACAGACTGCAGATGGAACCAGAATTTAGGCAGCTAAGTGGTGCAATGGACAGTGCAGTGGGGCCTGGAATCAGGAATTCCTTAGTTCAGATCCAGTCTCACCCTCCCTAGCTCTGTGACCCTGGACGAGTTGCTTAACTTTTGTTTGCTTCAGTCTCCTCAGTTGCAAAGTAGGGATAACAATAGTATCTACTATTATTACTATAAATTAATTTAGTATACTATATTATTACTATAATAAATACTATATACTATAAATTAATAATAATTACTATTATTACAGTAGATATACTAGATACTAGATACTAATAGTATCTACTACCTCTCAAGGTTGTTGTAAGGATCAAATGAAATAATATTTAAAAAGTGGCTAGCACAGGTCTGGGCACATAGAAGGGGCTACATAAATACTTATTCCCTCCCTCCTCCAAAGTTGAACAGGAGGATTAAACTACACAGAGAAACTACATTTGAGAAACTAC
Source organism: Pseudocheirus occidentalis (assembly GCA_028646575.1). Classification (NCBI taxonomy): domain Eukaryota; kingdom Metazoa; phylum Chordata; class Mammalia; order Diprotodontia; family Pseudocheiridae; genus Pseudocheirus; species Pseudocheirus occidentalis. The sequence continues at coordinate 166,635,688 of CM053596.1, forward strand.
ATGGCATTTTCAGTATCTCTGAACTTTTCCCCTAAACAAAAATATGTCTCCTCAAACCTTTGTTTAGGGATGGTAGGAATCATGCACTACCACTGTCTTCGCAGAATCTAAATAGGCTTCAGTGTACTTTTTTTTTTTTTTTTTTTTTTTTTTTTTGCTTTTTGGAGGGGGGAATGCAGGGCAATTGGGGTTAAGTGACTTGCCCAAGGTCACATGGCCATGGCCAGTAAGTGTTAAGTGTCTGAGGTTGGATTTGAACTCAAGTCCTCCTGACTCCAGGGCCAGTGCTCTATTCACTGTGCCACCTAGCCACCCCAAGTGTCTTATTTTTAAAAAATTTAAAGTTTTTTTAAATTTATGGAATAAAACAAGCATTTCCATAACACAGTACAATAAAAAGATGATTGCACATGAAGCCACAAATTCACTATGTACAACTTGGTATTCTTTTTAAATACTTAACAGAGTTGTCATGTAAATTTCCTTTCCCCCACCCTTTTTTTCTTCCATTTCCTGCTTCCCTGCCCCACCTTGGAAATGCCTATCATTACATACAAATATATATATATTTATAAAATTATTCCATAGATGCTTCTATTTCTCAGTTCTTTCTCTGGATGTAGATAGCATGTTTCTTCATATGCCCTTTATAGTTAATTTGCGTCTTTATAATAGTCAAAATGACAATTGTTCAAATCATTCTTAAAACAATATTCCTGTTACTGTGTACAATGTCCTCTTGGTTCTGCTCATTTCTCTCTTCATTATTTCATACAAGTCTTTTCATGTTTTTCTAAGATCATTGAGCTCATAATTTCTTATAGCACAATAGTCATCCACTATGATCATATGCCACAATTTGTTCAGCCATTCCCTAATTTACAGGCATCCTTGCAATTTCCAGTTCTTTGCGACATCATATTATTGATTGGCAGAGTCTGAGCAAGTATGAGGGGCATAACTAGGAAGTAGCATATTAGCAGTCTCATGTACAAAAAAATGGAGTATCATTCAAAAGGTGCATGACCAGTAGCTGGTCATGGTAATTGGAATCTACTTAATGTTAAAAGGCCCAGGGGTGGCTAGGTGGCATAGTAAATAGAGAATCAGCTCTGGCGTCAGGAGGACCTGAGTTCAAATCCGGCCTCAGACACTTAACACAAAACTAGCTGTGTGACCTTGCGTAAGTCACTTCATCCTTATTGCCCTACCTTCAAAAAAGCCAAATTATATATAAAAATATTTTTATATAAAACTAAAGGCCTAGAGTAAGGCCTACAGCACATTGGAGCAGTCTCCTTTGAGGTTTTAGGGTAGTGCATGCACAAGGGATAAGGAAGCATGGATGAATTGGGATCTGTACCAATCAGAATATATTAAAGTATTAGACTGCAAATTCTTTAGAGGACAAGAACTGTCTTGTTTTATCTAGGAGAGTGCATTGAACATACCAGACTCTTAATAAATAAAGTGAATTTTATTATCTTTTAGTTTTTTACCCCCTACATTTTTTTGGATGTTAACCCTCTGACTAATCTGAATTTTGTTACTATTTGTATTGCAATGTATAGTCCCATGTTGATTCTTCCCCATTCTGTTATCCAGTTGTTTCAACAGCCTTTATTAAATAGAAATTCCTTTCTTCATTGTTGTGTTACTTCTAATTTGTCATAAGCTTTAAAAATAATTTGAATTTATTTCTAGAATTTCTATTCTATTCCATTGAACAAATTTTCTAATTTACAATCTAATACCGTGTGGATTTGATAACTGTCACTAAAGAGTTGATTTTTTTTTTAGGTTGTGGTCCTATTTATATCACTCAGAATAATTTTACTTTGGTTAAAAGGAAAGAAAGATCAGACAAATCTTGTCATTGGGTAATTGGTTCTCAGAAGCTTCTGTACACGTTTCCATCTTTCCTTTAGAGAGAGTCAGATTTTTTGCCCTCACTTTACTTAGGCAGGATTTATTACAATTAGTTCCTGTTCTATTCTTTTCCTGTCCCATTTTTCTAATGACTCTAATGAACCTCACAATTAGGTCTCTGTGTCATCCATGTTCAGGGGTGGGGGGAGGGAGATTGCTATTAACTTAGCATTTGAGCTCAGGACATTTAAAATTGATTTATGTTCCTTTCTCCTTATGCAAGCCAATAAGATCCAGGGACACGAGGGTAACTTGGTCTGTGCCTCAAGATGAAAGAAAAGCCTCCAGTATAGCAGGTATTTTTCAACTTCTTCCATATGAAGAGCAAAGTAGCAACTATATGTAGTTTTCCCTCCCTAGATGCAGGTTGTAGTTCTGTCTCCAAGTTCTAGGCCTTTAACTTTCCTAGAGACTCCAGTTAAGGAAGAAGGAAGTTAAGAAGAAAGCTTGAGCTTCAGAGGACAGCATCTAATTTAGACCTCCAACTGCACCTTTGTTTTATTTCAGATCCTAGACATCTTGTTTTAACCCATTCCTATTGTAATTCTATCAGTAATCACCTTCCCTTCAGGTGGTCTTTTCAAAGACCTAGAAAGTCTTGAATAGTGAGGGTAATACATTAGCAAAAGGAAGCTTAGCTTAGCTTTCAAACCACAGAAAGATAAAAGGCCTTTAGCTACAGCTCACCAGGTAGCCAAATCAATCTTTACTAAGTGGTTAGTTTTGCTGGTGCTACAGGGAAGTGGTAATTCCTTTAATGAACTACTATCCCTTGAATTTTTCTAGACATCTACGTATATCACCAATTTCTTCTTAGTTACACAAATTCCCACTCAAAGTGATATTTTGTGTGTGAAGGTTTACAAGAGACTGTAGGAACAGAAACTTAGAGCTAAATTGTTTTGGGGATGTTAATGTTAGAAGGCCCAGGGGTGGCTAGGTGGGACAGTAAATAGAGCACCGGTCCTGGAGTCAGGAGGACCCGAGTTCAAATCTAACCTCAAATTCTACTAATTCTGCAACAGAGAGTTAAGTCAGGTTGTGAAATCTTTTCTGAAAAAAAAAAAAAACAAAACCAAAAACAAACCAAAAAACACCATCATAATTCTAGTCTATTAATTATTTTTAAATGGACCATTCTGAGCACCTTCAGTTTTTTTAGTCAAATCATCATAATCATTATGACTGATGCCCTTAACCTATGTCTCCCTGACAGGTTAGCAGTAGGAAGGTGATTGAATTTTAATTAGAGATCGTCATAATCTTCGTGCAAAATGAAAGAATTCCTCTTCTCTGACCTTAAGCTGGAAAATTTTCCAATTTACTAAACCTTGTTTGGCACTATTATATATTCTCTAATCCATCATCAGTGATAAACATCATCATTGATACAATGCCTACTGTGTGCCAGGCATGGTGCACACTGTGCACCCTGAGAGGTGATTGCTATTGTTATCTCCATTCTGCAGTTGAGGAAACTGAAGCAAACAGGGTAAGTGATTTACCCAAGGTCACACAGCCAGTAAACGTCTGAATTTAGGCCTTTCTTACTCCAGGCCCAGTGCTCTCTCTGTTGTACCACCCAGCTGCCTATATCACAATATCTTTCTTCAAGTAAAGGAATATGCTGAATAACATAGGCAAAGATGTTTTAATATTCTTTTGAAAAATTATAGCTATGAGTATATTAGGGCAGTGAGGTAGCACAGTGGATAGAGTATCTGGAGTCAGGAAGACTCAACTTCATGAGTTCAAATCTGGCCTCATACTTACTAGCTGTGTGACCCTGGGAAAGTCACTTAACCCTGTTTGCCTCAGTTTCCTCATCTGTAAAATGAGTTGGAGATGAAAATGGCCAGCCACTCTAGTATCTCTGCAAAGGAGAGAGCAGAGAGTCGGCCACAACTGAAGAATGACTTACCAACAAAATGTGTATATAAATGCTCCCTACTACTCTAGATTATAAACTCTAAGAGGGTAAAGATGCGGCTTACTATTTTATCTCCCTTAGTACCAACCATTGTTCTCTGCCCATAGAAAACATTTCATAAACATAGAATGGATTGGAAGTAAACTGATATTTCTTCCTATGGAGGGAAGACTATTTTAAAATTAACATTACATATTTACTTTGCTTTTTTTTTTGGTAGAAGTATTTTTTTGAGAATTGAATGTTAATAAAATTTAAGGAAGCATTTCAATATTTAAAAAAATATCCTCTTATGAATCTTTTTGTAAGACTTAATTTAGGTCTCCTACAAATCTGGATTTTCACATATTAGGTTTTCTTAAAGAATGGTAAAATTGTATTAGCACAATTTTCCATTCTCCCTTTAGCACAATACAGTTCCTCATGTTGAAAAAATTATTTTCGTTGCTACTTCATAATTGTAATTTTGCTACTGTTATGAATTGTAATGTAAATATCTGATATGCAGGAGGTATTTAAATTGAACATAACCCACAGGTTGAGAACCGGGGCAGTTTAGCAGATACTTTACCATTAAAAGGGGGGGGAAATGGAATTCATAGGATAAATTATTATTAACTTGGATTAGATTAAAAGTACTTCATTCTTCACCCTAATTCTGTGGCTAACTTTTGACTCCTTGTTCTGATAAGGACAGGTGATAGCCAAGAGTTTAATAAATGCCCTACATCTCACTTTTCTCCTTCCCTTCTCCCTATGTTGTCTGAGTACTTACTCAGTTATTCACACTTCATTTAAGTACAAGAGCTTAATAAGTGCCCTTCTTTCCTCTTCCCCCTTCCCCCTGCCCCCCAGCAGCAAGTAACAGATATTCACACATCTTTTAAATACTCTTCCTTTTACTTTCAGCAAATAGGGTCATTGAAGTCTTCAGATCTGTTTTTACTACCGCTGTTGACCAAAGAAGTGCTAGGTAAATAACAAAGAGAAATAAAGGGGAAAATCACAATTCTTATTGGGGAAGCAGAAGACACCAAGCAGAGAAGGAAAATATTTAAGACATTCAGCTCTAAGATTGCATTCACTCTTAATTATCTTATTATTAATTATCCTAATAGTTGTCCAACATACTTCTTTAAATGCTTATTACTACCTGATTGTACCATGTTATAATTTTCTAACCCCAGGAAATTCTGCATTTTTTTGTATAGATCATCCAGTCAGCTACGGTTTGGAAAATCATCCATAAAATTTAGCTTTGAATAAGCCTTTTTTTTTTAATATTAGGAAGAACTGATGGAGACTAATGTATTAAGGTTTTAGTATTCCAACAAGGGAACATGCACCAACAACTCCAATGCCTTACTTTCTTTCTCTAGCTTGTTCTTTCCTTATCTATTTGAATAATTCAGAGCCTAACTCATAGTAGATGAGGTTCTCCAATACTGGATAGCCATGTGTTAGATCCATTTAGAGATTTTATGTCCCATTTCCCTGCCAACTACTTCAGTTTAAGTGACTGGGTTTGGCTCTTGTGTTTGTAATCAATAAATCTATAATCAATAAATCAATGAACATTTGTTAAAACACACCTGGGCAACCTGCTAGGTGTTGATAAAAGTAGCGCAGTTTCTGTTCTCAAGGGACTTATATTGTACTAACCAAGAATTCTTAACTAAGGTCCATGGACTGAAAAAAAAAAAGCAATTGTTAACTGTGTTTCAACTTAATTTGCTTCCTTTGAAATTTTATGTATTTTATTTTGTGAATTTAAAAACATTATTCTGAGAATGGGTCTGTAGGCCTCACCAGACTGCCAAAGGGATCTATGACACAAAAAGAGGCTATAAACCTTATATTAGGGTGTTACAACAGCTTCACAGAAAAACAGATACAAGACATATACAAATAAGTACAAAGTGATGGGGAAGTGTGTGTGTGTGTGTGTGTGTGTGTGTGTGTGTGTTGGGGGGGAAGTACATAGAAAGATGAAATAAGATATGACGTTTTTAGACTACATCTAACCATGAGTTAGTACCTATGTATGACCAAATGCCATTACGCATGTGAAGACTGTGCTTGTGATATATAATTTTTATTTCTTTATTTTGTCCAAATCTTTCTGAATTCCATTTACTTTGGCTTTCTAAAGTCCAAACAGATCCCTCTCCCCAAAATGCTTTCTAATATGCCTTGAAGTGCCTTTTCTCTGTCACTACTGTCTTTTTTTTCAATTTTTGTTTAAGGACTACAGTATTCAAAGCATTTCTCCTTTCACTGTGTGTATTACATGGGCTATAACATTGGCACTGATCCTAACTTTGATTTTTTAAACAAAATGAAAGACTCTGGGCCCAGGGAAGCATATATTTCCTTTCAATGCATAGTTTCTTGCCCCAGGCAATAAGCTATATGGTAAAATGACCTACCAGTTTAATATTTGTTGTTTATTTACCCAAGCTTTGAAAAGCTTTCAAGCCTGAGGCAAGAAAATTATTGTAATCTCATCGTGTTTTAGGTACAACATATAAATATATGGCACATATGACAAATATTAAGATTCACAATCAAAACATATCTTTTCCAGCTGGGGTTCATACTTCTTAGATCTAGAACTGTTAGTGACCCAAGAGACCCTCTAATGCAACTCCCTTATTTCACAATGGAGGAGACTACTTTGTCCTCAGTCAAACAGATTATAAATTATAGAGGCATTATTTGAACCCAAATCTTCTTACTCCAAGACAAATTTTTCCTTTTTTCAAATGTAAGGTAAAGCCAATGATAAAACCTTTTAAAAGTGAAAGAGATGGAGATAGTAACAGAAGAAACCGTACTCTACCCACACCAATATCTGGTCTCTCCATCCCCTTCAGAAACACAAAAGCAAAGGACAGGGAGTAAAGGAAGATTTTTTTTTTTTTGCGGGAAGGAGAGGTTATTTAAATTACTTGAAACTGGACTTATTTAGTATTTTATGTGCTTATTTCTTCCTGTGGTAATACTAAGCATTAAACATACCACAACCAAATTCTAACCCTGAATAGACAAATCTGAGAGAGGTGCCCGAGGCTCACCAAGTTTAAGTGACTTGCTTATTGTCACACAACTTGTTTCAGAGGTAGGATCTGAAACGAGATCTTCCTCTCTCTCCTTTCATATATTCATTCATTCATACATATAGAAAGCTAAAAAAAATGTTCCAATGTTCTCTTTATAACATTGATTTTTGTGGGAAAAATTTTAACCAGCAATTTTAAATAATTACTTTATATTGTGCTTTTTTCATTCTTTTTGTTTAAACTATATGTTCTTTCCACCCCCAACAACAGTTATTTTGATGTTCTCCTGTGACGTAGCTGTATGTAATGTTAGCTGTTTAAAACTGGAGATTAAATTGTATAGTGTAACATGTGTATTTTGAATTATATAAACATTGCAGGAAGAAGAGATAGGGCCCCTCTGTGTACAAATTTCAAATTGCTGGCCATATGACTGTTTAAAATGTTAAAAACTGCTTAAAATGTTAATTTGTATCAGTGCTCTAAAGGCATGTCAATGAAATTAAGCCACTAAAGAAAGAACTTAAAAGGAATTAATGGTAATTGATAAATCTATATATTTTTGTCAGTTTGAGTTATCTGGGAACTTTGTTAAATTCAGCCTCAAATCAGGATTGCACAATTGTTGTTCAATCGTGCCCCACTATTCCTGTCCCCACTTGGGGTTTTCTAGGCAGAGATACTAGAGTGCTTTGCCATTTCCTTTTCCAGTTCATTATACAGATGAGGAAACTGAGGCAAACAGGGTTAAATGACTTGCACAGCTAGTAAATGTCTGAGGTTGACTTTGAACTCAGCGTTTTCCTGACTTCAGGCTGGGGCACTCAATTCACTTCACCACCTACGTTGCCCCTTCAAAGTGTGATTAAATAGAATTTTTATTGCATATATTTGAAGACAGAGCTTGGAGAAAATGGGAAGTAAAAAAAGTAATGCAAAGAATAAATTTGACCTGCTCTATGTTAATTTGTACTGGGAGATGAGCCAGCCAGTCTGTTGCATTGGCTTTATTACTATAGGTGCTTCTTTTTTTTTTTTAACCTCTTAATATTACACATTTATTAGAATCAGGTAGGAGGATCTCTTTTGTTTTATATTCTGTTCTCCCTTCCATGCCTTGCCTACTCACTCCTGTGAATGGTAATTTGATCACTTTCATGCATTTAAAATATCTTAAAATAACAGTCACAAGACCTCCCTCTCCCATCTTAGTGTAAATTAAAAGAGAATGAATTCCACTATGGGTTTCAGTAATGTGACTTATGAAATACGATAAAGGGTGTCTTCAGCAACTTTTGTTTGTTTCTTTGAATGAGTTTATAGTTCAAACATTAGTTTGGTGAAAACAAAATTGTTATATAAAATGTTAAAGTGAAAATGCAACAAATTTCACTAGTCTTGTTATACTGACAGAGTTCCCTATCACTTAGTGCATCTTTTTACTGAAGTCTTTAAACATGGAAATACTTGTTACTTTATCTTTATCCTGCAAAGTACTGTGTGAGGAGCTAAATTTTATGGGGGAAGGCCTTTAAAATACAGTTGTCTTGAAAAGAGAATGTGTCACAGACTAGGTTATGGGTTGCCTGTAAACCAGTTTATAGCAACTTCTGTGTATATATTCCCCCAGCACACTGATGAGGCAAACCATGCAGAATTCCTTCTGAAAACAACATGATAGGCACAGTTCACTGAGGCTGGGCATTGTCAGGGCCATATGGAGCGTTTGGAGAGTGGAGGTGACACCACGTGCTAGATTGAGAGCACGGGTGGGTGTTACTGTCTTTAAAATGGAGTGCTGCTGGGTCTAAGCAATCCAGGACTTTCACAAGCTCGAGAATAAATAAGGCTTAGTTTTGACTCAAGCTTTGCAGGAATCCCTCTTTTTTTTTGGAGGCCCAGATCTGTTATTTTATTAGTGTGGAGAACTCCTAAAGTGGAAACTCCATCTACCAATACAGATCAGCATCTTTCTTGCAATGTTTGATCACAGAGTGCCTGGGCTACTCAGAAGTTACGAAATTCGATCGGGGTCACCAAGCCCGCCTGTGTCAAAGGCTGGAGTTAAACCTAGGTCTTCCTGACCAAGGGGCCTGCTACTTGCTTATTCCCTAGGTCCAGGGGAAATGGGTTCAGAAAAGGAAGGGAACTCGGAGATCATCCAGTTCAAACCCCTTGCTCCACAGGTGAGAAGTTAAGTGGTTTGCTCAAGACAACTACATGCAGAGTCAACATTCGAACTCAGGGCTTGTCTCTAAATCTTGTCCGACTTTGCACTTCACAGGTGAACACATTTTGAGTCTCCACTTATTTGATTTACAGTTACAATCCAAAATAATAATGTTTCAAAAACTTCAAATTCCTACATTTTGTAGTGTTAATAGTCAATGATTGCATTCGACACAGACGAACTGGGGGGGGAGGAGGGGGTTCGGTCATTCCCAAGGGAACGGAACTGCAGGAGACGGAAAGCTGGGGAAAAGCACGGTTCTGGCCAGGCAGCCACCTCGTTATCTGCGTGCTCTGCTTTGTTTCTGGAGAGGTTGAACAGCAGGGAAGTGATCTTGCCGGCCGGACCCTTGCACCGCCTCAGTGAAGCCACCCCCAGCCAGAGCCTTTTGCAAGGGGAAAGGAAGAACTAAGCCTATGAGCGGAGGAAACAAGCAGGCAAGGACACACACACACACACAAAAATTTGCCCCTCCCGCCCCCCAACCAAAAACTTCTGCTCGTCTAATTGCTCCCATATGTTTTCCTTGGTTGTTTCCAAAAGGCAGCCAGACTGGGGGTGGGGGTGATGGTGGCAGAGGGGAGAGAGCCGGAGCCCTTAATTGATTTGAAGGAGGAGGAAGACAAGATCACCCCCCTGCCTATTCCACCCTCACTCCCATTCCTAGGGAAAGCTCAGATCTACGCCGACAAACTCCTTTCCTTAAGCCGGGACTCTGAGTCTGCGGGTGACTGGTGAGCAAGGATTAGAGGAGGTGGGGGAGAAAGGGCAACGCGCGCAGCGTCAATTTAGCGCTGCTCCCGCAGCGCCCCAGCCGGTCCCTTCTGCAAATAGACACGGAGAGAGGGGGGGAAGGAGGAGGAGGGGAGAAGGAGGCTGGGGGAGCAGGGCGGGAGGAGGGGATGGAGGAAGGTGCCTTCGGGAAAACGCGCAAGGGCGGGGATTAGCGCTGCCAATGAGGCCCCGGTGTTGGCCCTGCTAGGCGGGGAGACCCGGCTTGGAGCAGCCGCCTGGCAGTAGCAGCCCCGGGAGCGGCTGGAGGAGGAGGAGGAGGAGGAGCAGTGGCAGCAGCGGGGCAGAGGCGGGGGGCGGCCGGGGCACTGCGGGGCAGGGCTGGGCGCTGCACTGGGCGCTGCGCTGCGGAGCTGGGCGCGCACGCCGGGACCGCTGAGCCGTGCGCCTTGGGGAGCGAGCGCCCCGGAGGAGCTGGAAACTTTCCCAGCGGCAGGTAACTTGGCGCAGTCCAGGGAGCGTGGGGAGCAGGGACGGCACTGGCTTCTTAGGTTGATTTTTTTTTTTTTAAATTCCCGGGGTGTGGGCAGCAACACGCGCTATGTGCAGGGTGGAAGGAAGGATGGGCGTGGGAAAGTTTCTCTCGCCGTACCCCCCCCTTTCCCTGTACACCCCCAGTTCCCAGCTGCTGGGGAATAGGCTCGGACATGTTGGGCGCTCCGCGGGGCCTCAGGTCTGAGTAGCTAGTCCGCCCTTTTCCCTTCTCTTCTCTTCTTCCCTCCCCAGCCCTGCCCTGCCCCGCCCCGGCCATGCTAGGCCAGCTGCTGGGCTGGTGAGAATGGCCCTGGAGCTGTAGTAGTTGGGGGTCACTCTCCTCAAGCACTTTATCCGCTCCATGCTCTGGGTTCTTTTTCCTCCTCCCAGTTCTGTTGCCCTCAGGCTTGGCAAGGGCCTGGGCTGCGCTTGGTACCTGGGGCGGGGGAAGGTGGTGGGGAGGAGGCTGTAGTGGAGGTGGGAGGTAAGAGGTACCTAGCACCGCTAGATTCGGGGAAGGAAAGCGCGCAGGGGTTGGCAATGAGAGGGGCTGGGGTTTCTGAGCTGGAGGGGCCAATGTTCAAGGGAGATAGATGGTCATGTAAGTTACATTCCCCGTAGAAAGTCTCCAACTTTTAAAGAAACAATATGACATCTCCCCTCCTCCCAACTACTCTCTTCCTCTCTTTTTTCTTTTGTACTGTGTAGGATAAGGATGGTTTGGCTTGGATTAAGGAAAAGAATTGTGTCAAGAGTCAGTCTGCTCCTTCACTGTCGGGAAAGTGCATTTCTTTTTTTAATATAACTTCGGTGTAAATCAAATCTTGGGGAGATTAAGGGTATTGACCTCGGGGTCTAGGCAGGAGCAGTTTCCCAGGGATGGGGCATTCTAGAATTTTAAGTCTAGAAAAGAAACCCTAAGCGTTGGGTGCTCTCTGTAGGGCAGAAAAAAAAAGTATTTTCAACTCTTTTTAAAAGTTTACTTGTTTTATTGTGCTAGGCTTCTGCCCGGAAATACAGTGATTGATAGCCAAGTAGAAGACCCGCCAGGAACTCAACCGTATTCTTCCACCTCCACTCTCACCTTTGTTGATACTTAGCATAAATGGCTGTACCTGGAATGATATCATTGGAGGTTATCTGCAAAATCCAAATTTCTTAACTTTGAGAGCAGAAAATAGGTCATTGGGCACTTAGTCCCCTTTAATCCTGAACTTGACTGACACACAACGCCTCATTACCTTTAGTTGAAAACTGGAGGACACAACAGTGAATGAGTTGGCTCTGGATATCCCCCAGACTCCCCTGCTGAAAGGAGGTGCCTAATTTAAAACCTTCGAAGAAAGGATTTAGGAATTGGCTCTTGTCACTAAATAAGGCTTGTGTATTGGATTTCTCTTTCGGTGGGCTAGTGGGGGAGAAGAGTGCCCTAGGAAAGAGGCATGTTTGTGTCTTGGCTTTTCTTTCCCTGTATCATCTTTATGTTTGCCAGGGTGGCACTGTAACGCAAGGGGGGTGGGGTGCATAGTTACAGAGGCAGGAGTAAGTAAAGGCTTCCCCATCTGGCAGAGTACTGTCAGCCCAGCTACTGGAAAAGTCAGGAGATTTTTGGCCTTTAACAGCTGCCTTTTTTGGTCGCTGGGAATGAAAGAATTTATGAGCGGCTGAGAGGTGTTCATTATAGTATTTTGAATGTTTTACTCATGAGCTTTGCAAGGAGATTACACAGAGTATGTTGATTTCTGTGCAAAGTTTCTGTGTGAGCCAGAATGCTTGGTGGGTGTCAGCCAGAGTGCTTTTGTAAATACATCCTGGTGGTTTTAAAATTAAAAGTATTCAGAAGTAAAGGAAATAAATATGGTATCTGACATCCTTCAGTGTTTCCGCCCAGTGTTGGTCCAGTTACTCACCTGCCAAGTGATCCCATTCCAGGGTTTCCTGACTCCTGTGATTTGACAATAAAGGATGGGAAATTGACTTTGTCATTGACTTGTAGTGAAGTCAGGAAAGTCCAGAAATAAATTTAAGGTTCTCTTTAAGTGACCTGGCCTTGCAGATGTGGTGCAACAAACTTACTTTTGGAAGTGGTAGATTTCCTGCTTTCTCTGGTTTGGTTAAACCCTAGAATGTCCAGATTATTCTTTCTGTCCATTGCACACAAAGCACAAACATAGCTTTTTTCATGGCCAGCCTTGCTCAGCTTCCCATAACAGCCTGTAGGGAAGGAACGTTTTGTTGGTCTAACCACACTCATTTATTTGCCATTGCAGCTTTGTGATACTGGTGATCTGAGGGTATCATTTTAAGGACAGTGAAGTAATCTTGATGAAATTGTTCATTTTTGTACAACGTCATCTTCTGAGTAAAGTGTTACTGATTAATACTTCATCTCCCTGAGAAGCACTAAAACTTGCATCCCTGTAAAGAGAGAGCTGTAATCCATAGTATAATTATGCCTGCTAGCATAGCCAGAGGTTAACATTATGTCAGTGTTTTCATTATACATTTCTAATTCAATTGTTAAGGTTTTGTCTGGGTTATAAATGGACTTTGAAGGCCTCAGAGAGTAGCTTTTTATTTTTTTTTAAACCTTTCCAAAGTTCAAGTTAATTGAGAAGTTAAAGGGGGTAAATTTGTGAATGCAGGAGCTAGTCCAAGGCTGTTTGTTTGTTTTTTTAATTAGGCGAGTAGGGCTGGTTTTGTTTCCAGATTTTTTTCCCACCTGTAAGTGTAGTAAAAAGCTGCTCCTTCCCTCTCTTTTTCCAAATTAAAAAAGGTGCCAAAAGGCACATATGACCAGGACTGTTTGTATGACCTTGGAGGAAAGTCAGTTCACTTTTCTCTGGCTCTTTACTGTAAATGAAGGGACTTGGCCTGGATGATGATGTTCATGAAATAACACTGGTTTGGGAGTCATGATATGGGTTCAAATCTTAGGGAAGTCATTTAACTTCCGTGCCTCAGTTTCTTTGTCTGTCAAAAGAGGGGATTGAGGCTGCATGATCTCTGAGGTCTCTTACAGACTAAAGTCTCTTACTAATCCCAAAAATTCTATTAGAAGAAAGGTGAAAACTGCATTTTCTATACTTAATTATCACCTAGCATCTTCTACTGAAAACAAGCATTTATTAAGTATCTAGTGTTTGCCAGGAACTGAGCTTGGCCTCTGTGATTACAAAGAATGATTCGATCCATCCTCCAAAGAAACTGTAAGCTGGAGCAAATCATTTAATTACTCTGTGCCTCAGTTCCCAGATCTGTAAAATACAGGTAATATCTGACCTAAATGGTATAGTTTTGTGAAAAGGACTTTGTATATGGTCAAGGGCTATATAAAATGAGCTGTAATTACAGTGGCACAGATTTCTAGTTAAGAGTACCTACATTCTAATCCAGGCTTTGCCACCGATTAGCTGTTAGACCTTAGGCACCTTAATCTTTGTAACTTTTCTGTGCCTCAGTGGCCTTATCTGTAAAATATCTCTAGATGGTCAACCAGTAGGGCTAGGACTAGGGCTAGAAGGTACTTTCCAGATCTTTGATTTGAATTGTACAAGTTCCAGTGAGAGTGGGTCAGAGCCTAAGAGCCAGGCAGACTAAGGCTTTAGTGGTTCTCTTAAGAGAACAGGAGTTGACAGCTCTGCTTCATCAGGAATTAAAAATCAGAGCAAAATTTAAGAAAAACTTTATTTTAAGAGGAGGTTAAGAAATCGACTTTCAGGGGCAGCTAGATGGTGCAGTGAATAGAGTACAGGCCCTGGAGTCAGGAGGACTTGAGTTCAAATCAGACCTCAGATACTTAACACTTATTAGCGTGTGACCTTGGGCAAATCACTTAACCCCAGTTGCCCTGCCTTCCCCCCTCAAAAAAAAAATGGACTTTCTGAGCACATATCGCAGATAAAATCATTTGTCTAGAACTAATAATTATATATTTGACCACTTTCCTTTGTTCCTTTTTTCTCTTCCTTTTCTTTTTTTTTCTTTTCCCCATTTCTCACTTCCTTCTTTCCTCTCTACCTTCCACCCTCTTTTCCTTCTTCCCTTTTTTCCCTCTCTCCTTCCCTCCCACTTATCCATCCATCCATCCATCCATCCATCCATCCATCCATCATTGTAACCTAGGCAACATTCCTAAGATAATTAATCCTCCTGTCCTATATCTCCTTTAAGAAAAAAAATCCAGCACATCTTTTGCCTTTCATCTTGGCATCTTTGAGCCTAATTGCAAAGCCTGGATGAATATCCTCTTTCTGTATTATCTTTTCTGTGCACTGCTTTCTGAAGTCTGCTTCTGGAGCCCTGGCCTTGTTAAATCTTTCTTTTATGCCATTGGACTAATGATAGAGAAGTGACAAGTTGCTGGTGACCCATTTTTCGATAGCATGCCATCCCCAAATGATTTTGCTGCCATCTACTAGTCTATTTATGAACTTTAAGGGGCCTTAAGTGCAGTTTGACACTCATTTTGAAGTGCTTATGGATTTTTTAAAAGGTCCTAAAATGAAGTTATGTGCTAAACTTTAGGCCCTTTTTGGTCTGAACGCTGCCTATCTCCCGCACTGCTGAGAGGGTTTCTTATTTGAGAAATCTGAAATTTTCAGATGAAGTCCCGTTTTAAAGTGACATTAATATTACATATGTATTTTGACTGCTGGAAAAATACCTTTTGCTTAGGAGAAAATGAGGAAGCCCCCATTTAACCTGTAGACCTTCTTGTTGTGTTGGGGGTGATATTGAATAAATAGTATAGAATGCTTTTTAAAAATGCTTGAGGACTTTATGAAGCTAGCTGTGATCCTGATCGGAAGAAGACTGAGATTGAGCCTTGGCTCTGGTGAATACTATAATAGGTTTGTGACCTCTGGGCAAGTCAGTTAACCTCCTTATGCCTCCCATTTTCTCATCTGTAAAATGGGGATAATAACACTTGCACTGCTTATTTAATAGGGTCATTGGAGAAAGTGCTTTGTAAACCTTCCAGATTTAGCTGGTTTCAGTAGGAAAAGGCCATGAATTGGTTGTGGCATTTAATAACTGTGTAACTTTGGGTAAATAATTGACTTCATCTGATCTTAGGAACATAGATTTAAAGTTAGAAGGGACTCTAGAGACCATTTAGTTCACTGATCTTTATATTTGCTTTAATCAACTAAAGACTTAGGGTTTATATTCTTTTTTAAATTAAATTTTATTTTTTTCCATTAATGAAGCACTTATTTGCTGTCTCACCTTCTTACTCCTCTGTGGGGAAAAAAAGGGAAGGCAAAACCGTTGTGACAGATATGTATAGTCAAACGAAATGCAGTCCCTCATTGGCTACGATCAAAAGTGTGTCTCTCATTCTGCACATTCAGTGTGACATTTCTCTTTGAGGAGATTTTGGGTCAGCTACGTGGCTCAGTGATAGAATTCTAGGTCTGGATACAGGAAGATGACCGGAGTTAAAATTTAATCCCAGACACTTAGGAGCTGGGTGATTGATTCCTGGTAAGTCACTTAACTTATGTTTGCCTCAGCGTCCTCAACGGCAAAATAGAGATACCAACATTAAGGCACCTGCCTGCCAGGCTTATTGTGAGGATCCAGTGAGATAATTAATGTTTGGAAAAGTGCTTCACATAGTGCCAGTGCCTGGCGCATATATAGATGCTTGTTCCGTTTCACTTTGAGGAGAGAGATGTTGTGCTTCATCACAGTTTTAGCTGTTGTCTATTTTTTTTTTTTAAACGGTGCTTTGTATGAATTACTCTCCTGATTCTGATTGCTTTCACTTGAGGCAGTTCAGACAGCTCTTCCCAGTCTTCTCAGGATCTGTTTCCGTCTTCATTTCTCATGGCACTGTAATAGTCCATTATGTTCATGGACCATCATTTGTTCCTCCCTAGGCCGGACGGGGAGTGCACCCTTGGTTTTCAGTTCTTTGCTGCCACAAAAAGATAGGCCTTATTATATCCTTAATGTAGACCTGAAAGAGTCCTCTGTGCCATATCCTCTTTTTTTATAGAGAAGGAAATTGAAGCCTTGAAGTAAGTTAGTGCTTCTTTAGCACAGTGCCTGGCTTACAGTAGGCACTTAATAATGTTTATTGAGTTAAAATGACGTGCCCAAAGTTACACAAGTAGTTAGTTGCAGGGCTGACATTTGAACTTGGTCTTCTGAGAGAGAGCCATTGCCCTTTCCACTCAGTACTTACCTCTTTCAGCCTCTTTTCTTCCTGTGAAGAAAAAAAAAAGATAGAACATTGGTCTGTATGACTTATAAGATTCCTTCCAGGCCTCCATCAATGAATGATCTTATGTTTAAAGTATTAAATGTCATTGTTATCATTAGGATGCTAGAGGGGACAAATTAGAGTAGTTTTATTCTTCGTTTTGGACATTTTAATTAGAGCGCCAGACCTGGAATCAGAAAGACCTGAGTTGAAATCCATCCTCAGACACTTACTGTGCTACCCTGGGCAAGTCATTTAACCCTGTTTGCCTCAGTTTCCTCCTCTTTAAAATGAACTGGAGAAGGAAATGGCAAACGATTCCAAGTGTCTTTGCCAAGAAAACCCCAGATGGGTCAGAAAGAGTTGGATGTGGCTGAAATGACTGAATAACAACAAAATTCTTCTTTCTGACTTTCATAAAGTGATGGAGAAGTATATGAAGTTGAAGGTTTTGCAGAAACAGGAAGAATTTTAACTGGCGGGAGTAGGCTGTCATGGGTATTCGATTTGGGGTTGATGTTCCAGGGGGAGATTTTACCTCCTTTGTTGAGCTTTGGGCTGAGGAGGAGTGCCCCTCCCCCAACAAGGGGAAGAATTTCCACCTGCATATTTTTATAATCAGGATGGGGGAGATTTTTAAGGTGAAATGTGTCCAGCTATAGCTATGGGTGAAGTTACCCTCAGCCACAATTCCCTGGCTGATTCAGTCTGTTTCATGCCCCTCTCCCCGCATCAATTAAAGAATTGTGAGTAGTGGGGTTAGAAATCATATTCTTTATTCAGATTCCAGAATTATAGAGCTGGAAGGGACCTCAGAGAAAGAAGTTTTAGTCCATTAGTCTGTTTTGCAAATATAGACGTTGAGACCCAGGACTACCCAAAGAAACATAAGAGCAGATATTTGAACTCAGGTTCTCAGACGCCATGTCAAGGCACTGGTTTTCCTCCAATTCTGAATCCTTTGTTCCCAACTGCCTCATTTTACAGCTAAAGAAAATGAGACCCAGAAAGATGAAATGATTTTTCAAGCATAGAAAGCTAGGTATTTTTAGAATTAGAACTAGAACCCATTATTCTAGTAGGCTTAATCTTTACATTATACTGTGATACTGTTCTTTCTTCTTACTTTTAAGGATCTTCTCCCTGTCTTACCAAGGCCCGTAGTTAGCTGTACCAGGAGGTTTATCTTATGCTCCCTAATTTATTTTATTCTTTTTCAGTTAACAAGCATTTTATTTTTTTCTTCCTTTCACTCTGCCTTTTAAATTTAAAGAAAAATGTAAAATTAAAAATTTATTTTTAATAATATTTTAAAGAAATATTTAAATTTAAATTTAAAAGAAATTTAAAGGAAATTTAAATTTAATTTTAAAAATTTAAAAGAAAAACATAAAAATGAAATCCTTATTACAAATATGCATAATCAAGCAAAACAAATTCATTCCCACCTTGTCTGTCTGAAAATAAATGTCTCATTCTACATCTTGAATCCATCTCTTTACTGCCAGGAGGTGAGTAGCATTAGTCCTTGGGAATCCTGTTTGCTTAGTTGATTGGATTTCTTAAGTCTTTCAAAGTTGATTGTGTTTACCATGTTGTTAATGTATTCCTTATTGTATACATTGTCCTCCATGTTCTGCTCTATTCACTTTACATCAGACCATAGAAATCTTTACAGGTTTTTCTGTATTCATGACTTTTGTAATTTCTCAGAGTATTTCGTTATATTCATATATCATAATTTGTTTAGCTTTTCCCCAATTGATTGACACTGTCTTAACTTGCTGTTCTTTCCCTCTACATAAAAAGCCTCTAGATTAGAAATGTTTTTGTACATATGGTTCCTTTTTCTCCTTCTTTGATCTCTTGAAAGGTATGGCTGAGTCACGAGGTGTGTAGTGACTTTGTGTGAGCAGAGTTTCAAATTGCTTTAAATAATGGCCAGATCAATTCACAGGTCTACCGATAGTGCATCAGAGTGTGCCTGTTTCTTCAAAGCCCCTCCAATTATGTGTCATTTCCCTTTTTTGAAATTTTTACCAGTCTAATGGTTGAAGTTGGAACTTCAGAGTCATTTTAATTTTCATTATGTTCTTAGTGATTTGGAGCATTTTTTTATATGACTGGTGATAGCTTGGATAACTCTTTTTAAGAACTGCCTATTCATATCTTTTGACTTTTACCTTAATGGTCATTTTAGGAAAATGAAGTCTATTTGTGTGTGAAATTACTTTGTGTGTGTGAAGTCCTTTGGATTGAAATTTGATCCTTCTACTTTCTTATTGAGGTGTTTAACATGAATTGTAAATTTACATTAGTCTAGAATAGAGTCTGACTGTTTCAGTTAAGTTAGCCAAAGGCTTATTATCAGGAAGTACAGAAGTAATTAAAAAAAAATCCTTTCATTGATCTTGCCAGTGGAGTCTGCTGATTAGCAGGTGGTCAGTTAAAGCAGTTGGTACTATTGTTTGTAGGCAGGGGCTGCTCTAGGACTAATCTACTTTTAGTAACTTGGATTAACATTTTTTTGTATTTTACCTTCCTCCAAAAAAAGTTAATTACTTAAAAAGTGATAAAAATGGTATGTTGAGGTTTTGGTCTGGTTAGATGCTGGTAAAACCAAATATGGGAAATTCAGTCTAGCCCAAGGGTGAGGAACCAGGGACCTCGAGGCCACATCTGGCTTTGGACCTCAGGTGTGGTCCTTCGACAGAATCCAGTTTGAATTCCCTACCCCAGGGCTAGCTTCTTCAGTTGGGGTTAGTATTTCTGCCCCTTACTCATCAGGGATCTTCTTCCCCAATAGTCTTTTTAAGTTTTTTTTTTTTTAGAAAATTATGAATTATTTTATTTTATTTTTTAAAATTTATTTTTTTTTAGAAAATTATGAACTTAACAAAAAGTATCAGAGATGAACATTTCAATCAATATGCAAAGAACAAAAAAGAGGATTGCAAATTAAACTAACTTTAAAGTAATTTTAAAAAATGTATATTTAATGCAATAGTAACAAAACTACTCTGTCTGTGTTTCCGCTTCTCAACTTCCCTGCTTTCTTCTGTGACTTTTAAGAAATGTTTTATTGAAGATTCTTTTCTCATTCCCTGCCCTACTTCCCCCCCATATCTAACACTAACACTCACCCATCCTTTCTCCCCTCCCCCACTCCTGAAGCCTTCCTTCTTAATAAATTCGTTATGTTCCAACAGAGTACATGGACCGATCCCAACTAGCTTTTTCGTGGAAGGAGCCACTCACTCCATTCCTGGGCCCAGACGAGCTCTCACAGCTAAAACCTTGAAGTAGGTTGCTGCTACACCCATGACTGTGCTATTTAGATTCATCACTGCAGGGAGCATCTGGTTCTGCATTTGTTCCCAGAATGCAAGGTGACAGCTAGCCTGGAGTGCTTTATAGTTTGGATTAGCACCATCAATTATTAATGTTTATTGAGCACCCACTGACTGTACTATACACTTGAAGAAAAACTCTATGGAGATGAGCCAAGGGCATGGTTGCCTGTCCCTTGGGGGTTCAGTTTTGAGACAGATAGAGGGCATCGATGCTGGCACTCCAGTGACATATAGAAAGAGAGGTGAATGTAGATAGTGTTTATGGAAGAATAGTATTGTGGCACACAGTGGTTGGAAAGACCGGGGCCTTTTTTCCTTTGGTTGTGAAGGGCTGGATACTATAGTTGGGTACTTTGGAGGTACTGGTCAGCTTCCCTGTCAGATCTCATGGCATAGCCTCACCCGTAAGTATAAAGAAACATCATAACCAGTCTTGTCCTCTTGGAGTAGAAAGAACATTGAACTTGATATAAGGTAAAAACTGGGCTTGAAATTCTGCCTCTTGACACTTAACTATGGGCATGTCATTCAAATGATCTGAGCCTGGGTTTTCATGTCTGTAAAATGGGGATAAGTAGTAATTATAGTTGTAGTGTTTATTTCTTAGGATTTTTTTGTTTTTCCTTTTTTGGTTCAGACCTGTGATTTTAGTATAGTAGGGAGCTCCAGGTAAAGAAAATTCCTTTACCAATGAAGGCCTTCAACTGTTAGGCATTTTATCATCTTAGACCAGCAGATCTCATAGTGTTGTCTGAGGACCTCTGGGGGTCCCTGAGACCTTTTCAAGGGGCCCTTGAGGTCAAAATTATTTTCATAAAAATACTGACATTTTATTTTCTAATATGGTATATATTGATTGATTGGGGCAGCTAGGTGGCACGGTAGATAGAATGCCAGGCCTGGAGTCAGGAAGATTCATCTCCTTGAGTTCAAAACCAGCCTCAGACACTTACTAGTTATGTTACCCTGGATCCCTGTTTGCCTCAGTTTCCTCGTCTGTAAAATGAGCTGGAGAAGGAAATGGCAAACCACTCCAATATCTTTGCCAAGAAAAGCCCAAATGGGGTCATGCAGAATTGGGTACAGCTGAAACAAATGAACAACAATACAATACAACAATATGACGTAACCCTCATAAATAAAAGTCTTTTGTAGGTGGGCTCTCAGTAGTTTTTAAAGAGTGTTAAAGAGTCTTGAAACCAAAAAAAAATCTCTTAGTTAACTCTGGGACATAGAGACTTTAAGTGACTTGCCCAGGAATCACAAAGTCCATACATGGCAAAGATGAGACGTGAAGCCGGATCATTCTGACTGTGGGGTTGACTTCCTGCTCTGCCTTATATATGAGTCTTAAATTAAAATATGGATCTAAAATGATTTGTAAACCTTAAAATAACTATATACAGTTCAATTCTGATTATTAACATAAGTAAAAAAAATTACTTATTGGTTACTTTTCTTGGAGTATAGACCCATTGCTGCCCTACTACTTGCTCACAGGTGGGAACCAAACTTTAGGCTACTTTAACATGATTCAAAGTACAGGCAACTGTAGATTTTTTTTCCCCTTACATTTGGAAACATCAATAGGTTTCTTAAAATCTGCAGACTGTCATAATAGGAGTCTATTTTCTTTCTTTCTTTCTTTTTGCTTTTTTGGAGGGGGCAGGAGGCAGGGCAATTGTGGTTAAGTGACTTGCCCAAGGTCACATGGCTAGTAAGTGTTAAGTGTCTTGAGGCCCATTTCGAACTCAGGTCCTCCTGACTCCAGGGCAGTGCTCTATTCATTGTGCCACCCAGCCACCCCAAGAGCATCTTTCTACAGCTGGAATCTCACTCTGGTGGCTTTTCTTGCTGCTCTCCAGGGTTTGACTAGTAATAGAATATTCAACTTTAGTCTCCCTGCTTTAACCACATAGCATGGATTTCCACATTTCATTTCTGAATTTGGAGTAGAAGGAGTAGAAGTTGTTAAAAGTAGTCAGTGGCTGGGCCCAAAGAGTAGTCAGTCATTTTTGGTCCAGTGTGAACGGAGCGGTGTTTCAGGGATCTTTTAACAATTTTATCAGTGACCTGGATAAATGTGTGTGTGTGTGTGTGTGTTTGTGTGTGTATATATATATATATGGCAAGCATATCTGATTTACAGGTAGGTGGCACAAAGCCAGGAGCATCTGCTGTTATACCAGTTGAATCAATTTTGAGGCTAGAACATTGGACCAATTCTGTTAAGATGAAATTTAATAAGAATAAATGTAAAGTTTTACACCTGGATTCAAGCAGTATTCTTTGCAAGTACAGGATTGGGAGGTGTGGCTAGATGGCAGTTTCTTTTGAAAAAAGATGCCTTTTTTTTTTTTTTTTTGGTGGGCTGCAAGTTCATTATCAATGGAACATTGTGATCTAAAAGCCAGGAAAACTAATGTGACCTTGGGAAGATTAGCAGAAGGAACTAGGGATATATAGAAGAGAAGAGAAGGCTTGGAGGGTGAGTAGTAGATGATAGATTTTGAGCTAGAAGAGACTTGAGAGAACATCTAATATAGGGCTTTTCTTAAGTGTAATTTCTTTTTTTAAAAATTAATTTATTTTATTTATAGTTTTCAACATTCATTTTCATAAGATTTTCAGTTCCAAATTTTTTTCTCCTTCTCCTCCCTCCTTTACAAGCACTCTGATATAGGTTGTACACATAGGATAATATTAAGCATATTTCTGCGTTAGTCATATTGTGAAAAGAGAATCAGAACAAAAGGGAAAAGCTATGAGAAAGAGAAAAAAAAATAAAACTATGCTGCTATCTGCACTCAGACTCCATTCTGGATGTGAATAGCATTTCCCATCATGAGTCTTTGGGAATGATCTTAGATCATCGCATTGCTGAGAAGAGCCAAGTCTATCAGAGTTGATCATTATACAGTTAACTGTAATTTCAATAGAATTGGTTTCCTTTGTATTTTATTTTATGCATTTATTAGCTTTATTTTGAGGAGTCTGTAGGCTTCACTACATTACCAGAGGGGTCCATGACACCAAAAAAAATTAAGCTGATGTAGTCCAGTCCCCTCAATTTTGGTTGAAAACACTGGAAGGCAAATAATGTGTAGAATTCTGTACCTGTAGAAGGTGGGGGAGGGAACAGAGAATCATGATAGCTGTATTCTCTTTGCAGGGAAAGGGGGTTTGGGTTTGTGCTACTTGGTTCCAGAAGGGAGAAGTCAGATCAATGAGCGGATTTCGGATTGATGGGAAAAAAATCCTAATAATTAGAGCTGTTCAAAAGTAGAACAGCTTGCATTCATTTCTTGTCTTTATGAAGAGGCTGTGGAGATGGTATAATGTATATAAAAGAGATTGTTTTCATTATGGGTTTGGATTGCATGGCTTCTGAACTACCAACACTGAAATTTTGTGGTTCTGAATCCAAAAAGGATAACACACAAGCGAATGTGATAAGGACACATGCTGTTTTCTGTTGTGTGAGGTCATCAGCAGTCCTTCAGAAAATAAAGCTGCTTTTCTAAAACAATTAAAAAATTTTTTTTTTACTTTTTATTTATTTTCTATTAGTTTACAACATTCAGTTCCACAAGTTTTCAAGTTCCTAATTTTCTCTCCCATCCCCCACAAAAAAATCCCCCAAATCTTTTGTTAATAGTAATTGAACATTTAAGATTTGGGAAGTAGGACTTATTAACCAGAGTTTCTAAATGTGACCCATATTTTTGCAAAAATTGCTGTGCTGTTGAAAAAAATCTGCTAAATTATCTTCTTCTCCCCCTAAAATCTCCTCAACTCCAAGACAGTGTATAAAATGGGAATTTAATTCCTTCAGCAGTCACTGAGTACCTGCTTGGTGGTGTTGGACTAGACAGTATTGGGGGATGGCATTCAAAAACAGAAAGGGAAGGCATTAACTATACACACACACACACACACAGAGTTCTTAAATATGTGTCAGGCCTTGTGCTAAGTGCTTTTAAAAATATTTCATTTGATCCTCACAACAAACCTGCAAGGTAAGTGCTGTTATTGTTCCTGTTTTACTTTTGAGGAAACTGAGGCAAACAGGATTATGTGACTGGCCCAGGGTCACACGTCTAGTAAGTATCTGAGACCACATTTGAACTTAAGGTATGAGAATAAGATGTAGTCCTTTCCCACCAAGAGCTTTCTGTCTAGTTGGTTGTACAAGAGAAAAGAGGTAGTTTGAAAGGTAACAGCTGAATATTTCTCTCATGGTTCTGTCCTGGACCCTCTCATTTTCTCCCTCTGAACTACTTGGTGATCTCATCAGCTCCCATGGATTTAATGCTGACTATTCTTAAATTTACCTGTCCTCGGGGCAGCTAGGTGGCCGCAGTGAATAGAGCACCGGCCCTGGAGTCAGGAGGACCTGAGTTCAAATCCGACCTCAGACACTTAACACAAAAAACTAGCCGTGTGACCTTGGGCAAGTCACTTAACCCCAACTGCCCTCCCCCCCCCAAAAAAAGCAAAAAAAAAAAAAATTTACCTGTCCTGTCCTAACCCCTCTGCTGACCTCCAGTCTCACGTCTCCAGATGGCTTGTTAAATTCATCGTATCCAAAATAGAACTCGTTCTCCTCCTTCCCCAACTTTCTACCAAGGGTATCACCGTTCTCCGAGTCTCTCAGCCTCCCAATCTAGGAGTCACCATGGATTCCTCATTCTCTCACCCCACCATCCAGTCTGTTGCCAAGTCCTATAGATTTTACCTCTGCAACACCTCTCGAGTATGATCCCTTCTCTCCTCTGACACCCACACTACTCTGATGACGCTCCCCTCATCGCCTCACTCCTGGAGGTAGTGCTATTGTAATGAGCTGCCGGTGGGTCTGCCAGCCTCAAGCCCCTCCCCACCCTAGTCCATCCTCTGTTCAGCCGCTAAAGGGATTTTCCTAAAGCCAAGGTCCAGCCACGCCACCTCCCCTCTCCAGTAGCTCCCCAAATCCCATCTTCTACAGGAAGCATTTCCAACCTTCTTAATTCTAGAGCCTTCTGCCTATTGATTATTGACTATCTTGTATGTAGTGTATTTGTACAGATTTATCATTCATTCATTCATTCATTTCACATATTTGTTTGCTTATTGTCTCCTCCATTAGATTATGAGCATCTTGAAATCAGGGGATAACTTTTTGTATCTTTAGTGCTTAGCACAGTGCCTGGTGCAGAGTGGGCTTTTAATACATGTTTATTGACTGATTGACAACAAATGCCACAAGTATGTGATGTGGTAAGTGCCAAATGGGTATAGTAGAGCCATAAATTTAGGGCTGGGGGGTCCTTAGTGGTGTTCTAGTTTAATCCCATCCTTTTACGTTTGTTATTCAGTTGTTTTTCAGGCATGTTCAGACTTTTCGTGACCCCATTTGGGGTTTTCTTGGCAAAGATACTGGAGTGATTTGCCTCATTTTTACAGATGAGAAAACTGAGGCAAACAGGGTTAAGTGACTTGCCTAGGGTCACACAGCCAATAAGTGAGTGAGGCTAGATTTGAACTTGACTTTCTAGGCCTGGTACTCTATCCACTTCACCATCCAGTTGCCCTATCCTTTTAAGTAGGAGGAAAATAAGAAAAATAAATTTGAAATAATCCACCTGAGGTGTTACAGGTAATAATGCAGAACCAGAATTAGAATCTAGGGCCTCTAACTCCAGATCCTTTGTTCCTCCTAGCCTTACCAACAATATAAATTAAAATGAGGCAGTAATCCTTGTGAGCTGGAGGGAATAGGGAAGGGTTTATTACAGTTGAGGTGAAACTTGACCTTAATAAATAAAAACTGTTGAGCTCCTCCATAACAGGTAAGGTTCTCTAGGCAAGGACTGTTTCTTTTTTGATTTTTGTATCCCCAGGTGCTTAGGGGAGTTCTTCTATATAGTGGGCGCTTAAAATGAATATTCGTTGATTTGAGCTGAGCTATGCTGTAACTCTAAAGAGATGATCATTCCCTTACAGCAGAGGAGGGACAAAGTGTCTGCTATATAGGTCCAGCCCAGCTGGGCAGATTATTCCTTAATTTCAGTTATTTGCACCAATGCCTCCCCTTCGTTGGTGTGGATAATTAAGGGATGGCAAGTGTAGGGCTAAGAGGAAGCAGATGTCACAGGGTCTTACAAGATGGAAAAGATTGAAAATCAGGGTGCTTGATAGATACAATGACTTCCAACTCTGATTAGTGATATTTTGCACCAAAAAAATTATTCTCATTTCAAAAAAAACAACATAAAAATAGTTGATTATAACATATGAATGAAGTGATCAGTCAAAAAAGCTGAATTCTAAATAGTTGAAAAACCAATAATGACTGCATATAAGACAATGAACCATACCTCCACAAGAGAAGTGGAGGACAGAGAGGTATATACATTGTCAGAGCTTTCTCATAACTGTTTTTTTCTTGGTGCATAGGAAGATTTAAGTTGGATAGGGGAAGCAGGGTACGTATGATATTTGTGTAAAAACAAGAGACATTAATAAAAAATAAAACACCACAAGACTAAAAAATTTTTTGTAAGTGAGCTACTGCTATTTGATTTTTCACATTCACATATGAAAGCATCCTAATGTTGGATTTGCTGCTTTTGAAGAGTGTTTTGAAAGTTAAAATTACAAGATGAGATGTGGCATAAGTTGCCTTGAGTAAACTAGGTGCCACACTGGAAACTTTTAGCTGGAGGGTAGAATTTAGCACAAGGCCAGACCTATCATGAAACCTGTCCAAAGAGGTTTTTTATTGAGGTTTAAGTCATTTGACCTTTTTTCCCTTCTCTGTGGACAGAGGATAGTGTTATACTTCCAGTAAGACGACAGTGTTAGAAAACAGAAAATCTTTGACAGAGTTGTTTCGTTCTTTAATTTCACTTATTGGTTTGTGATAAATTTAGATTTTTAGGAGACGATCTGGAAATGGTTAAGTAACACAAGGAAGGCCTTCAAAAAAGTGTTTGATGTTTAGCCTTGTGTGTTACTGTGAAGTCAACAATTTTTATGACTTGGAGGTAGACAGTGGGGAGTCTTGTTTTCTTTAGAAGTTTTGGAAACTTTTGCAATATATTTTTTTTTCTGTTGCTTTGAGGCCAGAGTTTCTTAAGTATTCAACAACTTTGATAAGATTTAAATCGATCATTTTCTCCAATATAATTTTTCATTGCTAGGTCAGTTAAAGGTGATGGATTTGATTTAATAATATAATTGGGAGGACTTTTTTTATAGGAGAGATTATTCATACTTTTGCCTCAGGCACTTAGCAGTGGGAGCATTTATGGGCCAGGAAAAGGCTAGCCTATAGATTTGCACTTGAATAAACTTTAAAAATGAACATCAGAGCAATTTGTAGAAGATGACAGGCTCGTAGTATTTAGAATTCGAAGATGGACACCCAGAAACAAGAGTAGTCTCTTGGAAGAAATAAAGGTGCAATGGTGAAGCTTATGAATTTAAATTTAAATTAAAAATTAAAAAATTTTTGCCTATTCACTGGAAACATGGTTTAGAGATGTGTATTGGGGGGTTACCTAGAATGACTTTTCAAGTCATTTAGTATAAATCAGTAGTTCTGTAAAAGCTACTCCCCAATACTACTTCCATACTACTCCCCAAAAGTAGTATGGAAATGAAACCCTTTTCTCTCTTCCATCTACTCCTTTTTGGGGGCGGGGCATATACTTTACATGATTTGGAACAGGGATTAGTTTAGTGATCTATTACCAATAGCTGTATCTTTCAAGTGAAATGATGGCAAATTAATTTTATATGCACATTAAGAAAATACAAGTTGATTTATCCCTAGTGAAATTACTGCCAAAACAGTATTCTGAATTGTTGGCTTGGTTTAATGGATGTATGTCCTTGTGTCTTAAATAAAAAGGATATAAACCATATGTCTTCAGGGCTGAACAAACTTGGATAATAAATGTATATTCATTTTGGTTTTAGAGTTCTGCTTAGATTTAAGGCAGGGGGATGAAGTTGGAATGTGAGTCACTGTATTATTCTATAAAAGCACAGTACCATGTAGGTGCTTGATGAAGGAATGTTGTTGAATTGGATTTTGAAAAAGTTAATT
The DNA here is from genome assembly GCA_028646575.1 of Pseudocheirus occidentalis. Classification (NCBI taxonomy): domain Eukaryota; kingdom Metazoa; phylum Chordata; class Mammalia; order Diprotodontia; family Pseudocheiridae; genus Pseudocheirus; species Pseudocheirus occidentalis. Next base: position 166,663,767 of record CM053596.1, read on the forward strand.
TTAGCAGAAAGGCATTGTGGTCTACTGAATAGAGGGTTGGCTTTGGAGTAAGAGAGACTTAGGTTCAAGTCCTCACTCTGACACATCCTATTTATTGATGGGGGGGGAGGGAGTTTGCAATACCTCCCCATACAGAATCCTCCTTCCTCCCAGCAGAAAATCTAATCGATGGGAAAAATAAAACCCACAGCAACATATGTTCACTTTTACTTTTTCTCCTCTTCCCTCCCCTCCATAAATCTTTAGCTGAATTTTTGATTCTCATTTATATGTGTGTATGTATGTGTGTATATATATGTATATGTATATATATATATATGTATATATATATATATATATATAGTGATTTTATTTATATTTGACTTAACAATATGATCCATTACTGGAAGGCTGATAATTAGATGTCATCAGAACATAAGCTTATGTGAGATTACTGAAGCTCCTTGCCAGTAGAGATTGGTTCATTCTTTGTACTTATCTCCACTACATGGCATGGTGCCTAGAGAGTATTAGGTGCTTAATAAATGCTTCTTGGGTGATTTTGGCATTTCCCATTTCACCTCAGCTCTGACCTGTTCAAAGCATTCATGGTACATAACTGCTGGTAAAACAGACTGGTCCTCTTGTCACTAGCCACCTTCTCCAAGGTGGAAATTTCCTTCACCAGCCAGGTCCCCTCCACCCTCTCTCCTGATTTGTGTTGCTATCATGGGACAGGGAAGACCAAGGGGCCACTTGGGTTTTCCTGTGTCATGTCAGAGTGACAGGTGAAACGACCAGTTCCATCATGACTGAAGGCAGTCAGGAAGTTTATCATCCCCAAAGGCCCTAGGCAGTGACCTGCACAGGTGGTCAGCCTGACCAGCAAGGGTAGCTCTGAGCATGCTTGTGGGGCGAAGTTTAGAAATTAGGGTATTCTCTCACGAATACCACTATTTACATGTCACCTGTTTTTCTCTGTTGGTGCAATGATGAGTGCCATGGACTACATAGAATTGTTGTTGAGTTTTTTCAGTCATGTCTGATTCCTCATGACCCCATTTGAAGTTTTCTTGGTAAAGACACTGGAGTCATTTGCTATTTTCTTCTCTAGCTCATTTTACAGATGAGGAAACTGAGTTAAACAGGGTTAAGTGACTTGCCTCAGGTCACACAGCTAGTATCTGAGGTTGGATCTGAACTTGAGTCCTCTTGATTCCAGGTCAGTGCCCTATCCACTGTGCTACCTAACTGCCCCTTAGGTTGTTCTTTAAATACTTTTAGTCATAGATAAAGTGCTAGCCTGCTTTGACTGAGAGTGTTATTATCTGGGAGTTACCGTATCATTGAAATTACTGGTCCAGTTTCTCCTGGGAGGCAGCTGGTGGTGGTAGATGGACTATACAATAGTAGGCCTGGACATGGGAAAACCTGAGTTCAAATATGACCTCAGACATGATTAACAGTGTGACCCTGGACAAGTCACTTAACCTCTGTTTACCCCAATTGCCTCACCTGTAAAACGGTGATAATTAGTAGCATTTGCCTTGCCAGGTTGTTGTGGACATCACAAATGCTATATTTGTAAAAAGCACTTTGAATTCATAGTGCCTTGCATGTAGTAGGCGCTATATAAATGCTTATTCCTTATTCTCTTCTTTCCCTCCCTCTTTCCCCTCGATTTTTAAAGAAGCCCTCTGACTTCCTATCATAGGAACAATTTGGATTTCCAGTCCAGTCGAATATAAAGGGATTTAGCTTGCATTCTTTGTGAAGAGGTCACCTGTCATTTGGGAAGAAGTAATAGCTAGCTTCGTAAATATAAGAATAGATACGAGTCAGTGAATGGAAAAACAGAAGCATCCTGTGTTTGTCCCACTTCCCCTGTCTGGTTGTTGAACACAGGCCAGGCTATCACAGGCAGGGCCCCAGTTCATTCTTGTTAGGGGGAAAGCCATTTAGTTAATCTGAATAAAGGAATTAGAAGCCCAGCTGTCCTGGCTGTATGGCTGCAGGAAGTGACTTTTGCTTTTAAACTTTGCAATGCATGTTTAATCAAATGAAATGAAAATTTTGAGTCCCAGCTTTTTTTAGTGGTAGTCATTTGAATGTCATCCCTTACATGAGTTTGGGGTATTTTTCATAGCTATTAAGCTTAATGTACTCACTGAATTTCTATTATTTCAGCAAATCTTTAATAGGATATTTAATGGGGATGGTTGAGTGCATGGAGTAATTTTTTTGAACAGTCACCGAGGAAGCAAAGGTGGCTTATTAGCATTAAGCTATCACTAACAAAACTAAAGGTGTCTGGTTTTTATGAAAATTAACCTTTTAAAGAATTCCATTTTATTTACTGAAAGTCTGAGAGCGTCAGAGATTCTACACCCAGAACAGTCATTAGCATCTGGCCTGTTGGAGTGTGGTTTGGGGCAATAAACTTTTATTTCATTCTGCCCAGTTTCAACCGGAGTCATAGCAGGAGGTGTATTTCAATACTTTACTCACTTCCAAGCCAAGAGTAAGGATTGTACTATATACACTTGACAGCAGCTCTTAACAAGAGACGCACTGGTGAATACCTAGCCAGTCTTCTTAGACCTCTGACATCTCAAAACGTTAGAGTGAGGTGGGTGTGCTTGCTGGGAATACTCTGAGCCTCTCTCTTTTTCCACAACCAGTGTAGGTCATGGTATTCTCGTCCAGCCCAAGTCAAGTCATTTCATGCTCGGGCACTACCTCTGGAATGCCAGGCTAGAGTTCATTCTGAATGAAGGGAAAAACATTTATTAAGCATTTACTGTTTACCAGAGTCTGTTGGGAGCTTTGGGGCATTGAGGGAGAGGAATACAGAAAGAACCAAGCAGAAACAAGCCTTGTCTTCTTGGAGCTATTCCCTAGCTGCCGCTGAAAAGTCTTGATAACAATTCTATTTACATCACTTTGCCATGTGCAGTTAATATTACTTCCCCTCCACATCTTCCTCCTCCCTCATCCTTCCACCCCCAAATTAATTTCTAGAAACAAACCCCATGACTTTTGGTTATAGTTCTGTATAGTTATAGAGAATTTAAGAAGGGAACTTTGTCTTGTCTGAACAGTGTGGTGACCCAAGTAATGCTCTTATTGGGAAATACCTTATTGGAGAATTGGATGATATCCTGAGTTCTTGTAAAAAGATGGATATTTGATGTTGACATTCTAAATACAGCAAAATTGTGTGTGCTTTTAGTCAGACAGAGATGGAAATATCTCAGATTTCAATGGGCTTGTATATGTAGGATTAACTATTTTCCTGGCTAACGCCTCCCCCCCAAGTCATTATTTGAGGGGAAAGAAAACATATGAAGCACTCTGGTGGGAAAATCAGCTTAGTGTAATTTTTTTTCTCTTCCTAATACTTAAGTGTGGGCAGAACTTTAGACTTTTGAAAGTCTGATCTGAAATCAGTGTACAGAAACATGTACTTTTTTGATGATGGCCTTAGAATTGTATTGTACAACATATATTATTTCCAGTATTGAGAATGAGTGCCTTATAAAATATTGATTGTAGTTTAATAATTTAGCCTTTCTTTATGAGATGGACCTTTTGTTCCTCATTTTTTTTTCTTGTTGGCTGTCATTCTCTGTCAAATTGGTATTTGAGGATCAATGAAATAATCTCAAAGGTAGGTTTTCTCTTTAATCTTCTGCTAACAACGTCCTCCCCCTTTCTTCTGAACTTCTAGAAATTATCCTTGATAATTAAGGTTCCAGTAGGACCCTTTTAAACCCATTATTTACATTTACAGAATGTCACCACCTTTCTGTTGATAAGATATAGAAATCACGTTGAATGAAAATGGTCAAACTTTAAATGTGTATGTTTTCCTCTTTTTTTGGGCTGTTTTTTGTCATGGCTTTTTGCATTATTTCTATATTCTCCAGATATATATATGTTGAAAGAATCAAAGGATTTCTTAGGGTGTTCTCACCCTCTCTCCTTTTAAACAGTTAGCCTCCTTTCCCCCTTTAATTATAATAAATAAATAAAAGGAGACAGGGCAGAGAAAAAATGACTTGAAATTTTTAAGAATTTTGGTATATCTGTATCTTAATTGTAAAATTTTGTCAGCTTTCAAAATGATCAGGAATGGAACTTTAACTTTAGTGGATTTTCACTTCAGAATATGCAGTGGATTTTTCATACTCATGCATGTGGTGATATAATGTTAGTATTGTATCTTGTTACCTTTATGAAGTATGGAAGATGCCTAATGATTATTATTTGGATGAATGATTCGTGAGATCTTGCTATGTTTTGATAACTATATGGAAAATGGCATATATGGGACTTCTCATTAATAACTTTTAAAAGATAACTTATTTTTAAAAAATTGATGATATAATAAATTAATTGGAGATATTGTTTTACTGGTTAGATTCTTAAAAATGTTTATTTTTCATTTACCAAGCTTTTATTTTTTTCCCTCACCACGTGTCCTCATTCACTGAAAAGAAATACAGAATTCTTATGTTATGTAACCAGAGTAAAGCAAAACAGTCCCATATCACTCATTTCCAGAAATGAATTTCTTATTCTGTTTATGTCTCTCCTGAGAGACAATTTTTGTCTCTTTTCAATTCTTTGCTCTTTTTCAAAGCAGCTTGACTTTGAATTCCAGCTCTGTGACCTTAGGTAAATTATTTCCCATTTAAAGCCTTAATTTCATCAGCACAAAATGGAAACAACAGTACTTTTGCTACCTGCCACAAAATCTTATATAAATGTGAGCAATTAATAAACAAAAATCAAATACCTCAGTACCTTTGATGTTGGTATAGATCATTGTGTGTGCTACTACTTTGGAAAGGGAAGAGAATAAACATTTATGTAGTTTCTACTCTGTACCAGGGTTTCTGTGCTAAGTACTTTTGACCAATATTATCTCAAAATGATGGGCAGCAAGGTGGCAAGTAAATAGAGTGTCAGGCCTGGAGTCAGGAAGGCTTACCTTCTTGAGTTCAAATCCAGTCTCAGATATTTACTAGCTGTGTGACCCTGGGCAAGTCACTTAACCCTGTTTGCCTCGGTTTCCTCACATGTAAAATGAGCTAGAAAAGCGAATAGCAAACCACTCCAGAATCTTTGCCAAGAAACCCCCAACAGGGTTCATGAAGAGTCAGACACAATTGATAGAATCAAATAACAACAAAAATCTCATTTGATCCTCCCAACAACCCTGCAAGGTAAGAGCTGTTATTATCCCCATTTTACTTTTTAATATATTCTATTATTAATTTAATTTAATTTTTTGCTTTTTGGAAGGGCAGTTAGGGTTAAGTGACTTGCCCAAGGTCACACGGCTAGTAATTGTTAAGTGTCTGAGGCCAGATTTGAACTCCGGTCCTCCTGACTTCAGGGTCAGTACTCTGTTCACTGCACCACCTAGCCACGCCATCCCCATTTTACGGTTGAGGAATCAGAGGCAAATGAGTTAAGTGTCTTTCCCAGAGTCACACAGCTAGTAAATTTCTGAGGCTTGATTTTGATCTCAGGTTTTCCTGACTCTGGGCCCAGAGCTCCTGTGCTGAACTACCTAGCTGCCTGCTTTGGGAGGTATAAAAAAAGTTTGAGGCCTGGACCTCAAAGAACTTTAGACTTAGAGATGGAAGAAATTTTAGAGATAATTTAGTCCAGCACATGAGGAAACTGACTTACAATGGACCTTGAAGGATAGGTAGCATTCAGGTAGGTAAAGAGAAGGGAGAAAGACTTACTGGCGTAGGAAAAAGGGCATGAGCAAAGGTAGGAATGAACCTAGTGACTTACATGAGATCACTAATAGTCAACTATAAGTGATGCTGCTGCTGGGCAGGTAAGACTTGCTAGTGGCTTCACAGCCCCACCTGCCCTGCTTCTGTCCCATCATCCTGGGAAGCAGCCTCAGCTGAGATGTGTCCTGGCGACTGCTCTGAGGGTCCAGTAACCACAGCTACTTTCGGTAGCCTTGGCACTAACAAATGGCCCAACATTAGAAGCAGATAAGATTTTATCTGTGGGACTGTCATTAAAGATGATACATTACCATCTGCTTTGCTACTGTACCTAAAGACCATGGGACCTTTCTGTCTGATTTGCAGCTCTATCCCTTCTTCTGTATGTCTTGTCCCCTTCCCCATTAGAACCTGGTCTCCTTGAGAGCATGGATTGCCTTTTCTGCTTGTATCATACCCAAGTTCTTATTGTGGTGCACATATAATTGCTAAATAAATGGCATTCATTCATACTCAGTAGGCAAAAAGGGTGTCTGAATTTTAAGCAGAGGACTTCCATATTTAAACCTATTCATAAAGAAGCTTTACCTCATAGTATTACAAAGGACAGATTGAAGAACAACTTAGGAGGCTGCTGAAATAGTTTAACTGAGTGGTACTAAGGACCTGTGCTATTTTGTTGACTTGGAAAGGAAAGAGGGGATGAAAAGATTCAGAGGAACTGTTATTTTGATAATATGTTACATACATATATTAGGGGCTCAGTATTGATTGATTGACTTTTGCTCAGAGATGGGACTTGAACTTGTCTTCCTGACCTAAAGCCATCATCCCTAGCTAATATATCTATTCAATAAGCAATCTATCAGTTATACATATGAAATTATGTTTTTTATTCAAATTACGCAAAACATTTCTCTCCATATTGCAAAAAAAGCAAGAAAATAATGTTGAGAAAATTATACTTTAGTTTGCACTGAGGTTCTCTGGAAGTGAGCTTTTTTCCCCTCTCATTGTGAGCCCTTAGCAATTATCTTGGAATATTGTATTAATCAGAGTAGCTAAATCTCTTATAGTTGATCATCACTATAATGTTGCTGTTACTCTGTATAGTGATGTCCCAGTTCTGCTCTGCATCAGTTCATACAGATCTTCCCTTGTTTTCCTGAAGCCATCTCCCTCATCATTTCTTATAGAGCAATAGTACTCCATCACATTCGTGTCATAACTTGTTTAGCCATTCCCTAATTAATGAGCATCTCTTCAATTTCAAATTCTTTGCCACCACAAAAAGAACTGCTACAAATATTTTTCTACATATAGGTCCTTTTTCTTTTTCTTTGGTCTCTCTGGGATATACGCTTAGTATTGTGGAATTGCTGGGTTTCAAAGGTATACGTAGTTTTATAGCCTTTTGGGGATTGTTCTCCAGAATGGGTAGACTAGTTCACAACTCCACAAACAGTGCAATAGTGTTCTTTTTTCCCTCAGCCCCTCCAGCAATTGTCATTTCTTTGTGAAATGATGCAGTTCAGTCTCTTATATGATGCCTTCTGCTCTCTAGGCTTCTGAACTGACTTTTGGTCGGGATTGGGATTGGAACTTGGTATTCTTAGAATAGTGCTCAGTACAGAGTAGGCACTTATGCACTTTTTGAGAGATTGATTGAACTCCTAAAGCACTTTTCCCTACCATGCAAATTTCAGTTATACTCTCTTGTACTACTTACTGTTTTTCCATTCATGTTAGTTCTCTAGGTGGTAAGCTTCTTAAAGGGAAAGAAGCATGTTCTGGGCTACTTATCCCTCACAGTGCTTAAAAGGTAGTGTTATATGCAGCCTTTTAGGATATGTTTAATAATTACCTTCTGGATAGTTATATTGGTATATTATTGTGTTTTTTCTAGTTCATTCCTTTTTTCTCTGGAAAGTATATATAATGCCTCTCAGAAAAAAAAAATTTCATTTTAAAGTGTTATTGAATGAACTATTTTAAGATAACAAAACTACATTGATAAGCAACAAAGACAAGTTTTCCAAAGGCAAAGTATTTTATCCATAGTTAATAATATCATAAAGTATGGGGGAGAATGAAAGTTTAAGAGCGTTTAAAAAAATCACTTATTTTAGGAGGTTAAGTGGAATTTGAGAAAAACCACAAAATGAGTAACTGACCATGTATAGGAAGAAAATCTAAAGAAATAACTTAAGTGACTCGGTCCTATGTTAAACAGTTATACTACCCAACAGTTTTAGTAATGGACCCTTACCACAAATGCTTTAAAGTTTTTGATTAGGTAGGCAGATACTTGGCTAGCTAGACTTGTGGTTGTAGTGGCATGAAATATGCTTCAGGCCATTTTCTTGGCATATGTTGCCATCATTCCTCACTATCCAGGGGATGTGGTAGCAACTCTAAATGGAGGCATGTGCCAGTTTCAGAGCTGCCCTACGTGAGAATTTCTTTTGCTTGACCAAGCACATTTGTTATAAGGACTTTGTTTTTTACCCAGTGGAAAATAGGTATGGAACTTCCAGAGGGGAACAGAAATAAGTTAGAAAAAAAAGAAAAAGAAATTAATAAAAAATGATTATTGGGGCATAATTTTTTTTAAAGACAGAGGAGAGAACAGAATGATGGCCAAAAAGAAGCGCAGATCAACTGGGCAGTTTTGAAAGCTACAGTGTGAACTTACTAAGTTTACTTAAGAAAAGTAAAGCTAGGTAGAATAGAGAACTGCAGTTTCAAATATAATCTACTTAACAACTTTTTTTTTTTGCCATCTTTGGAAATGCCTATGTTATTTGGTGTTTAAGTTCAGAATAAAGTTAATTAAAAGAAAAAAATAGCAGTATGTGATTGGAAAGATCAGAGACTTCTGCTTCTCTGTAGTATTCTGAGCAGTAATTCCATTTCAGTTTAACAAATATTTATTATTTATGGTGTGCAATTGAATGAGACATAATACCTGTGGCATAAGACCAGTACTAATAATTTGCATTATATAGCCCTTGAAGGTTTTGTACAAATCTCTTTCATCACCAAAACCGAGTATTTTGATGTAATAATTCACATCTAAACCACCACTACCTTGTGGATGGGGAATAGTGCAGGTATCAACCCTTGTACTGACTAGGAGAATGTATTTTAAGTTCCAGAAGGATGCTTGGGCTCTGTCAGCAAAGGTGTCTCCATAAGCATGTAGGCCAACTGAAGAATTTCTCCAAAAGGGGATCGTTTGGGCATAGTAGTTAATCCCCCTCCCCTCTTCCTCCTGAATCTTCTTTCCTTTTTTAGCTTCTGTTGTTTTTATTGGTTTTGCTTTTTCCATTCTGAATCAATTTATAAAAGTCTTCCCAGGTTTTTCTGAATCTGCCCTTTATGTCATTTCTCACTGTGCACAATAATATTCCATTACATTCACGTGGCATTATTCCTTCAACTATTAGCCAATTCATCAGCACTTCCCTTGGTCTAAGTTCTTTGGTACAATAAAAAGTACTGCTTTTAAGTGTTTTTATACCCAAGGTTCCTCATCTTCTGTCTTTGATTTCTTTGGGCCTATTAGTGGGTGGTCAGAGGGTTTGTATCATTTAGTGGCTTTTTGTTTATAATTTCAGATTGCCTTCCAGAAAGATTAGGTCATTTCCTGGCTCTGCTAACAGTATTGGCAACGTTGGTGCAGTTAGCTTACCTGTCTTTTTATATCCTTCCTAATAATTGTCCTAACATTTTTCCTTTTTTGACCTTGTGCCACCTAGATAGATGGGTGTGAGGTTAAACCTTAGCATTGTGATAATTTGTATTTCTCTTAAGTATTAATGATTTGGAACATTTTTTTCATATGATTGTTTATAGCTAGCATTTCTTCTTTTGAGAATACCTGTTCATATCCTTTGACCACTCATCTGTTGGGGAATGGTTCTTATTCTTCTATATTTGAATCAGTTTCTTACATACCTTGAATGTTAGAATTTAAGCAGAGAAACTTGGTGCAAAGATTTTTCCCAAATAACTATTTCTTTTCTAATTATGATTATTGATCTTGTTTGTGCAAAATCTTTTCAATTTTTGTAATAAAAAACGACCATTTTATCTCCTATGATCTTCTCTTTCTTCTTTGGTCAAGAACCCTTTTCCTCTTCGTAGATAAAAAAGCTTTATTTCCCTTCTGCTCCTAATTTTTTTAATGATAGGCCCTTTTATATTTAAGTTTTTCTATTTTTAAAAAATTTATTTAGGGCTTATTTTGGTATATAATATGAGGTATTGGTATAAAATCAATTTCTGCCACATATATCATATATATGACACATATATGTATGTGTGTGTACATGGTTTTTTTTTTCAATTTTAATATCAGTTTTTATTGAGTAGTAGCCAGTGCTTATCCCAGTAGGGATCCTTGGGTTTATTGAACTTTACTGCTGAATCTGTTCTTTAAAGGCCTTGCTAATCAAATTTTCTATTTTTAATATATTTTTATTTCTATTTATTTTAGTCTTTAACCTAGAATTTAATTTTTATTGTTTTTTTACATAATTTTTTCAGTTAACTTTTATTATTTTTTCCTCCTCTATTTGAATAGGAAAGAAGAAAAGAAAACCCTGGTAACAACTATTCATAATCAGTAAAGACAAATCCCTCTATTAGCTATCCATATCAAAATGTAATTTTCATTCTTGGTCTTGAGTCCCTCCACCTCTCTGTCAGGCAGGGACTAGTTGGCATGATGTTTCATCATCAGTCCTCAGGAATTGTAGTTGGTTAGTAAATTGATCAGTTATAAGTTCTTTCAAAGTTGTTTTTCTTTATAATGTTATAGAAATTGGTTTGGTTCAAAAGCTTTATTTTCTATCAGTTCACACAAGGCTTTCTAGGTTTTTTCCTCAAATTTCCCATTCATTCATACAACTAACATTTGTTAAATGCCTCCTGTATACCAGACAGTGTTCCAAGCCCTGACCATTTGATTATTTCTTATGTCAGTTATTTTAACCTAGAACCCTATTTTCAGATATCTACCTTATATTCTGCTTTGTGAAAGCAGCGATTATGCCATAAAAAAAAGAAACCTTAATATCCCTAGCACTTAGTAAAATGCCTTGGAAATACTGGGCAGTAAATATTTAATTTCTAAATATTTTATTGACAGAAAACAAGTCAAGGTGTTAGGACATTCCTGTGAAAGGTCAGAGTGAAGAGATGCCCATCCAACTTTTTATCCTAAAATTCATGGGCCTCTCTTGAGTTGTAGATTGCATCATAATTTAATATGGAGGTTTTTTACTCTTAAGGAAAAGCTTATTCTTCCTTTTCTTACTCCCAGCCTCACTCAATTTGCTGATAGATGTACAACTATTTTTAAATTATTTTTTTCTTTTTAGACAGGGGAAGGCAGGGCAGTTGGGGTTAAGTGACTCGACCAAGGTCACGTGGCTATTTAAGTGTTAAGTGTCTGAGCTCTGAGTCGAACTTGGTCCCTCGACTCCAGAACTCTATTCACTGCGCCACCTAGCTACCCTAACTGTGCAACAATTAGACAAAATAATGTTAGTGCCTATTTAGAATAGCCAAGAAGAGTAAACTCCCCTTCCTACCCATGAACTTGAGAACATCATACTTCTTTCTTACCAGGCCTGCTTGTCAGCTGGCTATTTTTCATAAATAGTCATCCTACTTGTCTTTCGGTATCCGCTGGGGAGGAAGTAGTGACTACTGTTTCTGTGTTGTTTTTTTTTTTCTCTCTCATCTAAGGAAGTCATGTCATAAAGTCATGTCTGCTCAGACCAGAAAAGTGTCATCACTGAATAGTGTCATAATACATATGGCCTACTTTGTGTAGATAAATCTTCAGTTGATATTATAGAAGTTTGCGTATTTTAAAACTGGTACTCTTTTGCAGACAGATGGTAGCCACTCTTTGGAATTTTCAAAATCCAGCCCATGCTGCATTTGCTTTAATTTAAGTGTGCTGGCTGTGTTAGTGGGATGACAGTCAGTTGGCCTGTTTCTTAGAGGTGCCATTCCTTCAGGATCACAGAATTTCAAAACTGGAAAGGACTTGATCAATCAAGACTTACTGTGTGTTCAGGAACTGTTAAGTGTGGGAGAGATTGCCTTGCCAACCTCTACCTGGAAAGAAGAAAAAGGATATCCTTTACAGTACATCTGGCAAAGAGAACTCCATTGCCTCTTGAGGCAGCATGTTCTACTTTGGGATAATTAATTTTAAGAAGTTTTTTTTTCCTCTCTGAATTCCAGCCTAAATTGGCCTATTTGTAGCTTCCTTTGGGAGCAAGTAAATTATTTCTTTTTGTCTTCTCTTTTCTTCCCTTTCCCCTTCCTCTTCCCCTTCCCCTTCTCCTTTCTTTTCTTCTCTTTTTCTCTCTTTTCTTTTCTTTTCCCTTTTTGAAGGGCAATTGGGGTTAAGTGACTTGCCCAGTGTCACACGGCTAGTAAGTGTGTCAAGTGTCTGAGGCTGCGTTTGAACTCAGATCCTTCTGACTCCAGAGCCGGTGCTTTATTCACTGTGCCTCCTAGTTGCCCCTACAATTATTTTCTCATTTTAGTCTCTCAACAACCGTGGGAGGTGGGTGCTGGTACTATCCCCATTTTACAGATAAGAAAACTGAGGCAAACAGGTTAAATTACTTGCCCAGGATCACATAGCTAGTAAGTGTCAGAGGGCAGGATTTGAACTTCTTAACTCCAGGCCCAAAGCTCTCTCTATCCATCGCTCAACCTAGCTGCCAATATATTTGAACTATTTAGATATATGTAGAAGGACACTTGGGTCAGCTTGGTGTCTTAGCATTTTCTGTGTTGCTGAACAGACCTGAGTTTTTAGGCAGCTTCAGTGAAGGTAGGCCCTGCAGCAGAAGAGTTTTATGTATTTCTGGAGCTTGAGTGAGTGATCCCTGGGAGTGACAAGGTTGGGTGAAAACCACTATCAGGCATTTGAATTTGGAGTATAGCAAAATATAAATCGTTTATTTCAGTTTTTTCTTTTCTTTTGTGTGAGGAGGAACATTAATCTGCAGGAGGAATTATCTCTGTTAGGTTCCACCACCGCTTTACTTGAGATCATGTCATCAGAACCTTTGGATCTTCCTGATCTTAATGGAGAAAGATGGCAACTTCTCCCTGAACCCCACCCCCTCCCCTCAATTGTAAGTCCAGTGAAGTATTTTGAATTTATACAGATATTTTAAGGTGTTTTAAGCTCCTTAGTGGAAAGCACTAGACCTCCAGAGTGCTTTGTTATGGTTGCCCTCCACCCTTTCATGTTTACTTTGGATTCAGCAGAATTCTTATATTATCCTGCTGGTGCTCAAAGTCAGGAATGATTCAGCATTACTTGCTTTGTAGCAGTTGTGACTGTGGAGAGCAGAGAGAAGAGCCCATGTTTTTCTATAAATATTTTCATAGGGAAAAATGTGCTCACAGAAGGTCCTCCTGTGGGCAAGCCTGGAGACCAGGCATCATTAGGGATCACACTGTAGTATGGCTAAATTTTGCAGCTGTCAGGTGTGGAAATAATATCTCAGCTTGGAACTTCCAGGTGGAAGGAAGGGTGTTGTCAGCATCATTAGAAAAGTACTGGGAGGGCATAGGATAGTGAAATCCACCAGAGCATGAGTTGGCTGTTGGCTGGTACTTTGGACGTGTGATTTTAGAGTACTTATCCAGAGACTTAGATCTTCACCTTTCTTTGTATCCCTAGCTGCTTGGCTCATAGTAAACACTCATTGCTTATTGATTGAAGGTGTGGTAAGGATGGTAATTTTGTTTAAGTGCCAGTTGCCCATGGGCCACCCTTTTTTATTCCTGATGGAAGTCCTGGAATCTTAAGACTTGAACGTGACTTAGAAATCATCTTGAAATAGTTCTTCCTGGGGCAGCTAGGTGGCGCAGTGAGTAGAGCACCGGCCCTGGAGTCAGGAGTACCTGAGTTCAAATCCGGCCTCAGACACTTAATACACACACACACACACACACACACACACACACACACACACACAAGCTAGCCGTGTGACCTTGGGCAAGTCACTTAACCCCAGCTGCTCTCCAAAAAAAAAAAGCAAGAAAGAAATAGTTCTTCCATTTTACAGATGAAGAAGCTGAAGCCTACAGGGCTAAAATCTCCTTCCTTCAAGGTCACATCCTCAGTGTTTTGTTTTGTTTTTTTACATGTCTGCTGGGTGGTAGGCACTGGGGATGTAAGGACAAAAAATGAAACACTTCCCTGCTCTCAGGAAGCTTGCGTTCTGTGAGAGGAAATGATACGTACATAGAGAAATATGCACAGAATAAATGCAAAATAAACACAAGGCAGTTAAACACTAGGTGAGGAGGGAGGGCACAGATAATTGGGGGAGACGTCAGGGAAGACCTCGTACTGAAGGTAGTGTGTGACTCCAGTAAATGGCAGATGTTAAGAAAATGTGAAACCTTTAGACATGGGTCTGTCTCTTGCTTAGTGTCATTTCTTATTCACCAGTTCAAAAAAAATCAGTACAATTATGGACCAGGTAGGACAGTACAGCCGGAACTGATGAGGAAAGAGAAAATGGGTCAAAGGCAAATGGCTTTGTGCTGATATTGGAAATTTATTCAGTTCACACTTGTTAAGCATCTATTATGTATAAAGCACGATGGGTAGGCATACAAAGAGAAAAATGGAAGTCTGTTCCTAAAGATTTTATATTCTCCTGGTGGAGGGATAGGATACGTACAGAGATAAGTGTAATGTAAGACATTGTGAGGAGAAAGCACTAGCTCCTGAGGGGAAGAAGAAAGGTTCTCTGAGAAGATGGCGTCTGAGTTGAGCTTTGAAGGAAGACAATGATTTTGAGACATAGAGGTGAGAATAGGGTGCATTGTGAGAATGGGCCAATGCACAGGGACCAAAGATGGAATTTCAAGGTTGGGCAATAATTAGTAGTCTGAGTTTCCTGGAACATAGAGTCACTGGTGTAATTTAGCAAGCATTTATTAGCTGCTTACCATGTGCCAGGCACCATGTTAAATAAAAGGGAAAAAATACCCTTAAGGAAATCACATTCTAAAGTAAGTGACAAATAGGAAATAACGATATACAAAAACTATACAGTATAAATAGAAGATGATCTCAGAGGGAAAGTAATGATGGTGGTGGTAGTTGCCAGGAAAGGACTTTTGCAGGAAATGGGATTAGGCCCCAGTGGGGGAAGCTGTGGAGTGTGGAGGTAAAGAGAGGAGAATATTCTAGGACAACAAGGGTAAAGGCAAGGCTGGGGAGCAGTGTGACAGACTTGTGGAAGGTAAGTGGGAGGTGGATCGTGGAGTGTCCTAGATAGCAGGCTCAAGAGTTTGTATTTAATCTTAGAGATGATAGGAAGTCATGGAAGGTTTTTTTTGAAAGCAGAGGAGTAATGTGGTTAGACCTGTGCCTTATGGAGAATATTTTGGTAGCTGAGGAAAGGATGGATTGGAGAGAGGAAAAACTAGAGGCAGGGAGATTAATTAATTATTTTAATGATAGTAAATCAAGCAAGAGGCAATGAGGACCTATTCTAAGGTTTTGACACTGTGAGTAGAGAGAAAAGGATGAACGTGAAAGGATGGGTGCAGATGTTCATATGGTTTGAGGTATGAAGAGGGGCTAATGATTTCCTTAATAAGCCAGAAGCTGAGTTTATGGGGGGGATGGTGGTGATGGGGATTGGACTGTAACTTGAGAGCACCCTCCTTTTCTTTTCTTCTTGATGTCAGGAACCTTGTGCACCAAATTAATAAAGATCAGCATTTCATACATTTATAATCCCAACTTGGGTCTTCATTCTTTACACTGGTTGGTGTGAATTTTACACCGTTGAGTATTTCATACAAATATGAAATTTAATATTCCCTATAAATAGTTTACCCATCAAGGGTCTCTATGATTGTAGGGTTTTTTAAAGGGGAGAGAATAAAAGTCCAGATTTCTTCCAAGAATTGTTATCTTTAGCTAGATCTTAAGCTGTAGGTGCCCAAAGAGGAAAGAATTCTCTCCTTCCATATTTCTTCCAGGATATTTCTGAATTCTTCTCACATAATCTCTTAATTTTAGAGATTGAATTCTCCCACTTAATCTCAACAAATTGCCTTTCCCACTGCACTGTTTTTGTCTGTTTCTCTTACTGGATCCAGTTGCCTCCCATTCTCTCCATGCCTATCCATTCTGTGAATTTCATGCTCATGGAATCCTGTAAATCTTCCCAGGGTGTAAAGGATGGGGTGGGAACTGGAGGGGGGGGGTGTTCCTCTAGTTCTTTTTGACATACTTTGGCTACATGAATGAAACCCTAGATTCTGTACTGGCTGCCTACCAGCTGTCTCAGCAATCCTAATTGGAGATTTCAGGTTTCTAGACCTCACCAGGTCTGTTAACATCTCCAAGCAGCTCTGCTCTGCTCACTGCCTACATTCCCTCTGCTCTGCAAAGACTGCTTTTAAAATCATAGTCTGAATTTTGGTTATCCAGCAACTGAGTTTCCATTTATTTTATTCTTGGGGCATAACTTGGACATTATAGAATTGTTTCACTTAATTGAATATTTTTCAAGGAACCAATAAACATGCCTATTTTCAGAGAGTTGGTAGATAAAGAGGCAATATAGGATGGTGTGTGTGTGTGTGTGTGTGTGTGTGTAAAATCAAAACCTAAATATTTTCAAGTAATATTTACAAGACAGACGAAGCTGGCCTATTGGAGATAGATACTTATAGTTAGGAAAAAATGGCACATGTCTTTCCTTTGGCACATACTCAGTTGCCACAGATGGCTAAGATTCTGAATTGCAGAGAAATGCCAATCTGCTTTGGTAGAAAAAATTTCTTTATCAAGAGCTCCCAAGCTCAGTAAAATTGTAGATCTTCCCCCCCCCCCAAAAAAA